>JAHRHZ010000085.1:1647650-1691729 GCA_024137785.1 Ginglymostoma cirratum | reverse complement strand
GACGTTTCGGGCCTAAACCCTTCATCAGAAAATGAAGGGTTTTTCTGATGAAGGGTTTAGGCCCGAAACGTCAAGTTTTCCTGCTCCTATGATGCTGCTTGACCTGCTGTGTTCATCCAGCCCCATGCTTGTTATCTCGGATTCTCCAGCATCTGCAGTACCTTTTATCTCTTATAGTTAAGGCAGATGAGTTTAGACCTTGGATCTGCACATGGAACTATGGGCCATTGCAGAGACTTGGTTGAGAGAGGGAAGGGACTGGTTACTGAAATTTCCAGTGTTTTGTTGTTTTAGACGAGATGCAGAGGGATCTTGAGGTTCAAGTCCATAGCTCCCTGAATGCGGCCACATGAATAGATTGGGTGGTAAAGAAGGTGTCTAGTATGCTTGCCTTTATTTGTCAGGGAATTGAATACAAGAGTCAGGATGTCATGTTGCAGCTTAGTAAGGCTTTGGTTCGGCCACACTTACAGTACTGCTTTCAATTCTGCTCACCGCATTACAAGAAGGACATGGAGACTTTGTAGAATGTACAGAAAAGGTTTACCAGGCTGTTGCCTGGATTGGAGGGTATGAGTTATAAGATGAGGCTAGTTGAACATAAATTATTTCCTCTGCAGTGGCAGTGGCGAAGGGGAGACGTCCGTAGAAGTTTATACAGTTATGAGATGTAGATATAGAATTGAGAGTCAGGATCTTTCTCAATAAAGCCTCACTAAAATCCATGTAGACAACAGAGCAGACTTGAAGACCATCTTGAATATGCCTACTCAGCACTCTCTTGAAATTTTAAATCAACACTTTGCACTCACACTGACATTTCTGTTACTGAAGCCCAAAGCAGGCTGGAAGAACAGCTGCTCATTTCCCTTTTCAACATTTGGGACTCAACATTGAATTGAAAAACTTCAAACTGTGAACCCCGTTTGCCTTCCACCCACCCTTACCTCAGTATCTTGTATTTTTGGTATTTTCTCCCTCATACACACCGACCCAAGATCTGTCGTCCATACAGATGTAGATCAAGGCAATTGCTTTGTCATGGATGAACTGAAGAATTTTGAGTGCACTTGAAGTGTCACTCACCCAGGGAACTGAGAAATTAAACACTGACACGCAAACAGGCAGAAAACACCTCTTCTTACTAAGGGAGCTTAGGAAAGTCAGCATGTCCATGAGGACCCTTATCAACATTTAGAGATACACCATAGAAAGCATTCTATCCCGGTGCATAATGATGTGGCACGGCAACTGTTTTGACTAGGACCATAAGAAAATGTATAAAGTTATGTGCACAGCCCCGACCATCACAGAAGCTGACTTCCCATCTATGGACTCCACTTCCAATTCTCTTTGCTGCAGAAAGGCTGCCAACATCATTATGCACTGGGATAGAATGGCAAAGAATGCTTTGCCAGGTGCATTGTGGCCATCAGTTAAATGATCACCAGTTCTCTCTCACCTTCTCTGTCTTTCTGAGAGCAGCCCTCTGCAATGATGGCAACGATATTCCATATACAGATTGCCACAGTATTCCTACAATTTTACAGAATGAAACATCTGAATTTTTGGCAGGAAGTTCTGATCAGGACTACATCAGAAGTACTTCCACTTTGACAGATTTGGCAAAACAGTTCAGGAAAGGGTAAAGCATGACATATTTCTCACACCAGTCAGTTGCTGTATTTTATAATTTAAAGGTCCAGCAGTACACGAAATCTCCTACGAAAGTTCGGATATGCGAGGCAAGTCTGAGGTTAGGCTGCTGGGAGGGTTAGTTTCCTGTTGGGGAGGGTACCAGATTGGTAAAGAACCTGGCCATAAGGTTAGTGGGACAGGGTAAGGTGGGTATCAGGTGAGTAGGGCATAGGTTTTCAGATAGTTAAGTGCTTGATAGATAGGTGGTGTAGGGCGGCAGATAAGTAGGGTGTGAGATGTCTACAAGGCAGGGTGCCAGGAGGTAAATTTTCAAGTGCATAGGGATAGGGTACCGGGTGGGGACCAAGGTACGTCATGTGCCAGATTCATCAGGTTCCTAAAGGTTAGGTGGAGAGGGCCATGACCGATAGCTGGGAAGAGTTTCTTAAGCTGGTGAGAACGAGTTGTTAGGTTCTGATGGAGTGGTGACAATATGCTGGGTCTAGCACAAGGGCTTGATGGCACTGCTGGTTGGAGTTTGTTAAGTCTCAAGAATGTGTAGGGACTAAATGGAGCAGGGGTGCCAATGCAGGTCAGGTCACAGAAAAGTAGGGGAAATGTCAGATATGGCCAGTGGGACTCAGATCCTATAGATTGTGGGAACAGTGTCTTAAAGTGGTATGTGTTGTGGAACCCAGATGTAAGGGGGTAGGTGTATGCTGAAATTCAGAGTTTTTCTAGGTGGAGGCTTGTGCCTGTCTGTGTCTGTGAGTAAATATGTGTATGCATTGTTAGGGCATTCAAGAAGATGGAGCATTTCTGGATGCGTGTTGTAACTTATGGATTCAGATGATTAGTTTGCTCAGACATCAGATTAGGTTTTAATAGTCTGATATTTCCTGAGTTAATATTTATCTAACTGCAGTAGAACCCTGTAAATTCTCCAAGATAAATTAATGCTTTTAGAGGGTTTCAAGTATATGGCAATTTCCAGTGGAATCTTCACTTGCTAAATCTGCTATCCTGGCGACACTAGAAGGTCACAATCTACAATGTCTATCTACTGTTAAGAAACAATTATCTGGCCAGGTGAAAATCCAGGTTAAAATGTGGTATTTCTCAAGAATGGAGTTAAATGGGCATTCTTGTCTTCATCTCTATGGTGTCTGAAACACTGCACAGTTTACATCTCTTTCTAAAGATTTAGCGTTTCACTTTGTTTTAGAATATAGAACATAGAACACAGAACATTACAGCGCAGTACTGGCCCTTCGGCCCTCGATGTTGCGCCGACCTGCGAAACCAATCTGAAGCCCATCTAACCTATACTATTCCATTATCATCCATATGTTTATCCAATGACCATTTAAATGCCCTTAAAGTTGGCGAGTCTACTACTGTTGCAGGCAGGGCATTCCACACCTTTACTACTCTCTGAGTAAAGAACCTACCTCTGATATCTGTCCTATATCTATCACCCCTCAATTTAAAGCTATGTCCCCTCGTGCTAGCCATCACCATCCGAGTGAAAAGGCTCTCACTGTCCACCCTATCTAATCCTCTGATCATCTTGCATGTCTTTATTAAGTCACCTTTTAACCTTCTTCTCTCTAACGAAAACAGCCTCAAATCCCTCAGCCTTTCCTCATAAGACCTTCCCTCCATACCAGGCAACATCCTGGTAAATCTGCTCTGCACCCTTTCCAATGCTTCCACATCCTTCCTATAATGCGGTGACCAGAACTGCACGCAATACTCCAAGTGCGGCAGAGTTTTGTACAGCTGCAACATGACCTCATGGCTCCGAAACTCACTCTCTCTATCAATAAAACCTAACACACTGTATGCCTTCCTAACAACCCTATCAACCTGGGTGGCAAACTTTAGGGATCTATGCACATGGACACCAAGATCTCTCTGCTTGTCCACACTACCAAGAATCTTACCATTAGCCCAGTACTCTGTATTCCTGTTACTCCTTCCAAAGTGAATCACTTCACACTTTTCCGCATTAAACTCCATTTGCCACCTCTCAGCCCAGCTCTGCAGCTTATCTATGTCCCTCTGTAACCTGCAACATCCTTCCGTACTATCCACAACTCCACCGACTTTAGTGTCATCCGCAAGTTTACTAACGCATCCTTCTACACCCTCATCCAGGTCATTTATAAAAATGACAAACAGCAGTGGCCCCAAAACAGATCCTTGCGGTACACCACTAGTAACTGAAATTTGGTAACTAAACATGAACATTTTCATTTTGCCTACGAAGAACACATGTGCAATAAAAAATGGTTTTTCAGATAGCATGCGGTGGTAAATTGGCAGAGGGGAAATTGCAGTAGGACCTGAGCGTCTTTGTGCACCAGTCCCAGAAGTTAAGCATGTAGGTGCAGCAGCCGTTAAAGAAGGCAAATGGTATGTTGGCAATCATTGTGAGAGGTTTTAAGTACAGGAGCAGGGATGTGTTGTTGCAGTTATACAGGGCCTTGGTGAGGCTACACGTAGAATTTTGTGTGCAGTTTCGGTCTCCTTTCCTGTGGAAGGATGCTCTTGATCTCGAGGAAATACAGGTTAGGTTCACCTGGCTGGTTCTGGGGATGGTGGGACTGTCTTAAGAGGAGAGACCGTTAGAATAGGTGAGGATTGTTTTAGCTGGAGTCCAGATGAATGAGGGTTGGAGGATCTCATAGAGACTTTAACTGTAAAATCCTAATAGAGATGACAGTGTAAATGCAGGGAGTATGCGCCCGATGGTGGGAGTGTCCAGAACCAGGGGTCATTGTCTGAGGATTTGCGGTAGACTATTTAGGACAAAGATGAGGAGACACTTCCTCACCCAAAGAGTGTTGAGTCTTTGGAAATCATTCCCACAGGAAGTAGTTAATGCCAAAATATTGACTGTATTCAAGACACAGCGGGTCATAGCTCTTGTGGTGAATGGGATCAAAAGTTATGGGGAGAAAACAGGATCAGGCTATTGAGTTGGACAATCAGTCATGACTATGATGAATGCTGGAGCAGCCTCAAAGGATTGAATGGCCTCCTCCTGCTCCTATCTTCTAAGTTTCTATGTTTCTACTTCAAATTTCAATTACTTTCCCCTTGGGTTATCTGGCCACTACAGTTATGTCAATATGAACGTTTCCTTCTCATTGATTATATCATCATCTTGGCTCCTACTGTTCAATTTCTCTTGACTGACTATGAAGAGGAGCCCTATTTCTGCAGTATCACCACTTAATTAAAATTCGTCATCTCTAGTATAAACAGTAAATCCCCCACCTCCCTACAGCCTCACAAACTCCTTCAACTTATTCCTAGTGAGCTATTTAATACTGCATACTGGGACACTAAGAGAAGTACCAAAGAGATAAAGGATGTATTGGTAATCATCTTCCAGGAATCCCCAGATTCATGAGAAGTGCCAGGGGACTGGAAAACTCCTAATGTGACACCTTTATTTTGATAGAGAAGGAGACAAAGAAGATAGAAATATAGGCGAAAAGTCATTTAAACAGTCCTTAGATAAGCATATGGATGATGATGGGATAGTGTGGGGGGATGGGCTTAGATTAGTTCACAGGTCGGTGCAACATCGAGGGCCGAAGGGCCTGTTCTGCGCTGTATTGTTCTATGTTCTATGTTCTATGTTCTATGTACTTTGGTTTATAATTTTACAGGTACTCAACTTCCTTTCGTAAAAACTAGCTTCAGGTGTACCGTCCCTATAAAGCAGCTTGTATGTGAATACCCAGGTCTCTTTTCCATTTCTCCTTATCTCTGCAGTCTGCATGCCTTTAAGTGGAGTTCTGTTTCACTTTTCTGCTCTTATGCTTCAGATGACGTCAAGTAGATAAGTGGATAGAACAGAATTTTGGCAATAATGTCAATGACCAGCCATGATCTGATTTGATTTATTATTGTCGCATGTACCAAAATTACATGAGTACATCAGGTCCATCTAACAGACAACAGAATATAGTGTTACAGCGACAGAGACCGTGAAAAGATAGATTCATTCTGATATAGGATATGTCTGTTCATATGTCTGATAAAACTGGGGAAGAAGCAGTGCTTAAATGTATTGGTACGTGTATCCAAACTTTTGTATCTTGTGCCTGATGGAAGAGGGTGGAAGGGTGTATAACAGGGGCGGGAGAGTCTTTAATTATGCTTTCTGCTTTCCTGAGGCAGCAGGAAGTGTAGACCATGTCAATTGAAGGAAGGTTGGTTTTCATGATGGACTGGGTTGTGTTCACAACTCTGGGTAATTTCTTGCAGTCTTGAGCAGAGCAGTTGCCATACCAAAGCTATGATGCATTTGGATAGGATGCTTTCTAATCAAATGATGAGAGACACTCAATAAAAGAAACTGCTTCCTCCCATTCAGACCTCCAGACATCCCTCCAATGAGCCTGTCCTCCCTGTTGTGTATACCATTAAATGGAAACTATGAACCTGAGACAATGTAGCTCTTTACAGCATAGTCTGATATGGCTACACTGACACAATTTGTCTCAATACTTATTGCATTTATGCAACAATGTTACCCCATTACAGTCTATTGAAATATTTCTACTACATTCGGATTATGTTACAAGGTCACAGAATGCAACCTTGCTTCTAGCAATGTGAGACAGTCTACCTAACTCTTCAAATCACAGACCTCTTAGCTGTTATACTGAGACAAACCAGCCCAATGTTTACACAATTGACCCACCACTGTTACAGTTCCCCCAACCTGTTTGCACTAAACAGATCAAGCTGACCACAAGAGTCTACCTCACTGTTTAGGCCATGTACATTTTGGTGGAATATAAACTTCATTTACTGATCTTCATAGCACACAAAGAGTTAGATTAAGATTAGTCAATATTCAAAACTCAGCTGCAAAGTGATATGTAACAATCGCACCACACAAATACGAGGCAATGGCCCTCTCCAATTAGAGAAAATTTAATACAAAAGAAAAAGAAAGTTGCTGCAAAAGCTCAGCAGATGTGAAAAGAAATCAGAGGTAACGTTTTGGGTCTGGTGACCCTTCCTCCGAACTGAGAGTAGCTAGGAAAATGTTGGTTTATATGCAGAGGATAGTCTGTCTGGAGGGGTAATGAGTAAAAGACAAGTGGGGTTAGAGCTTAAAGAGAGTGAAGAGCAGTTAACAGAGAAAGGATTTGATAACTATCTATCTAGATAATGGAAATATTGGGAGTAATCTCCCAAGAATCCCTGTATTCATGAAAAGTCCCACAGCACTGGAAAACTGCTAATGTGACACCTTTATTTAGGTAGGAAAGGAGACAACGAAGACTTAAATATAGACTAAACATACACTGGTTTTGTAATTTTACAGGTACTCCACTTCTTTTTGTAACAACTTGCTCTATTGTCTAGTCCCTAAAAAGTGAGTAGAATGTTGCTTTTTAGAATATAGTGTGGGGGGAGCAGTAAGGAGTAAACAATAGGGAGGACAGAGACTGAGGAGAGAGAAGAATAGTTGGACGGAGAAATGAGATGATAATGATCTAGCTATGTGGGTGAATAGCTGTAAATGGAGACTGTTAATGGCTAACACTGGGTAGTGTATTATGGCAGACTATGTGATAACACAGTCTGGCGTGTGGGTAGGGGGTTGGACATGGGAGAGTTGAGGCCCTAAATTATTGAGCTTGACATTGAGTCGGGAGGGCTGCAGGGTCCTGAAGATGGAAATGAAGTATTGTTCTTCCAGCTTGACCTGAGCTTTGCTGGAACAATCCAACAGACCTAAGAATGAGATGTTGGCCAGGGAACAGGTGTGTTAAAGTTGCAGTCAACAGAAAGCTCAGTGTCATATTTGCATACAGAACGTTGACATTCTGCAAAGCAGTCAAACAGTCTATGCTTTGTTTCCCCATTGTAGAGGAGAGCAGATTGTGAGCAGCAAATGCAGTAGACTCGATTATGTGAAGTGCAAGCGAAGTGTTGCTGCAAAGCACACAACCACTTCCATTTGAAAGGACAAGGGCAACAGATACCTGTGAACACTACAATCTACAAGATCCATTCTAGTGCCAATCACCATCCGGACATGGAAATATATCACCGTTACTTTGCTGTTGCTGGGTCGAAATCCTGGAATTCTCTCCAGAAGGTCAGTACACGACTACCATCAGCGTATGGATTGCCGTGGTTCAAGAAGGACAAAACCTCGCTGGGAGTTTTGCTAGTGCAACTTGGTAGAGTTCAGACTCAGGTGGCAGGTGGCTGTGAACCAGAGCAGCGGGTCAGCAAGTGGATGGATTGAGTGGAAGTTAGATGTTATGATCAGTGAGTCAGAAAGACACAACAGGCAGAGACAAGTGAATGAACATGATTTTACTAATGGGCTAAATAAATTGTTTATGTCAACACAATAAGTGTTACAGTTAAGGCAGATGAGCTTAGAGCCTGGATCTGCACATGGGACTATGGGCCATTGCAGAGGGTTGTTTGACAGAGGGATGGGACTGGCTATTGAAATTTCCAGGGTTTTGTTGTTTCAGATGAGATGCAGAGGGATCTTGGGGATCAACACTCATAGCTCCCTGAATCTCACCATCCTAATAGGTTGGGTGATAAAGAAGGTACATGGCATGCTTGCCTTTATTTGTCAGGGTTGGGTGCTAAAGAAGCAGATGCCTGATGGGGGCAGATGTGGAACAAGATAATTGCTTTGTCATGGATAATGTGAAGAATTTTGAGCGCAGTTAAAGTGTCACTCACACAAGGAAATGAGAAATTAAACACTGACACACAAAGAGCACAAAACACTTCCTGTTCCTGAGGGAGCTTCAGAAAGTCAGCATGTCCATGAGGACCCTTAACAACATTTACAGATACTCCACAGAAAGTATTCTATCCCAGTGCATAACATTCTGGCACAGCAACTGCTCTGCCCAGGACTGTAAGAAAATACAGAAAGTTTTATGGAAAGCCCAGACTATCATGGAAGATGACTTCACAGAAGTGGACTCCTATTAAAATATACATCATCAAAGATCCTCACACCCTCTTCTGCTCCCTTCCGACCTCTTCTGTTGGGCAGAAAATACAGAAGCTTAAACACACTTGAACAAAAAGGTTCAAAAATAGTTTCCTATCTGATATAATTGGACTGCTGAATGGACATCTCTAGCTTCAAATAATGGTGATCCTGCTAGTGTTGATCTTGCTTTGTGCAACTCCTGTGCAGTCGTCACCTTGCATGCATTGGTCTATCTAAGCTCCTTATGATCTGCCTGTACTGCTTGCAAACTAAAGATTTTCACTGTACTTCGGTACATGTGACTACAAAAAATACAATCAAATGAAATCAAATATAAGCCTTAAACATTGCTGGAAAAAGATCCATTATTTGATAGCTCTTCATTTTGCACTTATCAACGCACCGCACAAAAAATTGTAATGCAAATTGAAAAGAAAACTTATCCTGCATGAGAGGAGAATGCTACTTGGACAACAATCAGATTCTGAGTGGGAGAAACATTGCAGGGAAAACACACGAGGTTATGAAAACTGTTAAGTATTGTTGAAATGTGGAATTGAAGATATTTTTCCTGATTGGTAAAGGCTAATCTGATAAATGATTATCGTGAAATGTCCACTGTTTCTTTGCATAGATGCTGCCTGACCCATTGAATGTTTTCTGCATTTTTTTTTCTTTCAGAGAAATGTTTAATTTCATTAGATATCTGGCTTCTTGATTGTGAGTTGTGCAAAGTCAGGAGGTGTTTTTTTCCATCACAGTAGTTCTAGACTTTGTCTGTTATGTGGCTGAACCAGTCATGTTACTTGTGAATTCAAACTGTCAGGGTCATGATAGTTGGGTATTTATCATGGCCTATGTTGTTGAAAGTCAAGGGAATATTGGTAGATTCATTTGTTTGGAAATTATCTGGGATTTATTGCAGAGTAATCAGGGAATTAAGCAAGGACATTGATGGGGCCTTGTATGAAATCTCTATATCTTCTTTAATCAAAGGAGAGGTCCCGAAGGACTGGAGAGTAACCAATATCGTTCCTCTGTTTTGAAGGGCTGCAAGAATAATGCAGAAAATTAAAGGCTGGTGATCCCTATGTCCGTGTCAGGGAAATTATTGAAGAAGATTCTTAGGAATAAGATTTACACTCAGTTGGAAAAATGTGGACTTGTCAGTGAGAGGCAACATTAATTGGAATGGAGGATGTTGTGTCTCACATAATTGAGTTCTTTGAGGAAGTGACAAAGATGATAGTTGAGGGCAGGAGATGTTGTCTATAAATACTTTAACAAGATATTTGTGATGTTCCCTCATGACAGGCTGGAACAAAAGGTGAACTCATACGGGAACAGTGAGCTGGTAAAATGGTAAACACTGACCATTTAGAGGAGAAGGTAGGTGCTCTGCTTAGTAGTATTGTGGTTGGCACAAATATTTGGGGAGCTGCAGATATTGAGGAAAATTGCCAGAGGATTCAACAGGATATAGATAAGCTAGAGATTGAAGTAGAGAAATGGAAGATGGAATTTAATCTGGACAAATGCGAGCTAGTGCATTTTGGAATGTTTAATGCAGGAGGGAAATCTACAGGAAACTGCAAAGCACTTGGAAAAATTAACATACAGAGGGATTACTGTTCGACGGATTAACGATAATGGACCTTTATTAGTTTTCATCAGTCTTTTCTGCTTTACATGCTCATAGAAAGTTTTACAGTCAGTTCTTATGTTCCCCCACAACCCTCCTCTCACATTGTATTTCTGCTTCTTAAGCAATTAGTTGAACCTCCATTGCTGACTTCTAAACTTTTCCTCATCCTCAGGTGTATTCCTTTTTCTGTCGAATTTGAATGTCTGTCTTTTGCACTTAATACTCTCTAACTTCCCTAATATGCCACAGTATGACCACTGTTCTCATTGCACTCCGGCACCATACAGGAATAAGATATTGTTGAAGTTCAGCCATTTACTCTTTGAAAGTTTGTCATTGTCTATCAACCGTTATTCCTTTCAGTAACATTTTCCAATCCATCACAACTTACTCATGCTTCATTGTATTGTAATTTCCCTGATTAAGATTCAGGACTGAATTCTCTGAATCAACGATCTCACTTTCCAACTTGATCAAGTGTGCACCTATATATGTGTGCATCTGCATCAGGTGGATGACATGGTACAAGGCCATCAGTCACCCACACCTTCTGAAGGATACTTAGGAGTGAGCAGCAAATCCTGACTTTGCCAAGGGTGCTGACATGTCAGGAAAGAATGAAATAAATACACTGCGGCTACTTGCAAAATCAGCCCTGCATCCTCATAGCACATTTTGCAGATAGTCAAACAGATGGATGGCAGTGGTACAGGACCGCCACTCACCACCAGCTCTCAAGGATACTTAAGAGTGGGCAGAAAGTCCTGACTTTGCCAAGGATGACCCCTTATCAGGAAAGAATGCAATGAATATACTGCGGCTGCTTGCAAAAAACAGCCCTGCATCCTTATGGAACATTTTACAGATGTTCACACAGATACTTTGTGGAATATTGTTCTGGCTGCCTTATGTTTCTGTGATCCTAGTCCACATTAAATATTTCTACAACCTATTACAATACCATTTCTTTGCAGGTCTTACTTCTGTTTGTTCATAAGATTATAAGCAATCTTGACCTAATTATATCCATGGAGAAATTCATTGTTATGTACATAAACTCTTAGAGTTAGTGACAGTTTCAAGTGAAGGTTGAAATATTTGACACAGAAAATGAAGTATACTTCCAGTGCACTACCAACACTTGCTGATGTTGATTTCATTTACTGTCCTGTGCTCGTGGTTATTGGAGTGTCTGGTAAGTAACATCTTTCCACTTCTGTGTACCTTATCAATCGTTTCTGTTTGAGAATGAGCTGTATCTTGGCAAGAATGGTACTAAAAACATGGCCACTTATGACATTTCTGTAGCTTCCTACTCCACCAGTGTTTTTTTAAAATTGGAAATGGTAGATTTGAGTCGTTGGTTGTGGAATCACTTTGTTATTTCCATAAATTGTTGCTTATACCGTTTGACACGCATGTGGTCCTGGTTGATAACTTAGCCAGGTTGACTCCTCCTTTTCCAGTGTGCATGGTACTACTCCTGTCATGCCGTCCTCTACTCTCCAGTGAATGAGGGTTGATCCTCAGGCTTGATGGTAATGGTACAGTGGCGCATATGCTGGGCAAGGAGGTTGCAAGTTATTTTAAAGTATGAATCTGCAGCTGCTGATAGCCCTCAGTGCGCCACGGAAGCCCAGTCTTGAGTTGCTATAACTGTTTGAAATCTGTCTCATTTAGCACCACGATAGTGCCATGCAACATGATGGAGGTATTCTCAATATGAATGTGGGACTTCATTTCCACCAGGACTATGCAGTGGTCACTCTTACAGATACTGACAAGGGCCGATACATCTGCAGCCAGCAGATTGATAAGGTTGAGACTAAGTCTACTTTCCCCCTTAATGTTGATTCCTTCATCACTGACTGCAGACACAGTCTAGCAGCTATGTCCTTTCGGACCTGAACAGCTTGATCTATAGTGCTGAGCTAATGTTGGTGGTAAACATTTAAGTTCCCCAGCCAGATTACATTTTGTGCAATTTCCACCATCCATACCTTAGTTCTTGTGGAAGAAAACTAATTCAACAGCTGAATAACAGCAGATCATGGTAATCACGGGGATGTTTCCTTGCCCATGTTTAATCTGATTCTCTGAGACTTGATGACATCCAGAGTCAATGTTTTGGTCTGCCAGGGAAAAATCCCTTCTGAATGTGTACCACTGTGTCGCCATCTCTGCTGCTGGGTCAGTACGCTGAGTGGGACAAGTCATATGCAGGGATGGTGACAGTGGTGTCTGTGACATTATCTTCAGTGATTTTTGAGCATTCATGCATATTTTTGAAATTAAAATTGCTCTAAATTATTACAATTGCATTAAAATTTTTTTTTCAAAACATTGCCTGTAAAAATAACATGTAAAAATAACTTAATTAGCAAATATTTGATGCAGGAAATTCAGCAGAATATCTGGTTAACCTTATGTATTAAATTTAACCAGCTGGTTTTCTTTATGTGCGCAAGTTAACTCGTTGGCGATTGTGATTCTGTCGTGGAGGAACTGAGGTCACTCAAGATGCATGACGTTCTGCCTGGTAGCAATGGCGGTGGCTGATTTCCTCATTGTCATAGCTGATGTGATGCTGAGGTGGCTTATGATGTATTTACAAGTGTCTTTCCTGGATATTACTTATGTCTGTTGTTTGGTTATGGTTCTGATTCCTGCAGCCACAATTAATTCTGTCCGGTTGACTGTTACTTTCACCTTTGATCGATTTGTGGCTATTTGCTGCCAGAAGCTTAAAACCAAGTATTGCACCGAGAAAGCTGCAGTCCGGATTATTGCAACAGTGACTGTGCTGAGCTATTTGGAAAGTATTTCCTTGTATTGAAAGTTCCAATCCAAGTACATCTTCAATAATCTGCCATGGCTTTGCGACATAAAACCAGAGAACTATACTTCAATCTTCTAGATATTATATGATATATTCCATCGTGTTCTATCCCTTACACTGCCATTCATTCTTATTCTTGTTTTGGATTCTCTGACTGTCAACCATGTTTTAGTATCAAGCAAAGCCCGCAGGAGACTCCAGAAGGAGATTGACAGGGAGAAGAACAGTGACCCAGAGATGGTCAAACGCAGAAAATCCATCATTTTACTCTTTTCCTTCTCAGGCAGATTCATTATTTCATGGTTCCCTTATTGTATATGCTTCCTTTATCAACGAATTGCATTAGTACATGATTATTCTCCACTTTCCCGAATCGCAGGTACCATTGGATACCCGCTGCAGCTGCTCAGTACTTGCACAAACACTTGCTTGTACACAGTGACCCAGACACAATTCCGAGAGCAGCTGAAAGCAGTTGGGAAACTCCCTTTCACTCTGATTCTCAGATCCATCAAACAATAATTGTCATTGTTTGCATGGAATAGATATTGGTTCCATCGCAGATATCTTCTGAAAGCTGAGCTGGGCATCTCTGAGCCCATGACATAGTGGAGCAGGGTTTTGCACATAGAACACATAACAGAGAAAGTCTTTCTTCATTTTTCTTTTCAAGGACTTATCCAATTCCCTTCTGGAAGCGAGTCTTATATCAGCCTCCAGCATCCTGTAATCAGGCCATTCCGCATTGTAACAACCCAGTGAGTAAATATTATGATTTTCAGCTTCCTTCGACCTCACTTTTCAATTGCTTTCCACTTCGGTTTTCTAGCTATTACAAATATGTCAGTGTGAATTTTTTCTTCTCATTAAGTATATTGCCTTGCCTACTTCTATTCAATTCCTCTTGACTGATTCGGAAGAATAGCCTCTATTTCAGTCGTCTCACCACTTAACTGAAATTCCTCATCCTCATGTAAGCAGTTAATCCTGAACACAACTTCACAATCGCCTTCAAATTATGCCGAGTGTACATCCTGTGACCCTGAGAGAAGTAACTACAGAGTTATTGGATAAATTGGTAGCAATCTTCAAAGAATTGTTTGATTCAAGATTAGTCCCAGAGGATTGGAAAACTATCAATGTCACAGCTCTATTTGGATCGGGAATGAGACAAAGAACATATTACTACATGGTAACTGTGCTTTGATTTATACATCTGCAAATGCTCACCTTGCTTACAGAACAACTTGCTTCATATGTATTATCCTTAGAAAGCACCTTGTATGTTAATACTCAGACTCTTCTCCTTTATCTTTGTCTCTGCATTCTGCATGTCTTTAAATGAAGTTCTAATTCATTTTATGCTACACTTCTGAGGAAAGGTCACTGGACCCAAAACGTTAACTCTGATTTTTCCTTCACAGATGCTGCCAGATCTGCTGAGTTTTTCTAGCAACTTTGTTTTTGTTCCTGATTTACAGCATCTGCAGTTCTTTTGGTTTTTATGCAGAATACAGTGTTACAGCTGCAGAGAAAGTGCAGAGAAAGATTAATATAGGAAAGGCCCATCCTTTAGTCTGATAACTGCTGGGAAGAAGCTGTGCTTAAATCTGTTGGTTCACATTTTCAACCTTTTTCTATCTTCCACCCAATGGAAGAAGGTGGAAGAGAGTATAACAGGGCAGGAGAGCCTTTGATTACGTTCACTGCTTTCCTGAGGCACCCGGAAGTGTAGACCATGACAACTGAAGGAAGGCTGCTTTTTGTTATGGACTGGGCTGTGTTCACAAATCTCTGTAATTTCTTGCAGTCTTGGGCAGAGCAGTTGCCATACCAAGTGATGATGCATTTCGAAAGAATGCCTTCCAATCAAATGACTGGCCACACCTAAAGGATGAAACTGCTTCCTCCCATTCAGATCTAAAGATATGCCTCCAATGAGACAGTCCACCCTGTTGTTTATACCATTAATTAGCAACTGTGAACCTGTTTGCACCACACAGATGGAGTCCACCACAAGAATCTACAACTCCGTTTAGGCCATTTATTTCATGGTAGTACATAGACTTTAGTTACCCCACTCTTTGTGGTACACAAGCACTTAGATTGAGATGGGTTAATATTCAGGCTTTGCCTGAAAAGTGACAAGTAACATTTGCACCACAAATGCTAGGTACTAACTATCTCCAAAATCAGAAAATCCATTCACTGACATTTGCCATTCAATGGCACTAGCATGACAAAATCCTCTGTCATCAGCATCCAGGGGATTACGACTGACCAGTAAATGAACTGGGTTGGTCATATAAATACAGTTGGAACAACAGTTAGTGAACAGAGGCTAGGAATACTGCAGTGAGTAACTCACCTCGTGACTCCCCAATGCAAGTCCACCATCTAGAATACACAAGTCAAGATTGTGCATGAGTAGTCCCTACTTGTCTGGATGAGTGCATCTCCAATGATAGCCAAGAAGCATGGCACCATCCAACAAAAAGTAACCTGTTTGGTTGACATTGCATTCGTAAGTGGAGTTAACTTGGAGTAGCAGATGGGAAACCCTGCAGAAACAGCCAGGAGGTGGGGAGGGACTCAGTACTCGATACGCTGCAGGGACAGTGCAATAATCTGCGGTGCAGCTGCTGTTATTGTTATAAATTCAAAAGTTGAGAAAGTCTCTGGTTGGTGAGGACTGGTCAACTGACAATTACTGCATAACCTATAGAGGCCTACAATCTGAGTTAGATTTCAGCCTTTCATGACCCAAGTGATAGAGTATACAGCCTAACAATGTAAGAGATATCAGGAGAGGCCAGTCAAGTGGAATGTGTAGCTTGTTATGTGTGGGGAGTCCTGGATGGTGCCAGTGTTCTAGATGACCACATATGCAGGAAATGTTCCCTACTTCATGAGCTGGAGCTCCAGGACTCAAAGATTGAAAAACCATTTGCAACATTGTGGTGCATCCTTGAGGCTAAGAGGTATATGGACAGAATGTTTAGAGATGTGTTTACATCGCAATTCACAGAGCTATGGGAAAGGAGTGAATAAGTCATGAGATAATCCAGAAAGAAAAGGCAAGTAGTGCACGAGTCCCACGGGGATGCATCAATAACTGGTATTACATTTTGGAAGATGGAGTGGCTGCTGATGACACCACAAGCAACTTGACTGTACAGACTGGGAGAATGAAGAAAGGAAGAGCAACAGGGGTTGGGGGTTCTTTATGCACAGGAGCAGACAGACGATTCTGTACCGGAAGATAAAGACCAGGATGGTGTGCTGCCTCTTTCGTGCCAGCTTCATGCATGTCACTAAGCGGCTTCAGGGCATCCTGAAAATGGACAGTGATGGGTTAGAAGTCTTAGTATATGTTAATATCAATGATATGGTAAAAGTGAGAATGAGGTCTTGCATTGAGAATTCAGGGAGCTAGGCAGTAGATTGGAAAGTAGTAATTCTATGTTTATAATCTCTGGGTTATTGCCAGTGCTGCGTGGGAGTGACTTTAGAAATAGGGCAGATAATGTGTGGCTCAAGAGCTGGTGCAAGCAGGAGGGTATTACATTCCTGAATCACTGGGACAATTTCTGGGGAAATTGGGACATGCACCAATGGGACAGTCTGCACCTGAACCTCAATGGCACCAACATACTTGTGATAGGTTTGCTTTTGTTGTTAGGAGCAGTTTAAACCAGTCTGGCAGTGGGGTTGGGGGGAGATAGCATATTGATGAAACAGAGACACATCATGCTACAGCGAAGGTAGAAAGTCATGGTGAGTTCAGCGATGTTGAGTGTCAAGAGAGAAAGGTAACTCTGGATGGTCTTTACTTTTACGCGAGGAGTGTAATAGATAAGACTGCTGAGTAGATGATGTAGATTGACACGTGGAAGTATGATACTGTTGCCGTCACTGAAACATGGTTGATGAAAGGGCTGGACTGGCAACTCAACTTCCAGGGTATTGGCTCATGAGGCAAGTCAGAGAAGATTGTAAAAAAGTGTGGTGATATAGCAGGATTAACTAAGTAGTCACTTACTGCAATAAGAAGAGATGACATCCTTGAAGGATGTACAAAACAGGCTTTTAGACAAGAACTTATGAATGTTAATGGGACATGTACATCACTGGCCCCCCAAGATTGAGCAGAAATAGAGGTGGAGACATGTTGACAGTTTACAGAGGTTTGCAAGAGTAATCATCGGATAATAATGTGAGGGAATTTCAACTTTCCCAATATAAATTGGCATAGTCACATTTTCAAGCATTTAGAAGGGGTAGATTGGGTTGGAATGGATCCTGGGGAGTTTTTTGTATCAATACATACGAGGCCCAACAAGCATGGCGTGACAGGGGATCTGCTTCTGGGGAAGGAAGGCAAACAAGTGTTCCACGTGTTGAACATTCCGGTGACAGCAACCACAACACAGGACATTCCAAATTTGGTCTGGACAGGACAAAAAGTTGGTATGCAAAAGATGGCTTTGGATTGGAATAAAGCAGATTTTATTGAAATAAAGCTGGATCTGTAGGAACAACTCCTTGACGATACTTGTGCAGCAGAGCAGTTGGGGGGATTTGAAAAAGGAACTGGGAATTGTACAAATTCAATGTACACGCTTTAAAGGGAAATGAAGTAAGAATAAGTTCAGAAAACTCTGGATGTCGAAGATAATTCATGATGTGGAGGGGCTGGTGTTGGATTAGGATGGACAAAGTCAGAATGCACCAGTGATGTCATCTGATGAACGGGCTGTTCTCTCTGAAAGTTTGAGATTTCAAATAAACCTTTTGGACTATAAGCTGACATCATGCGACTTCTGACTTAGGACAATTCATGACTGGATTAAGGCTTTTAGCAATTCCAAAGTGAGAAATTCATCTGTGGCCCTACAGGAAGACAGAAAGTGCAAGAGGGACCTTAAGAATTCAATTGGAAGAGCAAAAAGAGGCACGAAGAAGGACCTGCCAACAGGATTAAGGAGACTCCCAAGATATTTGATAAATATATTAAAGGGAAGAGGTTAACAAGAGAAGGAGTGGAGCCATGATGGACCAAGAGGGCAACCTGTGTGTGAAACCACAGGATTTTGGAAGGGTGTTTAATGAATACCTCTCATCATATTCACCGTGGTAATGAAGAACATATGTACGGACTTTGAGAAAATGGACATTGAGGAATCAGATGACACTAACTTATGTACTAACAGGTTTATTTGAAATCACAGGCTTTCCAGGGCTGCTCCTTCATCAAGTGAAGTGATGAAGAAGTAATGCCTCACCTGATGAAGGAGCAGCACTTTGAAAGCTTGTGATTACAAATAAACCTGTTGGACTTGTTACAAACCAAGCCAGACCCCCTCAGAATATTTTAAGAAGGTTGCTTAGACCCTAACTTATTCTTATTTTAAAGGTAGGTTTGAAGTGAATGCTCCAGGTGTGACACAACCAGTCAAACCACTCCACATTAATCAAAAAAAAATACTTAAACATTGTTGTTAAAACAGCTACCAAAGAAAGAGGAATTCAGACTAATTTAACTATTGGAAAGCTTAAACGTGCAGTAGATACAATAATTATTACTAATTAACTGTTCCAATAAAGTAACATCCCATAAACACACCCCTTGCCAGAAAAGTAAATTCAAACACAGTTTCTTATAGATAAGTTTCACATTCCAGAAGGGAACACCATCAAGAGAGTTTTCAAAGTAAGTCCCAGTTAGCAATCATTTACTGAAACTTGTAACTCTTCTCGGCCTCAAACATCTTGTGATTTCTACAGCTAAAAAAAACCAGAAAGCCTGATCTGTGAGAACAGGCCACTACCCTTCCATTGTTAAACTGCTTTTTCTAAAAAAAAACACAAAGGCTTTTTAACTGAGATAATTTGACTCCTCTGCCTTTACCACCTTTGTTCAAAAAACCCAGGATCAAAATAAAATTTTCAAAGTGGCAGGATAGTCACATTCTATAACCTGGTTTCAGTTGAATCCTAATTTTGTCTACCTCAGTTCCACACCAGCAACTTGACACCTTGTAATAACAGTCAAAAGACAATTTGCTTTTTGAAGTACGTTTTTCACTTTATTCACTCACCCGAAGAGGGTGCCGTTGACCAGGCAGCATTTATTGCCAAACCCTAATTGCCCAGAAGGCAGTTCAGAGTCAAGTACATTTCCGTGGGTCTGGAGTCACATGCAGGTAAGGATGGCAGTTTCCTTCCCTAAAGGACATAAGTGAACCAGATGGGCTTTTCCGACAACGGATTCAGGGTCATCATTGGATTCTGCATTCCAGACATTTATTGAATTTGAACCTAGGTTCCCAAAACGTCAAGTGGCTTTCTGCATCAACAATCCAGCGATAATACCACTAGGCCATGGCTTCCACATACCTTCCAGGCCATGCTACATGCATACAGTATTTGAAATATTTATTTTTTAGCTTTTCCTTTGCAGTGCAATTATGTCTCTTTATGCAGTAGCATTCTATTGGAAAAGTGTCTTTTAATTAAGATTTTGATTTTAAGTTCTGTGTTTGAATGTGGACTACAACACGTTTTCCCAAATTGTACTTTATCTCCCAAATTTTGTCCAACCACCTCACCTACCTCTACCTCTAAACAGACTCACTGTATCTGCACAGCAAGCTTTCTGAACCACCTGTATGATCAGCAAATCTGATGACAATAACTTTTTCACTTCACCTGAGTCATTAAATATAGATCATAAATTGTTGAACTCGAGTGATAATTGTACAGATGTACAGCATGTAAACAGACCCTTTGGTCCAACTTGCCCATGGTGACTAGATATCCAAAATAAATCGAGTTCCATATGCCAGCATTTGGCCCATAACCCTCCAAACCTTTTCTATTCATGTACCCATCCAGATACCTTTTAAATGTTGCAATTGTACCAGCCACCGTCATTTCCTCTGGCAGCTCATTCCATTCAAGCACCACGCACTGCTTGAAGAAGCTGCCACTTAGGTCCTTTTTCAATTGTTCCCCTCTGACCTTAAACCTATGCCCTCTAATTTTGGACTCCCCACCTCAGGGAAAATACCTTGTCTATTTAGATTATCCAGGACCCTCATGACTTTATAAACCTCTATGATGTCACCCCTCGGTCTCCAACACTCCAGGTAAATAATCGTAACCTATTTAGACTTTGCCTGTCGCTCAAACACCCAACTGTGGCAACATTTTCTGAACAGTTTCAAGCTTCACAACATCCTTCCAACAGCAGGGAGAGCAGAATTGCATGCAGTATTCCACGAGTTGTGAAACCAATGTCCTGTGCAGCTGTAAAATGACCTAATAACTCCTATACTCAATGCACTGACCAATAAAGGCAAGTATAACAAATGCCTTCTTCACTATCCTATCTACTCATGCCTGCACTTTCAAGTAACTAAGAAATCTGCACCCCAAGGTCTATTTGTTCAGCAATATTTCGCAGGATCTTAACATTAAATGTGTAAGTCCTGCCTTGATTTGTCTTTCCAAAATATAGCATCTCACATTTTTCTAATGAAACTCCATCTGCCAGTACTCAGCCCATTGGTCTATCTGATCAAGATCCCACTGCATTGTGAGGCAACCTTCTTCGCTGATCGCTATAACTCCAATTTTGTTGTCATCAGCAAACTTACTAACAAGATCTCCCATGTTCACATCTAAATCATTTACATAAATGATTAAAAAAAGTGTACCCAGCACTAATCTTTGTGACTCACTGCTGCTCACTGGACGAACAAAGTTCTGGAGTTAAAACCATTTCCAGTTTTCATCTAAACTGTTGAGTTACAGTTTATAAGCCTTAAACAAACTTTGAAAGTTTGAACAAATTTGCACTGTGGCTTGCATGCCCTGTCAATAATAAGGCAACTAAAATTGTGAACTAACAGTAACTCCAGAACTCTAAAATCCAATATATAAAATCAAAAGTGTTCTTACAATCATTTCTCTTAATCTACATTTGTCTCTTTTGTTCTCAGTTTAATGTTGCTTTTTTATGTCCTGCGTTAGACTTGGTTCTGAAACATATTTAGAACTTTTTTTTTACATGAGTCCTATACTTTTCTTAATAATCTCCAAATGTTTATTCACTCAATCTGTCAGTTACCCTGTTTTCTGCTTCATGGAATATCTTCACTTTGTTCTGCTACTTTTCTTTTTTGAATGAGTTCAAGTGTTTACTTCCACTTTACTGGCACACTTCTTCATTTTGGTAATGTTGATAATGACAAGAAGAAATGAGTAAACCATTTAGTATCTGAAATGTTGTTGGGTTGTAAAGGTTAAAGCAAAAAAGAGGATTCACTATTTTTCACGCCACTACTCTAATACCCATGACTTCAGTGTGAGCTATTCTCAAATTACCCTTATGCCTCTCCATACTTCAACCCTTCTGTCTCAGAATTAATGTTTATTTTGATACTGTATGTCTCCCTCATATAGTTTTTTAAAAGCACTGTAACTAATACAAATGATCATCCAGCCAAATTGTACTCCTGAAGGATGTGTTTTGTATGTATAAATGGTGATAAGCGTGAAGTAATCACTTTCCTCTGAGCATCAAGTATCCATTCAATATGCTTCCAACACTCACTGATGTTCAATTCATTTATTGCCCTGTACTTGGGGCTAATGAAGTGCCCAGTAAGTTACTACTATCAGTTCAGCATTTTGAAATTAGACAAACAGTTGTGCTTTGACTACAATGTGTAACACAGCTGCAAAATGTGCTTCAAACTGTGCCAGAATATATAACTGCTTTGTCATGTTTTCATGCAAAATAACTTGCTTCTTTCTTGAGCATAAAATTTGCCTTGAACCACTGTCATATTGAATTTAAGAATATACTGTCCTTCGTGAATCAATTATAAATCTTGACATTTTGAAGACTATAAAATAGTAATGTTTTGATTTAACTACAGTTAACATTGTGCTTATCACAAAATCTAATTACTGGAATGTGAACCAACTCATTGTGTGCAACCTTATATTAAGTAAGTAAAAATGATTTGGAAGAATATAACAAAACTATTTACCAGTTAAGCTGATGTTCATGGGAGCAGTGTATCAGTAGCCATGTGAGCACAGGGAAAAATAAAGGTACTGATGTATGATTGTTTTAGTTTCAGTCTGGGATAGGTATGTTACTCCTTGTGATTAGTATTGAGACCAATGCTCTTTCTGGATAAATCGAATTCAAATAGCCTAAAGTGGAAAATATAAGATCAGCTAATTGGAGACAAATTGTAAACTATCAGAATCACCCCTAGAAGTGGGTTTGGAATAGAAGTCTAACATATATTTTGAAGATGGGAGTACAAATTGAGAAGACTGTTGAGAAGGCACTTGGTTTTCTTGACTCGGTAATAACAGAATAAAGTGAGTAATTGAAGAAGGTTTACTTTTGTAAGACCTTTGACAATGTTTCCCATAGTAGACTAATTAGTAAAGTTGAATCATATGGAATTCAAAATGATCTTGCAAATTTGATACAAAATTGGCTTAACGGCAGGACACAGAGTGTGGTGGTGAAGTGTTGTTTTTCAGTCCAGAGGCCTGTGACTGGCAGCGTTCCACAGGGATCGATGTTGGTTCCATTTTTGTTTGTCTTTTATATTTGTGATTTTGATAAGAATATAGAACGCGTGGTTAGTAATTTTGTGGATGACACCAAAATTAGTGGTTAAATGGACAGGAAAGAAAGTTGTCGAAGATTACACAAACATCTTGATCAATTGGGCCAATGGGCTGAGAAGTGGCAGATGGCGATAATTTGGATAGTTGTGAGGTTTTGGTAAAAACAAACAAGGGCAAGATTGATACAATAAAAGTTAGGACATTGAGTCGTGTTGTAGAACAGAGAGACCTAACAGTTCAGATACGTAATTCTTTGAGGTTTGCATCATATGTAGACAGGATGGTTAAGAAGATTTTTTTTGGCACACTTGCCTTCGTTGATCATACCTTTGAATATAGGATTTGGGATGTCTTTTGTGGTCATACAGGACAATGGCAAGATCTTTTCTGGAGTACTGTGTCGATTTCTGGTCTGACTGTTACAGGAAAGATGATATTAAGCTGCAGAGTGTTCAGAAAAGATTTACCAGGATGTTGCCAGGAATGGAGGATTTGAGTTATCAGGAGAGGCTGGTTCGGCTGGTGCGATTTTCCCTCGAACAGAAGAGTTTGAGGTGTGACCTGACAGAGGTTTATAAAATCATGAGTGGTATAGATAAGGTTAATGGATGTTACCTTTCCCTTGGGTGGATCATTTCAAGACTAGTGGTCATGTTTTTAAGGTGGGAGGAGAAAGATTTTAAAAAGACATCAGAGGCAATTTGGTTTATGTGTAAATGACCTTTAAGAGGAAGTGAGGGATGAAGGTACAGTTATAACATCAGAAGACATTTAGAAAAATACATAAATTAGAAATTTTTGAAGCAAAGTGCTTCAAAAGGGCTTTTTGAAGCAACAAGCAAAGGGCAGGCAGGTGAAACTAGTTTTGTTTTGAAACTTGGTCAGCACAGAATTGTTGGACAGAACGGTCTGTTTCCATGCTGTACAACTCTATGACTCTCTGACTAATTAATAACAATAAGTGAAAAGCACTAACAAAGAACTGCGGTTAGATATGCTGGTTTACATGAAGTTTATTAATTACCAGGATGAGTTCACATGCATCCTGATATGTCAGAGAAATAAGGATGGTGACTGCTGAGTAAAAGGTCAAACGTTCACAATCTTATTCAACTATACGTAGGCACCAAAAGACTGATGCGTCTAGGAACTAAACCAATGCTATAGGCATGACACTGCATTGAAAACCATCCGCCCAACAAACTTAGCTCACTGAACCTCAATCTAAGAGATGGGTCAAATATGGTCCACCCTCACTCAATAGATGGTGTCATTAATTCAAGAAACTTTTCATTTAACATGCGATCAAAAATGGTGGTGAAGTTGTCATGAATAGTTGCAGAGTCAAAGAGTAATACAGCATGGAAACAGCCCCTTCGGCCAAAACTGCTCTATGTGGACCATGGTGCCCACTCAGCTAGTTCCATTTTCCCACATTTGGTCCATATCTCTACAAATCCTTCTTATCCATGTACCTCTCGAATTTTTTTTAAAAATGTTGTTATTGTACATGCCTCAACTACTCTCTGCATGAAGAATTTGCCTGTCAAGTCCTTTTAAATATTTCCCCTCTCACCTTAAACCTGAGCCCTCTAGTTTTTAATTCCCCATCCTTCAGAAAAAGACTATTTGCATTCATTGTATCTATGCCCCTCATGATTTTGTACAGCTCAATAAAGTCACCCCTCAATCTCCTACATTCCAGGAATAAAATTGCACATATTTAAAGGACCCAATAGTTAGTTATCCGTTTCAGTTGAGCAACATACTTCACAATAAACTGAAATACTGAAGCACGTATGATGAAGTGAAAAAGAGATGTGACAACTATTAAACTGTGTATTTGGCATAGTTCGCATCATTATTCTTTCAGAGAATGGTCTGATATTATGAAGAAAAACTGGAAAAGAAACTTGTGATTGACAGCTTCAGGTAACTGAAAATCACTGACACAAGAAATTTATAGCCCTTTATTTCATATTCCAAGACAAAATAACAATGATATAGTGGACACTGTTTCTAACCAAACCATGATGGACTACAAAGATGAATCATACATCCAACCTGGGGATCAAAACATGTATGTTGCTTTTCAGAAATGTAGTTGCCATTCAGAAATGTCAGGCCATGACTGATAGCTGGGAAGAGTTCCTTAATATGGCGAGAAAGTCACAGTCTGCAACTCCCTTCAACACTTCAGAAACAATTACCTGGCCAGAGGAACATCCAGGAAAAAAAAATGTGGTATTTCTTGAAAATGGAATTAAAATGTTTCAAATGGACATTCTTATTTTCATCTGTGTGATGTCTGAAACACTGTACGGTTACATCTATTTCTAAAGATTTAGCATTTCTCTTTTTTTTAAAATTAGCCTTGAGTATTTTCATTTTTCCTACCAAGAATGAATGTACAATAAAAAATGATTTTCAAATGTCATGGCTCTGTAAACTAGGAGAGGCAAATGTGCAGTGGGACCTGGGTGTCTCTGTGCACCAGTCGCTGAAGATAAACAAGCAGGTGCAGCAGGTGGTAAAGAAGGCAAATAGTATTTTGGCCTTCATTGCAAGATGTTTCAAGTATAGGAGTTTGGGTGTGTTGCAGTTAGACAGGGCCTTAGTGAGGTTACACATAGAATTTTACATGCAGTTCTGGTCTCATTTTCTGAGGAAGGATGCTTGTGTTCTCAAGGGAGTGCAGCGAAGGTTTATCTGGCTGATTCCGGGGATGGTGGGACTGATGTATGAGGAGAGATTGAGTAGGTTAGGATCGTTTTTGCTGGAGTTCAGACGAATGAGGGGGGATCTCATAGAAACTTAAATTGTAAAATTCTAACAGACAAGACAGGGTAAATGAAGGGAGGATGCGCCCAATGGTGGGTGCGTCCAGAATCATTAGTCACAGTCTGAGGATTGAGGCAGACCATTTAGGACAGAGATGAGGAGGCATTTCCTCACCCAAGGAGTGGTGATCCTCTGCAATTCATTACCTCATGAAGTACTTGATGCCAAAACATTGGATGTATTCAAGGACCAGCAAGATACAGCACTTTGGGTGAATGGGATCAAAGGTTATCAGAGAAAAACAGCATCAAGCTATTGAGTTGGACGATCAGCCATGAATATGGTGAATGGTGGAACAGGGTCAAACGGCTGAACAGTGTCCTCTTGTTCCTATCTTCTAAGTTTTTAGGTTTCTAATTCACTTTTTGATTACTTTCTACTTGGGTTCTCTGGCTCCAGTTATGTCAGTATGAATGTTTCCTTCTCACTGAATATATCACTGTCTTGGCTACTTCTTCTCAATTTCTCTAGACTGACTTTTTGAAGAGAAGCCGTATATCTGCAGTGTCACTACTTCATTAAAAATCATCACGCCTAGAATAAACTGTAAATCCCGCACCCACCTACAACCTTACAAACACCTTCAACTTATGCCTCGTATACTATTTATACTGCATCCTGGGACACAAGGAGAAATATCTACAGAGGTAATGGATGCATTGGCACTAATCTTCCAAGAATCCCTAGAGTCATGAGTAGTCCCAGAGGACTGGAAATATCTTAATATTACACCTTTATTTAGATAGCGAAGGACACAAAGTTGATATAAATATAGGTGAAATGTACTTTGATTTATAATTTTATAGGTACTCAGCTTCCTTTTGTAAAAACTTGCTTCATGTGTCCTGTCCGTACAAAGCAGCTTGTACATGAATACTCAGGTCTCTTTTCGATTTCTCCCTATTTCTGCAGTCTGCAGAGTGAAGTTCTATTTTACTTTTCTGTTCTTATTCTTCAAATGACGCCAAGTGGATAAGTGGTTAGATAAGGATTTTGGCAATAATGTCAATGACCAGCCATGATCTGATTTGATTCATTATTGTCACATGTACTAAGATTACTTGAGTACATCAGGCTAATAGAACAGAATGAAGAACATAGCATTACAGCTACAGAGAATGTGCAGAGAAAGATGATATAGGAGAAGTCTGTTCCTAAGTCTGATAAAACCGGGGTTGAAGCTGTTTTTAAATCTATTGGTAAATGGTTTCAAATGTTTGTATCTTCTGCCTGATGGAAGAGGGTGGAAGAGAATATAACAGGGGCGTGGAAGTCTTTGATTATGTTTGCTGCTTTACTGAGGCAGCAGGAAGGGTACAGTGTGTCAATTGAAGGAAAGCTGATTTTGATGATGGACTGAGCAATGTTCACAATTCTTGGTGATTTCTTGCAGTCTTGAGTGGAACAGTTGCCATACCAAGCTACAATACATGTGGATGGGATGCTTTCTAATCAAATGATGAGGGACACTCAATGAAAGAAACTACTTTCCCATTCAGATCTCCAAACATCCCTCCAATGAGTGTCTCCACCCTGTTGAGTATACCATTAAGTAGATACGATAAACTTGAGACAATTCAGCTGTTTACAGCATAGTCTGATAGTGTTACACTGATGCGATTGGTCTCTCCACTTATTGCATTGATGTAACAGTGTTACCCTGCTACACTCTATTGAAATATTTCCACTACATTTGGATTATGTTACAAGGTCACAGAATGCAACCTTGCTTGTAGCAATGTGTGGCAGTCTACCTAACTCTTCAAATCACAGACCTCTTAGCTGTTACACTGAGACAAACCAGCCCAATGTTTACACAATTGACACACTACTGTTAATCTGAATATAATTTCCCCTAACCTCTTTGCACCACTCAGATGGAATTGACTGAAAGGGTCTTGCTCACTATGTAGGCCATGTTTTTTTTGTGGTATATTAACTTTATTTACACTGCTCTTTCGAGCACACAAAGAGTTAGGTTAAGGTTGGTATTAAGATGTCAAAAATTTGCTGAAAAGTGATATGTAACATTCGCACCACACAAATACAAGGCAATGACCATCTCCAATTAGACAAAGTCATTTGCAAAAGAAAAAGAAAAAGAAAAGTTGCTGCAAAAGCTCCACAGGAGTGAAGAGAAATCGGAGGTAATGTTTTGGGTCTGGTGACCCTTCCTCAGAACTGATAGTAAGTAGGAAAATGTTGGTTTATGTGCAGATGATAGTGTACGGGGCGGGATAACGAGTAAACGATAGGTAGGAGTAGATATTAAAGAGAGAGAAGAGCAGTTGGACAGACAAAGGAGTTGACAATGATCTAGCTATGAGGGTTAATAGCTATTAATGGAGACTGTTAACGGCTAACAACAGGTAGTGTGTCATGGCAGACTGTGTGATAACACAGTCTGGTGTGTGGGGTAGGGGGCTAGGACATAGGAGAGTTCAGGCCCTAAATTATTGAACTTGATATTGAGTCCAGAGGGCTGAGGGATCCTGAAGTGGGAAATGAGGTGCTGTTCTTCTAGCTTGACTTGAGATTCGTTGAAAGACTACAGCAGGTCTGAGACAGAGATGCTGGCAAGGGAACAGGGTGGCATGTTGAAGTGGCAGGCAACTAATCTAATCACTGGTGCTTGACGTTGAATGGCATTACCATCACTAAATCCTCTGCAATTAACTTCCTGGGGTTTACAACTGGCTACACACTGAACTCGACTAGTCACAAAAATTCAATAGGAACAGCAACAGGTCAGCAGCTAGGAATGCTGCAGTGAGCAGCACTCCTTCTGACTCCCCAAAGCCTGTCCCCTGTGTAAAATGCATGAATCAGGATTGTGGTAGAATACTGAGTGTGTGTCTGGATGAGTGCAGCTCCAACAGCAGTCATGAAGCTTGGCATCATCCAGGACAAATCAGCCTGCTTGATTGGCATTACATTCATGAGGGGACTCAGTCTTGAGCAGCGATTGGGAAACCCTGCAGCAGCAGCCAGCAAGTGGGGAGGTGAATATTAACTGTACTTACAGGGCATTTATCTCAGAGAAGCAGCTGGATGTGAGAGGGACACAGTAATCAATAAGCTGCTGGAACACTGTGGCAATCTTCAGTGCAGCTCCTGTTGATGTCATAACTCCAAAATGTGAGAAAAGCACTGGATTGCTGAGTAGTGAACTACTGAGAATTACTGGTTAACACTTTCTTAACCTATAGGTTTGGATGCCTGGGAACTTAGTTACAGATGATCTTTTCACAGCTCTAGTGAAGCAGTACGAAGTCTCACTAAATAAGAGATGTCAGGAGAGGCCAGAGAAGTGCAATGTGCAGCTTATTATACGTGGGGAGTCCTCGATGCTGCCAGTGTCCCAGATGACCACGTGTGCAGGAATCATAGAATCATGGAGTCCCTATAGAAGTGTTCCCATCTCCAGATCTCAAAGCTTGACAAATGGTGGCGCATCAGTGAGTCTGAGAGTCACATAGACAGGATGTTGAGATGTGTTTACACTGCAGCTCAAGGGGCTAGAGAATAGAATTGAATATTTGACCAGCAGACAGTTGGAAACGAACAGGCAGGTAGTGAAGGAATCGCCCAGGGACCTACTCACTAAGCAGTATTCGATTTTGGAATCTGATATGGGTGCTGGTATCTCAGAGGAATGCAGTCAGAGACATGTTCCTAGCACCATAAGCAGTTTGACTGTACAGCGGGGCAGAAAGAAGAAAGGAAGAGTAACAGTGATAGGGGATTCTTCAGTCAGGACAGCTGACAGATGATTCCATGGCCAAAGGTGTAACACTAAGATGGTGTGTTGCCTCCCTGGTGCCAGGGTCAGGGATGTCACTGAGCAGCTACAGGGCATCCTGGAAGGGGAGGGTGAGGCGTTAGAAGTCTTTACACAGTTTAGTACCAATGACATGGGCAAAGTGTGGAATGAGGTCTTGCATCGAGAATTCAGGGAACTAGGCCATAGATTAAAAGGCAGTAACTCAATGGATTACGCCAGTGCCATGTGCGAGCGAGTTTAAAATTGGGACGGGTAATGTGTGGCTCAAGAGATGGTGCAAGAGCGAGGGTTTTAGATTCCTGGATCACAGGCACTATTTCTGGGGAAAGTGGGACATGTACAAATGGGACAGTCTGCACCTGAACCACAATGGTACCAATATCCTTGCAAGTGCGTTTGCAAGTGATGTTGGGAGGAGTTATAACTAGTTTGACTGGTGACAAGGACACAGAATATCAATGAAACATCGCCACATCATGCTGCAGCAAAGGAATTAAGCACCAAAATGTTCAGCTACGTTTAGTGTCAGGAGAGGAAGGCGAAGGTGGATAGTCTTTACTTCAATGCGAGGAATGTAATAGGTATGACTGCTGAGTTAGCAGCATTGATTAACATGAGGAGGTATGATACTGTTGCCACGCAGAAACATGATTGAAGGATGGACCAGATTGGCAATTCAACATTCTGGGGCATAGGAGCATGAGGCATGCCAGAGGAGAGTTTAAAAAGGGTGGTGGCGTGGCAGTATTAAATAAGGAGTCACTTACTACAGTAAAGAGAAATAACATCTTTTAAGTGTGCACAAATGAGGCTTTGTGGGTCGAACTGAGGAATGTTAAGGGGTCATCTACTTTATTGGGAGTGTATCACAGGTCCTGAAAGAGTGAGCGGGAAATCAAGGAGCAAATATATAGTCCGTTCACAGAGTGTTAATTGGATAATTTGACCAGGGAACGTTAATATTTTCACTATAAATTTGCATAGTCACTGTTTTAAAAATTTAAGAGGGCATGGGTTTCTTGAAATGTATGCAGTGAAGGTTTTTGCTCTCAATATTGAGAAAGCCCAATAAGGCATAGCACAATGTTGGATCTGGTTCTGGAGAAAGAAGCTGGATAAGTGTTCCTTGCGGCAGTGGGGAAACATTTAGGTGACAGTACAAGTTTGTTGGGAGAAGGAAAAATGGCCTGCACAAAATGACTTTTGATTGGGGCACGGTAGATTTTATGAGAATAAAGCAGGATCTGGCCACAGTAGATTGGGTACAGCTCTATGTGGGTAAATCTATTGTGGAGCAATGAGGGAATTTAAAATGGAGCTGGGGAGTGTACAGGTCCTATAAATGGAAATGAAGGAGCAATAAGTACAAACAATCCTGATTGTCTAGGGCATTTCATGACGAGAAAAAGAAGAAGATTCAGGGAATTAAGCACGTCCAAAGGGAATAATTCAGCTATGACCCTCAAGGAATACAGGAAGTAATTTAAGAAAGAATTACAGGTGCAAAAATGGGGCATGAAAATGGATTTGCAATCAGAATTTGGGAGAATCCGAAGGTATTTTATAATTGCATTAAAGGGAAGAGGTCAACTAGAGAAAGAGTAGGTCTCATGAAGGACCAAGCGGGCATGCTGTGTGTGAAGCTGCAGAATGTTGGAGGGGTGTTGAAAGAATACTTCTCTTCAGTCTTCACTCTGGAAAAGGAGAAGTTGGGTATGGAATTCAGGAAAAGGGACTGTGAGGAACTTGCAAAGTTTGTCATAGGAAATGGGGAGATATTGGAGGCTCTGTCAGGATTGAAAACAGAGAATTCACCTGGCCCAGGTGAATTGCATCCCAGGCTGCTGTAGGTGGCTAGGTAGGAAATTGCAGGGGCTCTGTTGTAAATTCTTAATTCCTCCCTGGACATGGGACAAGTGCCAGATAATGGATAACAGATAATGTGGTTTCACTTTTTAAGAGGCATAGAACAAAGAACAAAGAACAAAGAAAACTTACAGCCCAGGAACAGGCCATTTGGCCCTCCAAGCCTGTGCCGATCCAAATCCACTGTCTAAACCTATCGCCCAGTTCCTAAGGATCTGTATCCCTCTGCTCCCCACCTACTCATGCATCTGTCCAGACGCACCTTAAATGAATCTACCGTGCTTGCCTCTACTACCTCTGCTGGCAACGCGTTACAGGCACCTACCACCCTCTGTGTAAAGTACTTTCCGCGTGTATCCCCCTTAAACTTTTCTTCTCTCACCTTGAACGCGTGACCCCTCGTTATTGAATCCCTCACCCTGGGGAAAAAAGCTTCTCTCTATCAACCCTGTCTATACTCTTCATGATTTTGAAGACCTCAATCAGGTCCCCCCTCAATCTCCTTTTTTCTAATGAAAACAATCCTAACCTACTCAACCTCTCTTCATAGCTAGCACCTTTCATACCAGGCAACATCCTCGTAAACCTTCTCTGTCCCCTCTCCAAAGCTTCCACATCCTTTTGGTAATGTGGCGACCAGAACTGTACACAGTATTCTACATGTGGCCGAACCAAAGTCTTGTACAATTTTAACATGACCTGCCAGCTCTTATACCCAATACCCCGTCCGATGAAGGCAAGCATACCATATGCCTTCTTGACCACTCTATCCACCTGTGCAGCCACCTTCAGGGTACAATGGACCTGAACTCCCAGATCTCTCTGCTCATCCCCCTTGGCATGGTTAGGATGAACCAGGAAATTTCAGGCCAGTGAATTTCATGTCAGTGATACCGTAAGTAGTGGAGAACATTCTGAAGAAGCAAATTGATACCTACTTGGAAAGGCTTTCGTTACATCGAGATAGTCAGCATGTCTTTGTTCAACAAAAGTCATACCTAATAAATTTGTTAGAGTTTGTTTGAAAATGAGCTCAAATGAGTGGATGAGGGAAATTCGGTTGATGTAGGTTATATGGATTTTAGCAAGGCTTTTGAAAAGGTCCCAAGAAGGAGATTGATTGAGAAGGTTAAAGCATGTGCAAATGAGGGAAATTTGTTGAAATGGATCAGAAACTGGTTTAGTAATAGGACACAAAGAGTAGTGGCAGAAGACTGTTTGAGTGACTGGAGGCAAGTTTCCATCAGCGTTCCACAAGGATCAGTACTGGGACTCGTCTGTATTGCACATGAATGAAAAAGATAAAAATGTGTAGGGAATATTATGCAAATTTGCAGAATATGCCAGAATTGGTAGAGTGTTTAATACCAAAGAAGATGGTTGTAGGTTACAGGAAGATAGAGATGGGTTGGTCAGATGGCCAGAACAGTGATACATGGTAAATAATTGTGATAACTGCAAGGTAATGCACTTTGGAAGAAGAAACATTATGAGGTAGTATTTTCTGAATGGCAGGACACAGGGTAGCTTCGCGGAAAAAATAGATCTTGGGGTAGCTATTAACAGATCCTTGAAGTCAGCAGAACATGTGAATAGGATAGTTAAGAAGGCATCTAGATCACTTGCTTTCATCAGTCATGGCATACAGTATAAGAGTATGGAGGTAATGTTGGAGTTAGAACACAGAATAGTACAAGACCTTTGGCCCATGATGTTCATAGATCATCATAGAATCCCAACAGTGTGGAAACAGGCCCTATGGCCCCACAAGTCTGCACCGACCCATTACAGGAAGGATGTGGAAGCATTGGAAAAGGTGCAGAGGAGATTTACCAGGATGTTGCCTGGTCTGGAGCGAAGGTCTTATGAGGAAAGGCTGAGGGACTTGGGTCTGTTCTCATTGGAGAGAAGAAGACTAAGAGGGGATTTAATAGAGACATACAAAATGATCAGAGGATTAGATAGGGTGGACAGTGAGAGTCTTTTTCCCAGGATGATGACGTCGGCTAGTACGAGGGGGCATAGCTGCAAATTGAGGGGTGATAGATTTAAGACAGATGTCAGAGGCAGGTTCTTTACTCAGAGAGTGGTAAGGGCGTGGAATGCCCTGCCTGCCAATGTAGTTAACTCAGCCATATTAGGGGCATTTAAACAGTCCTTGGATAAGCATATGGATGATGATGGGATAGTGTAGGGGGATGGACTTAGATTAGTTCACAGGTCGGCGCAACATCAAGAGCCGAAAGGCCTGTTCTGCATTGTATTGTTCTATGTTCTATGACCCTCAGAGCACCCACCCAAACCCATCCCCGTACAACCAACCTAATCTACAAATCCCTGAACACTACGGGCAATTTAGCATGGCCAATCCATGTAGCCTGCACATCTTTGGATTGTGGGAGGAAACCGGAGTACCTGGAGGAAACCCACACAGACATGGGGAAAATGTCCAAACTCTACACAGACAGTCACCCAAGGGTGGAATTGAGCCCAGGTCCAACACAGTGCCACCGTGCCACCTATGGTGCTGACCTATTATCCTACAAAGATCAAATACCCTGCTTACCCGACATTTTACCATTCTCCATGTGCCCTTCCAAGAGTCGCTTAAAAGTCTCTAAGGTATCTGACTCCATTATCATTGCCAGCAATGCATTCTACACACCCACCACTCTCTGTGTAAAGAACCTACCTCTGACATTTCCGATTACCTTCCTTAAAACACCTTAAAATTATGCTCCTCATAACTGTCATTTTTGCACTGGGAATGATTCTCTGGATATCCACTCTATCTATGCCTCTCATCATCTTGTACACCTCTATGAAGTTACCCCTCATCCTTCTTCGCTCCAGTGAGAAAAGCCCTCACTCCCTTAACCTGTCCTCATAAGACCGGCACCCCCAGTCCAGGCAGCATCCTGGTAAATCTCCTCTGCACCATCTCTAAAGCTTCCACATCCTTCCTATAATGAAGTAGCCAGAACTGAGCACCATATTCCAAGTGTGGTCTGACCAGGATTTTATAGGGCTGCAGCATAACCTTGCGGCTCTACGACTCAATTCCTCTGCCAACGAAAGCCAACACACCATACACCTTCTTTATAACCCTATCAATTTGGGTAGCAACTTTGAGGTGTCTATGGACGTGGACCCCAAGATCCCTCAAGTTGTACAGAGTGTTAGCCACCCCACACCTCTGGTACTATGTCCACTTCTGGTAAACTCACCAGAGGAAGACTGTGACAATACGAGATGGGGTACAGAGGAGGTTGACCATGGTGTTGCCTGGAATGGAGAAATTGAGCTATGAGAAGAGATTAGGTTGGCTTGGATTATTTTCTTTAGAGCACAGAAGATGAAGGGGGTCATGATTCAGGTTTTTAATATTATGAGGCATTGGATCAGGTGAGTAGAGAGCAGCTGTTCCCTTGGTTGAGGGTTCAATCATAAGAGGGCACAGTTTTAGGGTAAAGAGCATTTAGTTCAGGGAGATTTATAAAAAAAACTCTTTTTCACTCAGCTGATAGCAGGAATCTCGAAAGCACTGTTTGTGAAGGTGGCGGAGGCTGGAAATCATTAGAGGTTATTTGGATTTGTACTTGAAGTATCATAACTTTCAAAGATATGGGACAAATGCAGGAAATTGTGATTAGCACAATTTTAGTGGCAGTGCAGACCCAATGTGACTAAGAGCCTTTTCTACACTGAATGAATCTATGAATCTTTGAGGAGTGTGGTGCAGTGCTCCCCACTAGCCTGGATGAGTGCAACTGCAACAACACAGAAGAACCTTGACACGATTCAGGACAAAGCAAACAGCTTGACTGACTCCACATCCACATGCATGAACACCCTCGACTGACCCTCAGTAGCAATAACATGTATTATCTGCAAGATACACTGGAGAAATTCCCCATACAACATTAGACAGAATCTTCCAAACACACAATCACTTCCATCTGAAAGGGCAAGTGGAACGGATACATGGGACCACCACAAACTACAAGTTCCCTTCTAAGCTAATCACCATCCGGACATTGAGAAATATCACAATTATTTCAGGGTTGAAATCCAGGAATTCTGTCCATAAGGACCGTCAACAGCATATTGACTGCCATGGTTCATGAAGAATACTCCCCACCAACTCTCAAGGGCAACCGTACACAAGTATCAAATGCTGCCCAGCCAGCAATGTCCGTATCTCATGGGTGAATAAGAAAAGTGCCTGTTTAAAATCCATATGTTTTACAGGTACTGGTACCTCTTCGTTAATCCTGCCTGTTAAAACTAATGGTATCATGATTGTATAAATGTCCTTCTACTGCTCCCTGAATAATGGATTCAAGCATTTTCTGATGTTAGACTAATTAGCCTATCGTTCCCTGCTGTCTGTGTCTCTCCTGCCTTGAGCAGAAATGTTAGATTTGTATTTTTCCAATCCATTTGAACATTTTAAACATCTGGATAATTCTGTATGGAACAAATACAATGTACAGCAGGGTCAGGCAAAGTCCAAATGAGCTATAGTTGTAGGAGACTTGCAAGATAGGGGCAAGGCAGGCCATCTGTGACCGCATTCGAGACAGCAGGATGGTGTGTTGCCTCCCTGCTGCCAGGGTCAAGAATATTCCTGCAAGGCTGCATGAAATTCTTAAGGGGAATGGTGAGCTCTTTTTTTTTTTGGACATTGATACCAACAACATACGTAGAAAGATGGATGAGGTCCTGCGGAGTGAGTACAGGAAATCAGGAAAGAGGCTGTAAAGCAGGACCTCGAGGTTAGCATTCTCTGAGTTACTACCAGTATCACATGCTAATGAGGCAAGGAATATAAAGATAGGACATATGAATGCATGGCTAAGGAGCTGTTGGAGGGAGGGGGAGTCTTGGATCATTGAGACAACATCTGGGGCAGGGGTGAACTGTACATGAGGGATCAGTTGCACCTCAACTGGAGGGGCACCAATATCCTCGCATGGAGGTTTTTAGTGCTGCTTGGGAGGCTTCAAACCCGGGTGGCAGGTGGCTGGGAACCAAAGCAGGTTAGCAAGTGGATGGATTGAGGGGAAATTAGATGTTACGATCAGTGAGTCAGAGACGAACAACAGGCAGAGGAATGAACATGATTTTACTGATGGGCTGAAGGAGTGGTTTATGTCAACGCAAAGAGTATTATAGTTAAGGCAGATGGGTTTAGGGCCTGGATCTGCACATGGGACTATGGGCCATTACAGAGACTTGTTTGAGAGAAAGAAGGGACTGGCTGCTGAAATTTCCAGTGTTTTGTTGTTTTAGACGAGAGGCAGATGGATTTGAGGTTCAAGTCCATAGCTCCCCGAATGTGGGAACACTAATAGATTGTGTGTTGATGAAGGTGTATGGTATTCATGTCCTTATTTGTCAGGGAACTGAATGCAAGAGTCAGGATGTCATGTTGCTGATTTATAAGACATTGGTTCAGCCACACTTACAGTATTGCATTCGGTTCTGGTCACCAGATTACAGGAAGGACGTGGAGGCTTTGAAGAAAGTGCAGAAGAGGTTTACCAGGTTGCTGCCTGGATTAGAGGGAATGAGCAAAAAGGAATGGTTAGGAAAACTCAGGTTCTCTTCTCCAGAGCGGCAGAGGCTGAGGGTAGACCTTCTCAGAACTTAATAAAATTATGAGATGCATATATAGAGTTGAGAGTCAGAGTATTTCTCGCTAAAGCATTACTAAAACCCATGTTAACAACATAGCAGACTTGAAGACTGTGTGGAATATGCCTAATCAGCATTCACTTCATATTTTAAATCAGCATTTTGTTCTCATGCTGACATTTCTGTTGGTGAAAACCAAAGCAGGCTGGAAGAACAGCAGCTCATTCCCCTTTACGACCTTTGGGACACAACATTGAGATCAAAAACTTCAAACCGTGTAACTTGGTCTACATTTTGATAGCCTTCCACTCACCCCTATATCAGTATGTTGTATTCTTGTTTTTTTGTCCCTCAATCACACCTTCCCAAGATCTGTCGTACGTATCAGATCTGCCTTTGCCCCCTTTTTCTCCTGTGATAACTATGATTTCTACTTTTCCTCTGCAACCTTACTCTGGTCTGCTTTTAGGTCCCACTTGCTTCTCCCCACCTTTTCCCTGTACAAATCCCATCACTCTTCCACCTTTCTCTTTGGTACTGAAGAAATTCAAAATGCTAATTATGTTCCACTAGAAACTGGCCAAGTTACTTCAGCATCTTCTGCTTTTGGCTTGATTTTTCCAGAATTTTGCAGTATTTTGCTGCTGAGATAATCAGTCTCCATGAACTATGAAAGGAAATGCTAAAAGGGATCCCCGGGAGAGGAAAGAAGGGTAATCAGCCATGGATCAGACACCATCCTACAGACAGACCATCACAAAGGAATGGGGCTGAGGCAGGTGACACATTTGTAGGCGCAGCATTAAATAGAAAGAACATGATTGAACTGTGTGGAAATTAACTGATATCCAAAGTATAAAAAGTAAAATTGTTGCACTTCATTATGCAATTCGGATATCAGCATATGACAATCTTGTTTATATTGAATAAAATTTAGTCACTTCAATCACTTCATCATTGGAAAAAGAGGATAAGGCATAATTGAAATTCTTATCCAAATTTCAGAATTGTTTGAGAAGGGATTGTCAAATAATCCTTTTTCAGCTGTTCCAGTGCTCAAAGAAGCAGACGTCTGATGGGGGCAGATGTGGAATAAGACAATTGCTTTGTCATGGAAGATGTGAAGAATTTTGAGTGTAGTTGAAGAGTCACTCACCCAGGGAAATGAGAAATTAAACACTGACACACAGTTATCGTCAGAAAGGCACAGAACATCTCTTCTCTCTTTGGGACCCTAGAAAAGTCAGCATGTCCATGAGGATCTTTACCAAAATTTACAGATACAGCATGGAAAGCATTCTCTCCCAATACACAACGGCCTGATACGGCAACTGCTCTGACCAGGAATGTAAAAAAATACAGAAAGCTGTGTGCAGAGCCCAGACCATCACAGAAGCTGACTTCCCATCCATGGGGTCCACTTACAATTCTCTTTGCTGCAGAAAGGCTGCCTACATCATCAAAGACATCTCACACCCCGGTAATACTCTCGTCCAAACTTTTCTTTTGGGCAGAAGATACAGAAGCTGGAGAACATGCACCAATATCTTAAGGAGTAGTTTCTTAATTGATGTTGTTAGACCGCTGAATGGACTTCTCTAGCTTTAAATAATGGTGATCCTGCTTTGTGCATCTCCTGTGCAGTCAGAGCCTTGTACGACTTTCTCTGTCTAAGCATCTTATGATCTGCCTGTACTGCTTGCAAAACAAAGCTTTTCAATGTACTTAGGCACATGTGACTACTATAAATGCAATCAAATCAAATATAATCCTGAAACATTGCTGGGAAAGGTTTCATTCCATGGTAGCTCTTCATTTTGCACTTATTAAGACAATTCACAACAAATTGCATTGCAAATTGAAAAGAAAATTCATGTTGCATGAGAGGTGACTGCATGTTGGAAAACAGTCAGACTCTGATTGGGAGGGGCATTGAATTGGAAAATGCATGAGGTCATGATACTTGTCAGGTATTGCTGAAATATGGAATTAAAGGGATTTGTCCTGATTGTTAAAGGCTAATTTGACACATTTTTATCAGGAAATGTCCACTGTTTCTCTTCATTGATGCTGTCTGAACTGCTGAATGTTTTCAGCATCTTTATTTTTTCTTTCAGAGAAGTGTGCAATTTTCATCACACATCTGACTTCTTGATTGCATGTGGTGCAAGGAGAGGAGGTGTATTTTCGCTTACAGTATTCCTAGACTTTGTGTCTTATGTGGCTGTACCAGTCATGTTACTCGTCAATTCTATCTCAGGTTCATGATAGTTGGGTACTCAGCATAGTCTGTGTTGTTGAAAGTCAAGGGGTGATTGGTAGATTTGCTTATTTGGAAATCATTTGGGATTCATTCAAGAATACTGAGGGAACTAAGGGAGAACATTAATGGGGCCTTGTATGAAATCTTTGTATCCTGTTTAATCAAAGGAGAGATCCCAGAGGACTGGAGAGTAGCCAACTTTGTTCCTTTGTTTTGAAGAGCAGCAGGGATAATCCAGAAAATCAAAGTCCACTGATCATAATGTCAGTGATAGTGAAATTATTGGAGAAGATTTTTAGGGATAGGATTTACACACAGTTGGAAAAATGTGGATTTTGAGTGGTGGAGGTTGTGTCTCACAAATTTGGTTGAGTTTTTTGAGGAAGTGACAAAGAGGGCAGTAGATGTTATTGATATGTACTTCAGAAAGACATTTCTGAAGGTCTCTCATGACAGGCTGGTACAAAAGGTGAACTCACATGTGATCCGTGAGCTGGTAAGATGGTAAACACTGGTCATTTAGAGGAGAAAGTAGGTGTTTTGATCAGTAATATTGTGGTTGGCACAAATGTATGGGGAGCTGCAGATAGTGAGGAGGATTGTCAGAGGATACAATAGGTTATAGATAGGCTAGAAACTGAAGTAGAGAAATGGCAGATGAAATTTCATCTGGACAAAAGTGACCTACATCTTGGAGGTGCAGGACGGAAGTCTACAATAAATGGCAGAACACTTAGAAAAATTAACATACAGAGGGATTAGTGTACTGTGGATTAACTGTAATGGATCTACATTAGTTTTCATCGGTGTTTTCCTCTTTACATACACAGAGAAAGCTTTACAGTCAGTTCTTACGTTGCTCCTCAAGCCTCCTCTCATGTTCTGTTTACCCTTCTTAAGGATGTCGTTAAACCTCCTTTGCTGACTTCAAAACTCTTCACAATTCTCATGTCTATTCCTTTTTCCAAGCAATTTGAATGTCTCTCTTTTGCATTTAAGACCCTTTAAATTCCATCATGTGATACGTTTTGACTACTATTCTCACTGCACTCTCATCCGACAGGAATAAGCTATTTTTGAAGTTCACTCACTTGTTCTTTCAAAGTTTTTCATTGTGTACCGACTGTTATTCATTCCAGTAACCTTTTTCAATACATCATAGTTGTTCATGCTTCATTGCATTGTAATTTCCTTTATTCAGATTCAGGACTGAAGTCTGTGAATCAACTACCTCACTTTCAATCTTGATGAAGGATGCAACAATATGTGTGTGCATCTGCACCAGATGGATGGCAGTGGTACAGGACCACCACTCACCACCACCTTCTTAATGATACTTAGATGTGGGCAGCAAGTCTTGGCTTTGCCAAGGATGCCACATGCTAGGAAAGAATGAAATGAACATACTGTGGCCACTTTCAAAATCATCCCTACATCCTTATAGAACATTTTACAGAGGTTCACACAGATGCTTTGCAGATTTTTTTTTCGGGCTGCCTTGTGTTTCTGTGCTCCCAGTCCACATTAGAGAGTTCGACAATCTATTCCAGTACCATTTCTTTGCAGGTTTTACTTCTGTTTGTTCATTAGACTGTAAGTAATCTTGACCTAATTATGTCCTTGGAGGAATTCATTGTTATGTACATAAACTCGTTGAGTTAGTTACAGTTTCAAGTGAAGGTTGAAGTATTTGACAAAGAAAATGAAGTATCCTTTCAATGCGCTACCAACACTTGCTGATGTTGAGTTCATATACTGTCCTGTGCTCGTTATTATTGGAGTACCTGGTAAGTAGCATCTGTCCACTTCTGCGTACTTTGTCAACCATTTCTCTTCGAGGGTTAACTGTACTTGGGCAAAAATGCTGGCCAAAATAATGCCACTTATGACAAGTGTCTCTCTTTCTAAACTGTTCATTCAATCTTAACTAAATATTTTTCAACATCAGTTACGAACCAATCGGGAACCCTTGTCAAATGTAATGGTATTTTTTCAACAAAAACACTTCATGATATTGCTTCTGATTTTTAAGTGTGTTTGTTCAGTTTGAGTGATGTGAAAAAAATTGAATTTGCTGATATCGAAGACTCTAATGTATGTCTGATATCTAATCACATTTTTGTTGACTACCTCGACTTCAAATCATGGAAACAGCCTACAGTCGTTGATTAGACATGGAAACATGCAACTTTGAGGAAAGAGCCAATATCTAAGAAGAAAATAGTGCACTTCAATGAAAAGAATCATAATTGAGCTCATAATTTAGTGATCATTGGCAACTGTTTCATTGTTTGCAAGTGAGTTATGCAGAAAAGCCACTTCCACTGATTGGGAATTCCTCCCTTAGGGTCATACAGCTTAGTGAAGTTATCACCACAACCTGCTTAGCCATAATTGTAAGCACGGTCTTCAGACTCAAGTGCTGAATTGCAACTCATTCTCGGACATGCTTTGGTATTGAACAATGTATGTACCATTTCTCATTGACCTTGTGGAATATGGATGTTGATGGCTATCCAGCATTTATTGCCCAACACTAGTGTGACTTTGAGAAGGTGGTGGTAGCTTACACTGCAGTCCTCATGTCTCCAGTGCCTCCAATTACTTCTTGAAATCATACAGAGTGAATCAAATTGGCTGAAATGTGTCTTTTGTAATGCTGGGGATCATGGGGGCAGGCCAAGTTGGATTATTCTCTTGGCATTTTTGGCTAAAGTTTGTGATGAATACTTCATATTTATCTTTTGCGCTGATGAGCTTAGCTCTTTCAACATGAAAGATGGGGATATTTGTGCAGCCTCCTGCTCCTCAAGATTTTTTTTTAATTGGACATGGTAGATTTCAGTCATTGGTTGTGGGATCACTTAGTTCTTTCTATCACTTGTTGCTTATGCTGTTTTGTACGCATGTAGTCCTGTTTGATAGCTTCACCAGGTTGACACCTCATTTTCCTCCCTATCCCCCTACTTACACTCACCTTTGCTGGCTCCATCCCCGCCTCTTCGACTTGTCTGCCTCCTCTCCACCTATCCTCTCCTCTATCCACCTCCCCCTCTCTCCCTATTTATTTCAGAACCCTCTTCCCCTCCCCCATTTCTGATGAAGGTTTTAGGCCCGAAACGTCAAGTTTTCCTGCTCCCATGATGCTGCTTGACCTGCTGTGTTCATCCAGCCCCATGCTTGTTATCTCTCATCTTCTGATGTGCATGGTCCTGCTCCTGTCATGGCCTTCTCCACTCTCCAGTGAAGGAAGGTTGATCCTCATGCTTGATGGTAATTGTACAATGGAGAATATGCTGGTCCATGAGTTTGTAAGTTGTTTTAGAGTATGAATCTGAAGCTGCCGATGGCCCACTGTGCCTAACGGAAGCCCAGTCTAGAATTGATAGAACTGTTTGAAATCTGTCTGATTTAGCACCATGATAGTGCCATGCAACAGGATGGAGGGTAGTCTCAATGTGAATGTGAGACTTTGTTTCCACAAGAGCTCTGCACTGGTCACTCTTAAAGTTATTGTTATGGACCAATGCATCTGCAGCCAGCAGATTAATAAGGATGAGGCTAAGTATACCTTTTCCCTTAATGTTGGATCCTTCATCACTCACTGCAGACAGAGTCTAGCAGCTATGTCCTTTCGGACCTGAACAACTTGATCGGTAGTGCTGAGCCATTATTGGTGGTGAACATTGAAGTTCTCCAGCCAGAGTGCATTTTGCACAATAGTAACCGTCAGTACTTTCTTGATGTGTTATTCATTGTTGAAGAATGCCAATTCAACAGCTGAGTAGGAGCAGATCATGATAATCACTGGCATGTTTCCTTGCCCAAGTGTAATCTGATTATATGAGACTTGATGACATCCAGAGTCAATGTATTTGACTTCCAGAGAAAAATCCCTTCAGAGTGTTTACCACTGTGTCACCATCTCTGATGGGTCAGTCGTGCCAGTGGAACGGGACAGATCCACGAATGGTAACAGTGGTGTCTGTGACTTTGTCAGCAGTGTAATATTCAAGGAATCATGCACTTATTTGAGATAAATATTCCTTCAGTTTCTTACAACTGCATATAATAATATTTTTTCAAAACATTGCCTGTGAAAAACACCTATAGAATCAAATATAATTATCAAATATTTGATGAGGTAAATTCAGCAGAAGATATGGTTAAACTCATGTGTTCATCCAGCTCTACACCTTGTTATCTCTTTATTAAATACAACCATCTGGTTTTCTTTATGTACTCAAGTTAACCTGTTGGCGATTGTGATTCTGTCGTGGAGGAACTGTGGTCTCTCAAGATGTATCACATGCTACCTGACAGCTATGGCGGCAGCTGACTTCCTCGTTGTCATCTCTGATGTGATGCTGAGGTGGCTTATCATGTACTTCCCAGTTTCTTTCCTGGATATTACTTATGTCTGCAGTTTGGTTATGGTGCTCATTCCTGCAACCACAATGAATTCTGTCTGGTTGACTGTTGCTTTCACCTTTGATCGATTTGTGGCTATTTGCTGCCAGAAGCTTAAAATCAAATACTGCACTGAGAAAACTGCAATCATGGTTATTGTAACACTGAGTGTGCTGAGCTATATCGAAAGCATTCCCTGGTATTTCAAGTTCCAATCCAAGTATATCTTCGATAACCTGCCATGGTTTTGCATCACAAAAGCAGAGTATAACACTTCACACTTCTGGACGTTATATGGTGTATTCCATCGTGTTCTATCCCCTTTACTGCCATTCATAATAATTCTTGTTTTGAACACTCTGACTGTCAGACATGTTTTAGTAGCAAGCAAAGCCCGCAGGAGACTCCAGAAGGACAGTGGCAGCGAGAATCATAGTGACCCAGAGATGGTCAAACGCAGAAAATCCATCATTTTACTCTT
>JAHRHZ010000085.1:1528623-1614197 GCA_024137785.1 Ginglymostoma cirratum | reverse complement strand
TCCTCCCTACCCCCCTACCTACACTCACCTTTACTGGCTCCATCCCCGCCTCTTCGACTTGTCAGCCTCCTCTCCACCTATCCTCTCCTCTATCCATCCTCTATCCGCCTCCCCCTCTCTCCCTATTTATTTCAGAACCCTCTTCCCCTCCCCCATTTCTGATGACGGGTTTAGGCCCGAAACGTCAAGTTTTCCTGCTCCTATGATGCTGCTTGACCTGCTGTGTTCATCCAGCCCCATGCTTGTTATCTCGGATTCTCCAGCATCTGCAGTACCTTTTATCTCTGATCAGGCACTGAGTTTTCTTGGCTCAGTAATAGCAGAATGGAATGAATAAGTGAAGAAGGTTTACCTTTGTAAAGCCTTTGACAATGTTCCCCATAGTAGGCTAATAAATAAAATTGGATCATACGGGATTCAAGGTGATCTTGCAAATTGGATATAAAGTTGGCTTCATGGCAGGACACAGAGAGTGGTAGTGGAGTGTTGTTTTTCAGGCTGGTGGCCTGTGACCAGCAGGGTTCCACAGGGATTGCTGTTGGCTCTATTTTTGCTTGTCATTTATATTAGTGATTTAGATGAGAATATAGAATGTATGGCTGGTAATTTTGTGGATGACACAAAAATTGGTGGTTAAATGGACAGTAAAGAAGGTTGTCTAAGATTACACAGATATCTTGATCAATTGGGTCAATGAGCTGAAGGGTGGCAGATGGAGACAATTTGGATAGATGTGAGGTATTGCGCTTTGGTAAAATAAACAAGGGAAAGATTTATACAATTAAATGTCGGACTTTGAGTAGTGTTGTAGAACAGCGAGACCTCGTGTTGCAGCTGCATAATTCTTTGAGGTTTGCGTCATATGTAGACAGGATGGGAGACAAGATTTTTTAGCACACTTGCCTTCGTTGCTCAGACCTTTGAATATCGGAGTTGGGACTTCTTTCAGATTGTATAGAACATTGGCAAGATCATTCCTGGAGTACTGTGTCGAGTTCTGGGCACCCTGTTACAGGAAGGATATTATTAAGCTGGAGGGTGTTCATAAAAGATTTACCAGGATGTTGCCAGGAATGGAGGGTTTGAGTTATAACAAGAGCCTGGGTAGGCTGGGATGTTTTTCACTGGAGCATGAGAGTTTAAGGGGTGACCTGACATAGGTTTATAAACTAATGAGGGTTATAGATAAGGTGAATGGATGTGACTTTTCCCTCAGGTCGTGTATTTCAAGACCAGCAAATATATTTTTAAGGTGAGAGGAGAAAGGTGTAAAAAAGACATGAGAATCAATTTGGTATACGTGTCATAGGAAGTGATGGATGAGGGTACAGTTATAACTTCAGAAGACATTTAGATCACGAAATGAATAAGAAATGTTTGAAATGATACATATTGAGGGAAGACAGGTGGAACTAGTTTTGTTTGGGAACATTATCAGCATGGAATTGTTGGACTGAGCAGTCTGTTTCCATGCTGTACAATGCTATGACTCTATGACTAACTAGTAACAATAAGTGAAAACCACAGACAAAGAATTGCTGTCACATATGTTGGTTTACATAAAGTTTATTAATCACCAGGATCAGTTCAAATAGATCCTAATATGTCAGAGGAATAAGGATGGCGACTGTTGAGTAAAAGGTCAAACATTCACAATCTTTATTAAATATACAGTATCACCAGAGGACCGATGCATCTTGGAACTGAACCAATGATATAGGCATTACACTGCATTGAAAACCAACTCTCAAACCAACATAGATCACTGACCTCAATCTAACAAATGGGTCAACTATGTTCCATGCTCATTCAACAGATGGTGGCATTAATTCAAGAAACTACAATCTGTGCTTTTGTTTACCATGCAAACAAAAATGGTGGTGAAATTGTCATGAACATTTATCGAGTCAGAGATTAATACAGCATGGAAACAGCTCCTTCAGCCAAATTTGCTCTGTGTGGACCATGGTGCCCACTCACCTTGTGCTAATTACCCACATATGGTCCTTGTCCCTCTAAACCCTTTCCATCCATGTACCTATCAAAATGTTTTTTTGTTAAATGCTGCTATTGTACCTGCCTCAACCACTCTCTGCGTGAAGAAGTTGCCCCTCAGATCCTTCTTAAATCTTTCCCCACTCACCTTAAGCCTAAGCCCTCTAGTTTGCAATTCCAAATCCCTTGCAAAAAGATGAAATGCATTCCTCCTATCTATACTCCTCATGATTTTACATACCTCAATAAGTTCACCTGTCAATCTCCTATCTTCCAGGAATAAAGTTGCAGATATTGAAAGGACCTAGTAGTTAGCTATCCATTTCTGATGAGCAACACACATCACAATAAATTGAAATACTGAAGCATGTATGGCCAAGTAACCACAACCATCAAACTGAGTATTTGGCATAGTTTGCATAGTTTTTCTTTCAGAGTATAATCTGATATTCTGAAGAAAAACTGGAAAATCAATTTGGGATTGACAGCTTTTAGTGGGGTAAATGACAAATCACTGATGCAGGACATTTATAGACATTTATTTCATATTCTCATACAAAATAATAATGATATATTGGGCCCAGTTTCTAAACAAACCAAGATGGACAACAAAGCCATCACAGATCCAACCTGGAGATCAACACATCTATGTTACTGTTCAGGAATGTAGTTGTCTTTTAGACTGAGAGTAATTGAGCTCATTTGGCTGGTTTGCCATGCAGCGTATTGCCAAAAGCATGGGTTCAACTCCCTGATCAAGCGAGGAAGTTCTCAACCTCACCCTTGCCAGATGCATAGTGACCATCAGTTAAACCATCACCAGTCCTCTCTCTCTCTCTCCCTGAGAGCAGCCCTCTGCAACGATGACAACTATATACCATATACAGATTGCCATAGTATTCCTACAATGTTATGGAATGAAACATCTGCATTTTTGAGAGGATGTTTTAATCAAGACTCCATTGGACGCACTTCCATTCTGACAGATTCAGCGAAACAGTTATGCAAAGGGTAAAGCATGACATATTTCTCACACCAGTCAGTTGCTGTATTCGATAATTTAAAGGCCCAGCATCACCTGAAAACTACTATGAAAGTTTGCATATGTGAGGCAAGTGTGAGGTTAGGCTGCTGGGAGGGTTAGTTACATGTTGGATAGAGTGCCAGATTGGTAAAGAAACTGGTCATAAGATTAGTGGGACAGGGTAAGGTGGGTATCAGGTAAGTAGGCAGTAGGCATTCAGGTAGGTAAGTGTTTGGTAGGTAGGAGGCGTAGGGTGACAGATAAGTAGGGTGTGATATTTCTACAGGGCATGGTGCCAGGAGGTAAATTTTCAAGTGCGTAGGGCTAGGGTGCAAGGTAAGTGATGTGCCAAGTACATCAGGTTCCTAAAGTTTAGGTGAAGAGGGCCATGACCGATAGCTGGGAAGAGTTGTTTAAGATGGCGAGAAAGAGTTCTCAGGTGCTGATGGAGTGGTGACATGATGTCGGATCTAGAGCAAGGGCTTGTTGGCTCTGCTGGTCAGAGTTTGTTAAGTCTCATGTATGTGTGAGGACTAATTAGAGCAGGGGTGCCAATTCATGTCAGGTCCCAGAAAAGTAGGGGAGATATCAGATATGGCAGTAGGGGAGAATGGGAGTCAGCTTTCAGGGATTGTGGGAACAGTGTCTTAATGTGGTTTGTGTTGTGGAACCCAGATGTAAGGGGGTAGGTGTAGGCTCAAGTTCACGGCTTCTCCAGGCGTATGCAAGTGTCTGTATCTGTGTCTGTGCGTAAATGTGTGTATGCATTGTTAGGGCAGCGTTAAGATGGAGCAGTTCTGGATGTGTGTTTGCAGAAGACCATAAGACCGTAAGGCATAGGTGCAGAATCTAGACCATTAGGCCATTCAGCCCAGCGAGTCTGCTCTGCCATCAAATCACGGTTGATAAGTTCCTCAATCCCATTCTCCCGCTTTCTCCTTGTAACCCTTGATCCCCTTTATAAACAAGAACCTATCTATCTCAGTCAAAAATGTACTCAATTGACCTGACCTCCACAGCCTTCTGTGGTAGCGAATTCCATAAATTCACCACTCTCTGGCTGAAGAACTTTCTCCTTATCTCCATTCTAAATGGTCTTCTCTTTACTCTAAGGCTGTGCCCTCAGTCCAAGTCTCTCTTACAAATGGAAATACCTTCCCAACATCCACTCTGTCTAATTTGTGGACTTAGATGATTAGTTTGCTCAGGAATCAGATTAGGTATTTAATAGTCTAATATTTCATGAGTTACTATTTACTTAACTGCAGTAGAACCCTGTAAATTCTCCAAGATAAACTGGTACTTTTAGACGGTTTCAAGCATATCGTAATTTCCAGTGAAATCTTCATTCACTGAATCTGCTATCCTGGGGCCACCAGGAAGTCACAGTCCGCAACTCCCATCTACACTTCAGAAAGAATTACCTGGCCAGGGAAAAATCCAGGATAAGATGTGGTATTTCTCAATAATGGAATTAAATTGGATCAAATGGACATTCTTGTTTTCATCTGTGTGATGTGTGAAACACTGCACTGTTTGCATCTCTTTTGAAATGTTTAGTGTTTCACTTTGTTTTTGAAATTAAACATGAGCATTTTCATTTTTCCTGCCGAGCATGCAGGTGCAATAAAAAATGCATTTACAGATATCATGCGGTGGTAAATTGGGAGAGGGGAGTGTGCAGTGTGCAGTGGGGCCTGGGTGTCTTTGTGCACCAGTCCCAGAAGGTAAGCATGCAGGTGCAGCAGCTGTTAAATAAGGCAAAAGATATGTTGGCATTCATTGTGAGATGTTTTGAGTACAGGACCAGGGATGTGTTGTTATAGTTAAACAGGGCCTTGGTGAAGCTTCATGTAGAATTTTGCACACAGTTTTGGAGTCATTTTCTGTGGAAGACTGTTCTTCTTCATGAGGGAGTGCCGCTAAGGTTTACCTGGCTGGTTCTGGAGATTGTGGTACTGACATATGAGGAGAGATTGTTAGGTCAGGTGAGGATTGTTTTTGCTGGAGTCCAGATGAATGAGGGGGGATCTCATGGAGACTTAAACTGTAAAATTCTAATAGACAAGACAGGGTAAATGCAAGGAGGATGTGCCCAATGTGGGTGTGTCCAGAACAATGGGTTACAGTCTGAGGATTCGGGGTCGACCATTTCAGACAGAGATGAGGAGACATTTCTTCACCCAAAGAGTGTTGAGCCTTTGGAATTCATTACCACAGGAAGTAGTTAATGCCAAAACATTGAATGTATTCAAGAGACATCAAGATATAGCACTTGGGGTGAATCAGATCAAAGGTTATGGGGAGAAAACAGGATCAGGCTATTGAGTTGGATGATCAGCCATGGTCATGATGAATGGCTGGGCAGCCTCAAAGGGCTGAATGTCCTTCTCCTGCTCCTTTCTTCTACGTTTCTATGTTTCTACTTCAAATTTCAATTACTTTCCCCTTGGATTATCTGGCCACGACTGTTATGTCAGTATGAATGTTTCCTCCTCATTGATTACATCATCATCATGACTACTTGTCTTCAATTTCTCTTGACTGACTATATAAAGGGCAGCCCCTATTTCTGCAGTATCACCACTTAATTAAGATTCCTCATCCCTGTGTGAAACAGTAGATACCCTGCCTCCCTCTGACCTCATAAAACTCCTTCAACTGATGCCTACAGTACTCGTGAATACTGCATCCTGGGATACTATGAGGAGTATCTACAAAGATAATGGATGTATTGGTTGCAATCTTCCAAGAATCCCTAGAGTCATGAGAAATCCCAGGGGACTGGAAATCTCCTAATGTGACACTGAAATCTTGACAGGAAAAGAGACAAGGAAGATATAAATATAGGCTAAACATGCTTTGATTCATAATTTTACAGGTACTCAACTTCCTTTTGTAACAGCTCACTTCATGTGTCCTGTCCCTACAAAGCAGCTTGTACGTGAATAGTCGGGACTCTTTTCCATTTCGCTCTATCTCTTCTATCTGCATGCCTTTGAGTGAAGTTCTAATTTACTTTTCTGTTCTTCTTCTTCAAATGATGTCAAGTTGCTAAATGGATAGAATAGAATTTTGGCAATAATGTCAATGACTAGCCATGATCTGATTTGATTTATTATTGTCACATGTACCAAGATTACATGAGTGCACCAGGCTCATCAAATAGAATGCAGAATATCGTGTCACAGCGACAGAGAACACCAAGAGAAAGATTCATCCTGATATAGGAGAGGTCTGTTCCTAATTCTGATAAAACTGGGAAGAAGCTGTTCTGAAATCTGTTAGTATGTGTATTAAAACTTTTGTATCTTCTGCCTGACGGAAGAGGGTGGAAGAGAGTATATCAGGGGTGGGAGATTCTTTGATTCTGTTGGCTGCTTTCCCGAGGCAGCAGGAAGTGTAGATTATGTCATTTGAAGGAAGGCTGGTTTTCATAATGGACTGGGCTGTGTTCACAACACTTGGTGATTTCTTGCAGTCTTGAGCAGAGCAGTTGCCATAACAAGCTATGATGCATTTGGAAAGGATGCTTTCTAATCAAATGATGAGGCACATTCAATGAAAGAAACTGCTTCCTCCCATTCAGATCTCCAGACATCCCTCCAATGAGCCTGTCCACACTGTTGAGTACATCTTTAAATACAAACGATGAACCTGAGACAATGTAGCTGTTTATAGCATAGTTTGATAGGGCTACACTGACATAATTGGTCTCTCCACTTATTGCATTGATATAACAGTGTTACCCTATTACACTCTATTGAAATGTTTCCACCACATTTGGATTATGTTACAAGGTCACAGAATGCAAACTTGCTTCCAGCAATGTGAGACAGTCGATCTAACTCTTCAAAACACAAACCTCTTAGCTGTTATACTGAGTCAAACCAGCCCACTGATTATACAATTGACCCACCAGTCTTACTCTGAGAAAATAGGTACTGCAGATGCTGGAGAATCCGAGATAACAAGGTGTGGAGCTGGATAAACACAGCAGGCCAAGCAGCATCATAGGAGTAGGAAAGCTTGACATTTCGGGCCTAGACCCTTCATCAGAAATAGGGGAGGAGAAGAGGGTTCTGAAATAAATAGGGAGAGAGGGGGAGGCGGATAGAAGATGGATAGAGGAGAGGATAGGTGAAGAGGAGGCAGACAAGTCGAAGAGGCCGGGATGGAGCCAGTAAAGGTGAGTGTAGGTGGGGGGCAGGGAAGAGATAGGTCAGTCCAGGGAGGACGGACAGGTCAAGGGGGCGGGATGAGGTTAGTAGATAGGAGATGGGGGTGGGGCTTGAGGTGGGAGCAGGGGATAGGTGAGAGGAAGGACAGGTTAGGGAGGCGGAGATGAGCTGGGCTGGTTTTGGGATGCGGTTGGGGGAGGGGAGATTTTGAAGCTTGTGAAATCCACATTGATACCATTGGGCTGCAGGGTTCCCAGGCTGAATATGATTTGCTGTTCCTGCAGGCTTCGGGTGGCATCACTGTGGCATTACAGGAGGCCCAGGATGGACATGTTGTCTGAGGAATGGGAGGGGGAGTTGAAATGGTTCGCGACTGGGAGGTGCAGTTGTTTGTTGCGAACTGAGCGCAGATGTTCTGCAAAGCGGTCCCCAAGCCTCCGCTTGGTTTCCCCGATGCGGAGAAAGCCACAATGGGTACAGCGGATGCAGTATACCACATTGGTAGATGAGCAGGTGAACATCTGCCTGATGTGGAAAGTCTTCTTGGGGCCTGGGATTGGGGTGAGGGAGGAGGTGTGGGGTCAGGTGTAGCACTTCCTGCGGTTGCAGGGAAAAGTGCCGGGTGTGGTGGGGCTGGAGGGGAGTGTGGAGCAGACAAGGGAGTCACGGAGGGAGTGGTCCCTCCGGAAGGCAGATAGGAGTGGGGAGGGAAAAATGTCTTTGGTGGTGAGGTCGGATTGCAGATGGCGGAAGTGTCGGAGGATGATGCATTGGATCCAGAGGTTGGTGGGGTGGTACGTGAGGACGAGGGGGATTCTATTTTGGTTATTATTGCGGGGACGGGGTATTAGGGATGAGTTGCGGGAAATGTGGGAGACACAATCAAGCCTACCCCAGCTCAGAGCCTCCCTCTCCCAGACCTGCAAAGGACCTCTCCTGTTTTTTATTCTTTGTAGGATCCACAACCTGAATTCACAATTCTACTCAGCTTTATTGGACACTAAAAACCGTAAGTACAGTAAACATACTGGTGCCCACCACCCAAAACGGGCTTCCCCCACCTCCCAAATCCCCAACCCTACCCAGGACCTCCCCCACAACATACCTGCCGCCATTGGCCACGAGGCCACTGTCGGAGAACCCACAGATGTCGTCACATCCGCCACCACAGGGTACCCCACTTCCGGGACAGCGAATGCCACCGCTGCTGAAACCACCACCTCCATCTCCGAGACCAACACCACAGACACTACTGTCACCGCTGCTGCCACCGCCTACCCCGCTCTGCCCACCGCCGATGCCTATACAAGTCCGGCCACCACCGACGCCGACGCAACTCTGCCCACAGCCGACGCCGACAACACTCCGCCCACTGCCTCCACAGCCAGCAACTCCAGAGGAGACAGCAACAGTGAGCCCTGCCGAGTCTTCACCATCCCCCCAGACCTCCCCCTTACTGAGGACAAACAGTCAGTCCTCAGTAAAGGGCTCACCTTTGTCCCCCTCCACCCACATATCAACGAATACCGCTCATGCTTGGATATTGAGCAGTTTTTCCGCTGCCTCCGCCTCCACGCTTACTTCTTCAACCGCGAATCTAACCCTCCCTCTCCTGACCCCTTCTCCCACCTCCAACACAAGCCCTCCTCCTGGACACCACCCCAAGGCGTCCTACCCTCCCTCGACCTCTTCATCTCCAACTGCCGTCAAGATATCAATCGCCTCAACCTCTCTACCCCTCTCAAACACTCCAACCTCTCCACTGCAGAACGTGCAGCCCTCCGCTCCCTCCGCTCCAACCCCAACCTCACCATAAAACCAGCGGACAAAGGAGGCGCAATCGTAGTATGGCACACTGACTTCTACATTGCTGAGGCCAGGCGCCAACTATCCGACACCTCCTCCTACCGCCCCCAGAATCATGACCCCACCCCCGAGCACCAAACCATCATCTCCCAAACCATCCACAACCTCATCACCTCAGGTGACCTCCCAGCCATCGCCTCCAACCTCACCGTTCCCCAACCCCGCACTACCCGCTTCTATCTCCTTCCCAAAATCCACAAACCTGAATGCCCTGGTCGACCCATTGTCTCCACCTGCTCCTGCCCCACCGAACTCATCACCTATCTAGACTCCATTTTCACCCCGTTGGTCCAGGAACTCCCTACGTACGTCCACAAAACCACCCACGCCCTCCACCTCCTCCAGAACTTCCAATTCCCCGGTCCCCAACACCTCATTTTTACTATGGACGTCCAGTCCCTATACACCTGTATTCCCCATGCAGATAGCCTAAAGGTCCTCTGCTTCTTTCTGTCCCGCAAGCCCTCCACCGACACCCTCATCCGTTTAGCCAAACTCGTCCTCACCTTCAACAAGTTCTCTTTCAATTCCTCCCACTTCCTACAGACAAAGGGGGTGGCCATGGGTACCCGCATGGCCCAACCTATGCCTGCCTCTTTGTAGGTTACGTGGAACAATCCCCCTTCCGTACCTACACTGGCCCTGAACCCCACCTCTTCCTCCGTTACATTGATGACTGTATCAGCGCCGCCTTGTGCTCCCACAAGTAGCTCGAACATTTCATCCACTTCATCAACACCTTCCGCCCCAACCTGAAGTTCACCTGGACCATCTCTAACACTTCACTCTCCTTCCTGGACCTCTCTGTCTCCATCTCGGGTAACCACCTAGAAACCAATGTCCATTTCAAGCCCACTGACTCCCACAGCTACCTGGAATATACCTCCTCCCACCCACCTTCCTGCAAAAATGCCATGCCCTATTCCCAATTCCTTCACCTCCACCGCATCTGCTCCCAGGATGAGACTCCCGTACATCTCAAATATCCTCATTCTTCAAGAACCGCAACTTCCCCCCCACAGTGGTCGAGAACGCCCTCGACCGTGTCTCCCTTATTTCCCGCAACTCATCCCTCACACCCTGTCCCCGCAATAATAACCAAAAAAGAATCCCTCTCATCCTCACGTACCACCCCACCAACATTAGGATCCAACGCATCATCCTCCGACACTTCCGCCATCTGCAATCCGACCCACCACCAAAGACATTTTTCCCTCCCCACCCTTATTTGCCTTCCGGAGGGACCACTCCCTCCGCGACTCCCTTGTCCGCTCCACACTCCCCTCCAGCCCCACCACACCTGGCATTTTTCCCTGCAACCGCAGGAAGTGCTACACCTGCCCCCACACCTCCTCCCTCACCCCAATCCCAGGCCCCAAGAAGACTTTCCACATCAGGCAGATGTTCACCTGCACATCTACCAATGTGGTATACTGCATCCGCTGTACCTGTTGTGGCTTCCTCTACATTGGGGAAACCAAGTGGAGGCTTGGGGACCGCTTTGCAGAACACCTGCGCTCAGTTCGCAACAAACAACTGCATCTCCCAGTCGCGAACCATTTCAACTCCCCCTCCCATTCCTCAGACGACATGTCCATCCTGGGCCTCCTGTAATGCCACAGTGATGCCACCCGAAGCCTGCAGGAACAGCAAATCATATTCAGCCTGGGAACCCTGCAGCCCAATGGTATCAATGTGGATTTCACAAGCTTCAAAATCTCCCCTCCCCCAACCTCATTTCAAAACCAGCCCAGCTCGTCTCCGCCTCCCTAACCTGTCCTTCCTCTCACCTATCCCCTGCTCCCACCTCAAGCCCCTCCCCCATCTCCTATCTACTAACCTCATCCCGCCCCCTTGACCTGTCTGTCCTCCCTGGACTGACCTATCTCCTCCCTACCCCACCGCCCCCACCACCTACACTCACCTTTACTGGCTCCATTCCGGCCCCTTCGACTTGTCTGCCTCCTCTCCACCTATCCTCTCCTCTATCCATCTTCTTCCGCCTCTCCCTCTCTCCCTATTTATTTCAGAACCCTCTTCTCCTCCCTCATTTCTGATGAAGGGTCTAGGCCCGAAACGTTAAGCTTTCCTGCTCCTATAGTCTTACTCTGAGCCGAGTTCCCCTGAACCTGTTTGCAGTAAACAGATCGAATTGACTGCAAGAGTCGAGCTCACTGTTTAGGCCATCTACTTTTTTGGTGGTATATAAACTTTATTTACACTGCTCTTTATAGCACACAAAGAGTTAGATCAAGGTTGGTGAATATCCAAAAGTTGCCTGACAAGTGATATGTGACATTTGCATCAAACAAATACGAGGCAATGACCATCTCCTATTGGAGGAAATTTAATACAAAAGTAAGAGAAATGCTGCAAAAGCTCAGCAGGTGTGAAGAGAAATCAGAGGTAATGTTTTGGGTCTGGTAACCCTTCCTCAGAACTGATAGTAGCTTATAAAATGTTGTTTTACATGCAGATGATAGTGTGGGAGGAGGGATAATGAGTAAACAATAGGTGGGGTTGGAGCCTAAATTGAGCGAAGGGCTGTTAACAGAGAAAAGAGTTGATAACCACCTATCTTGATAATGGAAGTATTGGAAGTAATCTTCCAAGAATCCCTGTATTCATGACAAGTCCCAGAGCACTGGAAAACTACTATTGTGACACCTTTATTTAGACAGGAAAAGAAATAACGAAGACATTAATATAAATATAGGCTAAACGTACATTAATTTATAATTTTACGGGTTGTCAAATTCGTTTTGTAACATCTTGCTTTATGTGTCCTGTCCCTGCAAAACAAGGAAAATGTTGGTTTATATGGAGAATTTAGTGTGGAAGAGCGGTAAGGAGTAAAGGATATCGGGGACAGCGCCTGAGGAGAGAGAAGAGTAGTTGGACGGAGAAATGAGTTGATAACTATCCAGCAATGAGTGTGAATTGCTGTTAATGGAGACTGTTAATGGCTAACAATGGGTAGTGTGTAATGGCAGACTATGTGATAACGTAGTCTTATGTTTGGGTAGGTGGCTAGGGCACGAGAGTGTAGAGACCCGAAATTATTGAACCTGATATTGAGTCCGAAGGGTTGCAGGGGCCTGAAGAGTGAAATGAAGTGTTGTTTTTCCGGCTGGACCTGAGCTTCATTGGAACACTGCAGCAGGCCTAAGACAGAGACGCTTACCAGGTAACAGGTGTGTTAAAGTGGCAGTCAAATGGAAGCTCAGGGTCATTTTTGCATACAGTACGTAGACGTTCTGCAAAGCGGTCATACAGTCTATGCTTTGTTTCCCCAACGTAGAGGAGATCACATTGTGAGCAGCAAATGCAGTAGACTAGATTGTGTGAAGTGCTGAAGTGTTGCTTCAAAACACACAACCACTTCCATTTGAAAGGACAAGTTTAACAGATACATGTGCGCACTACAGTCCACAAGATCCATTCGAGTGCCAATCATCGTCCGGACTTGGAAATATATCACTGTTACTTTGCTGTTGCTGGGTCGAAATCCAAGAATTCTCTCCAGAAGGGCAGTATGCAAGTACCAACAGCCCCTGTGCACTGCCGTGGCTCAAGAAGAATAAATCCTCGAAAGGATGTTTGTTAGTGCAACTTGGGAGGGTTGAAACTCGAGTGGCAGGTGGCTGGGAAACACAGCAGCAAGTTCACAAGTGGATGGATTGAGGGAAAGTTAGATGTTATGATCAGTGAGTCAGAAAGACACAGCAGGCAGAGATAAGTAAATGAGCATGATTTTACTAATGGGCTAAAGAAATTTTTTATGTCAACACAACAAGTATTATAGTGAAGACAGCTGAGCTGAGAGCCTGGATCTGCACATGGGACTATGGGCCATTGCAGAGGTATGAGTGAGAGAGGGATGGGACTGGCGACTGAAATTTCCAGGTTTTTGCTGTTTCAGACAGGATGCACAGGAATCTTTGGGTTCAACACCACAGCTCCGTGAATCTCGCCACACTAATAGATTGGGTGGTAAAGAAGGGGCATGGCATGCTTGCCATTATTTATCAGGGAATTGAATACAAGTGTCAGGATGTCATGTTGCAGATTTACAAGACTTTGGTTCATTCACACTTACAGTATTGCGTTCAATTCTGGTCGCCACATTATAAGAAGGATATGAAGGCTTTGGACAAGGCACAGAAGAGGTTTACCATGTTGCTGTCTGTATTAGAGGGTATGAGATATAAGGAGAGGTTGGTAAAACTCAGTTTCTTTTCTCTGGAGTGGCAGTGGCTGAGGCTAAGCCTTCTTAAGAAGTGAATAAAATTATGAGATGCATATATAGAATTGAGAGTCAGAATCTAACTATTGCCTGACTAAAATTGATGTAGACAACATACCATTTTGTCCTCACACTCACATTTTTGTTGGTGAATCCCAAAGCAGGCTGGAAGAATAGCAGCTTATTTCCCTTTGCAACCTTTGGTACTCAACATTGAATTCCGAAACTTCAAACTGCGAACCCTGTTCTCCATTCACATTGCCTTTCACCCACCCCTACCTCAGTATCTTGTATTCTTGGTATATCTCCCTCATTCTCCCAAGATCTGTCATCCATACCACTATCACATCTCCCTTCAAACTTTTTGCCTGTGAAAACTATGATCTCTACTTTCCATCATTCTGCAACCTTCCTCTAGTCTGCTTTTAAGTCCCACTTGCTTCTCTCCACCTTTTCCCTGTACAAATCCCATCACTCTTCAACCTTTCTCTTTAGTACTGAAGAAATTCAAAATGCTAATTATGTTCCACTGCAAACTTCCTGAGTTCAGCACCTTCTGCTTTTTTTAAAAATTTTCCAGCATCTACAGTATTTTGCTCTTGAGACAAATCAGTCTCCATGAACTTTCCTATGAAAGGCAATGCAAAAAGGAATCCCCTGGAAAGAGAGACAGGGACACTCAGGCAAGGATCAGAGACTACCCTTCATACAGAAATTCTCGAAGGAATGGGGCTGAGGTAGCTGACACATTTGTAGTTGCAGAATTAAATAGAAAGAACATGAATAAACTGTGTGGAAATCACACTTACACCCAATGTATAAATAATAAAATTGTTGCACTTCATTGTGCAATTCAGATATTAGCATGTGACAATTCTTATTTATATTGAATAAGATTTAGTCACTACAATCATTTCTTCATTGGGCAATGAGAATAAAGCTGAATTGAATTCTTATCCAAATTTCAAAAGTGTTTGGGATGGGATTGACAAAGAACCCTCTTTCAGTTGTTCCAGTGTGAATAATCAAACGCCTGATGGGGGCAGATGTAGAATAAGATAACTGCTTTGTCATGGATGACATGAAGAATTTGGAGTGTAGTTGAAGAGTCACTCACCCAGGGAAATGAGAAAATAAACACTGACGCACAAAGAGGCACAAAACACTTCCTGTTTCTAAGGAAGTTTTGGAAAGTCAGCATGTCCACGAGGATACTTAACAACCTTTATACTTACACCAAAGAAAGCATTCTATCCTGGTGCATTATGGTCTGGCACAGCAACTGCTCTGACCAGGACCATAAATACAGAGAGTTGCATGCACAGCCCAGACCATCACAGAAGATGACTTCCCACCCATGGACTTCACTTATAATTCTCTTTGCTGTGGAAAGGCTGCCAACACCATCAAAGACCCTCAGACACCAGTAATACTCTCTTCCAACATCTGTTGAGTAGAAGATACAGAAGCTTGAACACACTTGAACCAATAGTTTCAAGAATAGTTTCTTACATGATATTATTAGACTTCTGAATGGAAATCTCCAACTTCAAGTAATGGTGATCCTGCTAATGTTGATCTTGCTTTGTGTGTCTCCTGTGCAGCCATCACCTTGCATGCATTGCTCTGTCTAAGCACCTTATGTTCTACCTGCACTGCTTGCAAAACAAAACTTTTCACTGTAATTCAGTACATGTGACTACAATAAATCTGATCAAATGAAATCAAACTTAAGCCTTATACATTGCTGGAAAATGATTTATTCTGTGGTAGCTCTTCATTTTGCACTTGTCAAGATAAATCACAAGAAATTGCAACGCAAATTGAAAAGAAAATTTATCCTGCATGAGAGGAGAATGCAACTTGGACAACAATCAGATTCTGAATGGGAGGGGCATGATATGGAAAATGCATGAGATCATGATAACGGTCAAGTATTGTTGAAATGTAGAATTGAAGGTATTTTTCCTGATTGGTAAAGGCGAATTTGATAAATGATTATCATGAAATGTTTTCTGTTCCTCGGCGTAGATTCTGCCTGAACAACTGAAAGTTTTCAGCATTTTTGTTCATTCAGAGAAATGTATAATTTTCATTCCATATCTGGCTTCTTGATTGTGAGCGTTGGAAAGTCAAGGGGTGTTTCTTCCATCACAGTAGTTGTAGACCTTGTCTCTTATATGGCTGTACCAGTCATGTTACCTGTGAATTCTAACCCTCAAGGTCATGATAGTTGGGTATTCATTATGGTCTGTGTTATTGAAAGTCAAGTGCAAATAGGTAGATTCACTTGTTTGGAAATCATCTGGGATTTTTTTCCAGGATACTGAGGGATCTAATCAAGGACATTGATGGGGCCTTGTCTGAAATGTCTGTATCTTGCTTAATCAAATGAGAGGTCCTGGAGGACTGGAGACTAGCCAACATTGTTTCTTTCTTTTGAAGGGCTGCCAGAATAATCCGGACAATTAAAGTCTGGTAATCCTTAGGGCAGTGTCTGCGAAATTACTGGAGAAGATTTGGACGGATAGGATTTACACAAAATTTTATCTATATGTACTTTAATAAAATGTTTGTGATGGTCCCTCATGTCAGGCTGGAACAAAAGGTGAACTGACATGGGAACCTTGAGCTGGTAAGATGGTAAACACTGGTCATTTAGAGGAGAATCCCCCTTTTATCTCATTTAGAGGAGAATGTAGGTTTTCTGATTCGTAATATTGTCATCGGCATGAATATTTAGGGAGCTGCGGATAGAGAGGAAGATTGCCAGAGGACACGACAGGATATAAATAGGCGAGAGACAGAAGTAAAGAAATGGAAATTGGAACTTAATCTGTACAAATGTGAGCTAATGCATTTTGAAATGTTTAATGCAGAAGTGAAATCCGTAGGAAATGGCAGAACCCTTAGACAAATCAAGATAAAGAGGGATTACTGTTCGGTGGATTAACTGTAATGGACCTTTATTAGTTTTCATCAGTCTTTTTCCACTTTACATGCTCATAGAAAGTTTTACAGTCAGTTTTTATGTTCCCACATAGCCCTTCTCTCATGTTGTATTTCCCCTACATAAGAAAGTCGTTGAAGCTATGTTGCTGATTTCTAAACTTTTCCCAATTGTCAGGTCTATTCCTCTTTGTGTCAAATTTGAATGTCTCTCTTTTGCATCTAAGACAATCTCACTTCCCTCATATGCCACTGTTTGACAATTATTCTCATAGCACTCCAGCACCAAACAGGAATAAACTATTCTTGAAGTTCACCCATTTACTCTTTCGAAGTTTGTCATTGTCTATCAACTGTTATTCCATTCATAGCTTTCTCATACTTCATTGCACTGTAATTTCCCGTATTAAGATTCAGGTATGAATTCTCTGAATCAACTACCTCACATCCCATCTTGATAAAGTGTGCACTTGCTTGCAAAAACAGCTCTGTATCCTTATGGAACATTTTACAGATATTCACGCAGATGCTTTGCGGAATTTTGTTCTGGCTGCCTTACGTTTCTGTGAATCCAAATTCACATCAGACATTTCTACAGTCTATACTGATACCATTTCTGTGTAGGTTTTACTTCTGTTTGTTCATAAGACTGTGAGTAATCTTGACCTAATGATGTCCTTAGAGGAATTCATTGCTCTGTATATAAACTCCTTGTGTTCGTGCCAGTTTCAATTGAAGGTTGAAATATTTGACACAGAAAATGAAGTATACTTCCAATGCACTACCAACACTTGCTGATGTTGAGTTTATTTACTGTCCTGTGCTTGTGGTTATTGGAATGTCTGGTAAGTAACATCTGTCCACTTCTGTGTACTTTGCCATCCATTTTTGTTTGAGTGTTGACTGTATCTGGGCAAGAATGTTGCTCAAAAAAATTGCCACTTATTACAAGGGTTTCTCTTCCTAAATTATTCATTCATCTAAATATTTTTCAAAATCAGCTACGAAGCAATCAGGAACCCTAATCAAATGTAATGGTATTTTTACAGGAAAAAAATTCATGACATTCCTTCATAATTTTGAGAGGGATTGTGCAGTTTGACTAGTGTAACAAAACTGAATTTGCTGATATCAAAGCCTCTAAATGTATATCCGCAATGAATCCCATTTTTGATAAATTACTCGACATTCAAATAATGGAAACAGCCTATGGTCATTGATTAGACATGGAAACATGCAACTTTGTGAAAAGAATCATTTGCAGTGAGTTCTGCTGAAAAGCCTTTTAACTGATTGGAAATTCCTGCCTTAGGGTCATACAGCTTAGTGAAGTTAACACCACAACCTGCTTAGCCATACTTGTATCCATGGTCTTCAGACTCGAGTACTGAATTGCAACTCATGCTCCTATGTTCTTTGGTCTTGAACAAAGTACTTACCACTTCTCTTTTCCCTCGTGGAACATGGATGTTGCTGGCTGTCCAGCATTTATTGCCCATCCTGAGCATACCCGAGAAGGTGGTAGTAGCTGACACTGCAGTCCATGTGTTACAGTCGACTCCCATTTGAAGGATTTTGACCCATTAACAGTGAAGGAATAGTGATATAATTTCAAGTCAAGATGGTGACTGGCTTAGTGGGGAACTAGCTTGGACTGATGTCCCCAAGTGTCTGCTCGATGGTTCGGGATGGAAGTAGTCATGGTTTTGGAAGGTGTGGTCAAAGGATCTTTGACAAATTTCTGTAGTGCATCTTGTAGATGATACACACAGCAGCTACAAGACTTTAGCGGTGGAGGGACTAAATGCTTGTGGATGTGGTGCCAAACAAGGTGGTTGTTTTGCCCTCAGTGGTGTCAAGCTTGCGTGAGTGATGCTGAAACTGCACCCAGTCAAGTGGGGAGTGTTCCATCACATTCCCGAATTGTACAGTGTAGATGGTCGACAGGCTTTGGGAGTCAGGAGGCAAGTTAGTCACAGCAGCATTCTTAGTCTCTGATTTGCTCTTATAGCCATATACAGCATATAAACAGGCTCTTCATCCCAAACTGGTCCATGCCGAATATGCTGCCCACTCAGTTAGTTCCAATTGCCCACCTTTCCCATCCTTGTACATAATCCAAATGTATTTTTCTAAAAGTCGCTATTGTGCCTGCCTCAATCACGTTCTTTGGCAGCCTATTCCATATACGCACCACTCCCTGTGTGCAGAAGCCTTGTGACCATTGTATTTATTGGCCAGGTCTTTTTGCATTTGAAAATAGACAGCTTCAGCATCTGTGGAGTTGTGAATGGTGCTGAATATTGGACAATCAGCAAACATCCCCACTTCTGATCTTATGATGGAGGGAAGGTCATTGATAAAGCAGCTGAAGATCCTTGCGCCGAAGACACTGAGGAACACCAGACTTATCTCAAAATTGAGACAACTTGGTCTCGGCTCCACCTTCTGCAGCTGGACCTTCAGCTTTCTGACCCATAGGCCACACAATCAGTGATGGTAGACAACTGCACCTATTCCACTATAACATAACATTCAACATTGGAACTCCCCAAGGAGGTGTCCTCAGCCCTTTCTTGTGCTACCTGTACACCTACGACTGTGTTGCCAAACTGAATGAATGCCGTCTAGATATTGACTGATGACTCCACCATAGCAGGACGGATACCTAACAATGACAAATCAAAATACAGAAGGGAGATAAAGGGCTTAGTGCAGTGGTGCAATGAAAACAATCCTGTCTGTTAATGTTGGAAATACTAAACAACTGATCATCAACATCAGAAAGAAAGGAAGAGAACACGCTTCCATCACATCAAGGGAAGTGAGGTTGAGAGAGGGTGAAGAGCATCAAGTTTTCTCAGTGTGGTGATAACCAATGAACTGTCCTGGGCTTTCAATATAAATGCAACAGTCAAGAAGGCACAACAATGCCACTTCTTCCTCAGGCAGCTCAGGAAGTTTGGCATGACCATGCTTCTACAGATGCACCATTGAAAGTAATCTGTTAGAGTACATAATGGCCTGCTATGCCAATTGCTCTGCCCAGCATTGTTAAAAATGACAGAGGTTCATGTACACAGCCCAGACCATCATGGAAACCATGACTCCATCCATAAGACATAGGAGTGGAAGGCAGGCCATTCGGCCCATCGAGTCCACTCCACCATTTAATCATGGCTGATGGGCATTTCAACTCCACTTACCTGCACTCTCCCCGTAGCCCTTGATTCCTTGTGAGATCAAGAATTTATCAATCTCTGCCTTGAAGACATTCAACGTCCCGACCTCCACTGTGCTCCGTGGCAATGAATTCCACAGGCCCACCACTCTCTGGCTGAAGAAATGTCTCCTCATTTCTGTTCTAAATTGACCCCCTCTAATTCTAAGGCTGTGCCCATGGGTCCAAGTATCCCCACCTAACGGAAACAACTTCCCAGCGTCCACCCTTTCTAAGCCACGCATTATCACGTAAGTTTCTATTAGATCTCCCTTCACCTTCTAAACTCCAATGAATACAATCCCAGGATCCTCAGCCATTCATCGTATGTTAGGCCTACCATTCCAGGGATCATCCGTGTGAATCTCCACTGGACACGCTCCAGTGCCAGTATGTCCTTCCTGAGGTGTGGGGCCCAAAATTGGACACAGTATTCGAAATGGGGCCTAACTAGAGCTTTATAAAGTCTCAGAAGCACATCGCTGCTTTTATATTCCAACCCTCTTGAGATAAATGACAACATTCCATTCGCTTTCTTAATCGTGGACTCAACCTGCGAGTTAACCTTTAGAGAATCCTGTACTAGCACTCCCAGATCCCTCTGTACTTCGGCTTTATGAATTTTCACACCATTCAGAAAATAGACCATGCCTGTATTCTTTTTTCCAAGGTGCAAGACCTCGCATTGGTCACGTTGAATTTCATCAGCCATTTCCTGGACCACACTCCTAAACTGTCTAAATCATTCTGCAGCCTCCCCACCTCCTCCGTACTACCTGCCTGTCCACCTAACTTCGTATCATCGGCAAATTCGCCAGAATGTCCCCAGTCCCTTCATCCAGATCATGATGTCTGGATGACATCTGAGATGTCGGATCGTTAGTCTGAAGAAGCTGTGCTTAAATCTGTTGTTTCATGCTTTCAATCTTTATCTTCTGCTGATGGAAGACAGTGAGACAGAGTATAACAGGGCGGGAGAGCCTTTGATTATGTTGGCTGCTTTTCTGAGGCACCCGGAAGTGTCGACCATGACAATGAAGGAAGGCTGCTTTTTGTTACAGGTTGGGCTGTGTTCAAAAATTTCTAGCAGTCTTGAGCAGAGCAGTTGCCATACCAAGTGATGATGCATTTGGACAGGATGCTTTCCAATCAAATGACTGTCAACACAATGGATGAAACTGCTTCCTCACATTCAGATCTACAGATATCTGTCCAATGAGACAGTATACCCTGCTGTTTATACCATTAAATAGCTACAGTGAACATGTTTGCAGCATACAGATGGCGTCCACCACAAGTGTCTACCTCTCTGTTCAGGCCATTTATTTCCTGGTAGTACATAGACTTTACTGACTCCACTCTTTGCAGCACAAAAGCACTTGGATGGAGAAAGATTTTTATACAGACTTTGCCTGAAAAGTGGCAAGCAACATTTGCGCTAAAAATGCTAGGCAATAACCATACTCAATAACAAAAAATCTAATCACTGACACTTGACATTCAATGGCATTACCATCATAAAACCCTCTAATCAACATCTAGGGGTTTACGACTGACCAGAAAGTGAACTGGGCTCATCATATAAATACAGTGGGAACAACCGCTAGGGAACAGAGGTTAGGAATACTGCAGTGAGTAACTCACCTTCTGACCCCAAAGCCTGTCCACCATCTGCAATGCACGAGTCGAGATTGTGATGGAATACTCCCTACTTGTCAGGATGAGTCCATCTCCAATGATAGTCAAGCTTGAGACCATCCAGTGTAACGCAGTCTGCTTGATTGCCATTATATTCATAAGGGGATATAACTTGGAGCAGCAGATAGGAAACCCTGCAGCAACAGCTAGGAAGTGGGGAGGGACACAGTAATTGATAAGCTGCAGGGATATTGCAAGAATCCGTAGCGTGGCTCCAGTTATGGTTATAAATTCAAAAGTTGAGAAAGGCTCTGGTTGGTGAGTACTGGTCAACTGACATTTACTAGTTAACTTTTTAATCTTATTGTTTTAGAGGCCTAGGATCGGAGTTAGCGTTCACTGTTTCATGGCCCAATTGATAGAATATGCAGTCCAACAAAATAAGAGATGTCATGAGAAGCCAGCAAAGTGGAATGTGTAGCTTGTTATATGTGCAGAGTCCTGGATGCTGCCAGTGTTCTAGATGACCACATGTTCCAAGCTGCTGAAGCTGGAGATCCAGGTCTTGAAGCTTGAGAAACTGTTGGCAACATTGTGGTGCATCCGCGATGCTGTGAGTTACATGCATAGCATCTTTAGAGATGTTTTTACACCAAAATTCAAGGGGCTAGAGAAAAGGAGTGAATAGCTAACCAGACAATCCAGAACGAAAAGCCAAGTAGTGTAAGTCCCACGGGGATGCATCAATAACTGGTATTCCATTTTGGAAGATGGCGTGGCTGCTGATGGCACCACAAGCATCTTGACTGTACGGAGGGGGAGGAAGGAGAAAGGAAGAGCAACAGGGATTGGGGATTCTTTCGTTAGGGGAGCAGACAAACTATTCTGCACCAGAGGATAAACACCAGGATGGTGTGTTGTCTCTTTCGTGCCAGCATCACGGATGTCACTGAGCACCTTCAAGCCATCCTGAAAGTGGAGGGTGATGAGTTAAAAGTCTTTGCACATGTTGATACCAATGATATGGCCAAAGTAAGGAATGAGGTTTTGCATTGAGAATTCAGGGAGCTGGGCAGTGGATTGAGCAGCACTAATTCAATGATTTTAATCGCAGGATTACTGCCAGTGCCATGTGGCAGTGAGTTTAGAAATAGAACAGATAATGCGTGGCTCAAGAGCCAGTGCAAGTGGAATGATTTTAGATTCCTGAATCACTGGGACCGTTCCTGGGGAAAGAGAGACATGTGCAAATGGGACAATCTGCACCTGAACCTCAAAGGCACCAACATTCCTACGGGTAGGTTTGTTTGAGTTGTTGGAGGAGTTTAAACCAGTCCGGCAGGCAGAGGGGAGACAGCATATCGATGAAACAGAGATACATCATACTACAAAGGAAGCAAGTCATGGCGAGTTCAGCCTTGTTGAGTGTCAAGAGAGAAATGCAAGGCGTGTAATAGATAAGACTGCGGAATTGATAGTGTAGATTGACACAGGGAAGTATGGTACCGTTGCCATCACAGGTTTCAGCTAGTTTCCTGGTACCCAAAGACTGAGTGGGAAACAGAGGCGCAAACATTAGACAGTTTACAGATGTTTGCAAAAATAATTAACAGAAAATTTAATGAGGGAATTTCAACTTTCCCAATATAAATTGGCATAGTCATATGTCAAGCATTTAGATGTGGTGGATTTCTTCAAATGTATCCAGGAGAGTTTTTTGTGTCAATCCATACGAGGCCCAACATGTCACGATAAGGGATCTGCTTCTGGGTAAAGGAACCAGAGGAGTGTTTGACGTGAAATAAAAACCGAAAGATCCGCGGATGCTGTACATCAGGAACAAAAACAAAGTTGCTGGAAAAGTTCAGTAGGTCTGGTAGCATCTGAAGGAAAAAAAAAGTTAACATTTTGGGTCTGGTGACCAATTCTGAAGAAGGGTCACCGGACATAAAACGTTAACTGTTTTTTCCTTCACAGATGCTGCCAGGCCTGCTGAGCTTTTCCAGCAACTTTGTTTGCGAAGTGTTCAATGTGGCAGGAGGGGAATATTTTGGCAACAGCAACCACAACACAGTACAGTTCAAATTTGTTCTGGACAAAAAAAAAAAAAATTGGTGTGCAAAAGATGGCTTTGGACTGGTGTGGGTGCCAGGGAGGCAGATTTTATTGAAATAAAGCTAGATCTGTAGGAACAACTCCTTGAGGATACTTCTACAGCGGAGCAGTTTGGTGGGGGGAGATTTCAAAAAGTAGCTGGGGAGTACGCTTCACAGGTAAATGAAGCAGGAGAAATTTCAGAACTCTGGATGTCTAGGATAATTCATGGTGTGGAGGTGCCAGTGTTGGACTGGGGTGGACGATGTCAGAAGCCACAGGACACCAGGCTATAGTTCAACAAGTTTCTGAATTCACAAGCTTTCGGAGTGTAACCCCTTCATCATAAATGTCACATGACAAACAGGCCTCAGTCTGAAATCTTATGATTTAAAATAAACCTGTTGGTCTGTAACCTGGTTTCATGTGACTTCTGGATAAGGACAATTCATGACTGGATAAAAACTTTTAGCAAGTCCAAAGGGAGCAATTAGCTATGGCCTGCAGGAATATGGGAAGTGCAGGAAGGAACTTAAGAAAGCAATTAAAAGCACAAAGAAGCATGAGAACGGACTTGTGAACATGATTAAGGAGACTAAGATGTTTTATAAACATATTAAAAGAGAAGAGGTCAACAAGAGAAGGAAAAGGGCCATGACGGTCCAAGGGGGCAACCTGTGTGTGAAACCACAGGATGTTGGAAGGGTGTTAAATCAATATCGCTCTTCATCTTCACTACAGTAAAGAAGAATGTAGATATGAAATTCAGGAAAAAGGAACAATGAGGAACTTCTGAAGTTTGACATCAGTAATGAGGTATTGGTGTCTCTTTCAATCTTAAAACAGTTATGTCAGTATAGTATTGTCAGGCTGAAGGGCATTTTCTGTGCTGTATGGATCTGTGAATAAATATTGACTCTCTCAACCACTGATGTTCAGTATCAGCAGTGTCTACTATCCACAATAAGCACTGCAGAAATTGACCAAAGATCCGGAGGCAATACCTTCCAAATCCACAGCCACTTCCACCTGAAAGGACAATGGGAACAGATACATGGGAACATCACAACCTGTAAGTGCCTCTTCATGCCACTTATCACCCTCACTTGGAAACATGTCGCCATTCATTCTCTGTCCTTGTCATAATTCTTATTAATGTTGTGGATCTACCCGCAGAATACAGATTGCAGCAGTTCAAGATGCCGGTGTGTCCAGTCCTGGAACTGACTAACTGATGCTTCTGTGGCCTATATAGAGTAATTATCAAAGCCAGATCACCACTGACCTCTCCACAGCAATTAGGGAAGGTAATAAATACTGGCCATGAAGATGATGCATCATCTCATGGAAGAAATTTTCCTAATCTTACCCCCCATTAAGCCAATACATAAACTGCAAGAAACAGCTGACTGAACTGTTGGCCACACATGCATACCCCACTTCAAATAAGAATGTCAAAACTCTATTGATACATTAGTTGCTCTCGCCAATATTTTACACAGTTGTATCAAGATCTCCTAATTGTGTACCCTTTATCCCTTGCAACAACATGAGAAGTCAGATGACCGCAGCTTATAGTCCAACAGGTTTATTTGAAAACACAAGTTTTCGCAACTCTGCTCCTTCATCAAGTGAAGTGAAGAAGGAATAATGCCTCACCTGATGTAGGAGCAGCAGTTTGAGAGCTTGTGATTACAAATAAACTTGTTGGACTTATGTTCCAAACAAGACCACCCCCCTCAGAATATGTTAAGAAGGTAGCCTAGACCCTAACTTTTTCTTATTTTAAAAGGTCGATGTGAAGTGGACGCTCCAGGTGTGATGCAACTGGTCAAACCACTCCATGGTAAGCAATAAAAAAATGTGAGAACAATAGTTAAGACAAAAAATAAAGAGAAAGAAAGAGGAATTTGGGGTAATATAACTGTTGGAAAACATAACTGTCTCGACGCAGTAACTATTACTAATTAACGGTTCCAGTAAAATAGCATCCTATAAACACACCCCTTGCCAAAAAGGTAAATTCAAACAGATTATTGGCAAGTTTCCAATCCATAAGAGAACACCAAGAGAGATTTTGGGGAAAGTCTCAGTTAGGAATCATTTACCGAATCACGTAGCCTTTCTTGGTCTCAAACACCTTGTGAGTTCTCCAGCTAAAAAAAGTAGAAAGCCTGATCTGGAAGGACAGGCCACTCCCCTTCCATTGGGAAACTGTTTCTTAAAAAAGCATAAGGTCTTCTTAACCTAGAAACTTCAACACCTCTGCCTTTACTACCTGTGAAAAGCCCAGGACAAAATAACCTTTTAAAAGTGACAGGATTGTCACAGTCCATAATCTGGTGTTGTGTGACTTCTGATTTTGTCAACCCCAGTTCCACACGGGCACCTCAACACCTTGTAATAACAGTTCACATGCAATTTGCCTTTGGGAGAACGTGCACGCAGTATTTTAAATTTTTTGTTTTTTGGTTATTCCTATACAGTGCAGCTTTATAAAAGGATCTAATTGCATTCTGTTGGAAAATGCTCTTTGAATTAAGGTTTTGCTTTTCAATTCGGACTACGATACATTTTCCCAAATTGTACTCTCTATCTCCCAAATTTTGTCCAACCACTTCACTATCTCAAAACAGACTCACCGTATCTTCACAACAAGCTTTCTCCACAACTTGTATAATCAGCAGATATACCTGTAAATCCTGTAATATCAGGAAAACTACTTGGTCACTTCATCGGAGTCATTAAATATAGATCAAATTGTTGAACTACAGTGCTGATTGTAGAGGTGTCCAGCATGGAAACACACCTTTTGGTCAAACTTTTCCACGCTGACTATATATCCTAAATAAATCTCGTCCCTTTTGCCAGCATAACCCTCTAAACTTGTTCTATTCATGTACCCATCCAGATGCCTTTTAAACGTTGCAATTCGACCTGCGCCCTTCACCTCCTCTGGCAGCTCATTCCATACACGCACAAACTTTTGCGTGAAAAAGCTGCCACTTCGGTCCTTTTTCAACTTTCCCCCTCACCTTAAACCGATGCTGTCCAATTTTGGACTCCTCCCACCCAGGGAAAAGACCTAGTGTATTTACCCTACCCATCCCCCTCATGACTTTGTAAACCCCTCAGGTCACCTCTCAGTCTCCGATGCTCCAGACAAAATAGTCCCAAGCTATTCAGCTTCTCCTTGTAGCTCAAACCCTTCAACCCTGGCAACATCCCTGTAAGTCTTTTCTGAACAGTTCAGAGTTTCACAACATCCTTCTTATAGCAGAGTCCAAATTTGCACACAGTATTCCACTAGTGGCCTGACCAATGCCCTGTGCAGCCACAAAATGACCACCCAACTCCTACACTCAATGCACTGAACAATAAAGATAAGCATACCAAATTCATTCTTCACTGTCATATCTACATGTGACTCCACTTTGAAGGAACAGTGAACCCACACTCCAAGGTCTTTGTTCAGCAACATTTCCCAGGACCTCACTATTAAGTGTAGAAGCCCTGCCCTGATTTGCCTTTCCAAAATGTAGCATCTCACATTTATCTAAATTAAACTCAATCTGCCAGATCCTAGACTGGTCCATCTGATCAAGATCCCATCTTGCTCTGAGACAACCTTCTTCGCTGTTCACTGCGACTCCAATTTTATTTGTCACCTGTAAACTTTAGGGTGACATGGTGGCACAGTGGTTAGCACTGCTGCCTCACAGTGCTCAGGGACCTGGGTTCAATTCCGCCCTCAGGTGACTATGTGTGGAGTTTGTACATTCTCCCCATGGCTGCATGGGTTTCCACCGGATGCTCCAGTTTCCTCACACAGTCCAAACATGTGCAGGCTTGGTGGACTGGCCATGCTAAGTTGCCTGTGGTGTTCAGGGATGTGCAGATTGGGTGGGATGCTCCAAGGATCAAAGTGGACTTATTGGGCCAAAGGCCCTCTTTCTGCACTGTAGGGTTTCTATGATTATGAACCACATCTCCTACATTCACATTCAAATATTTACATAAATGATAAAAAGCAGTGGACCCAGAACTGAGATAGCAAGGTGTAGAGCTGGATGAACACAGCAGACCAAGCAGCAGAGGAGTCGGAAAGCTGATGTTTTGGGTCTGGACCCTTCTTTAGAAAAGTCAGCTTTCCTGCTCCTCTGATATTGCTTGGCCTGCCGTGTTCATCCAGCTCTCCACCTCGTTATCTCAGATTCTCCAGCATCGGCAGTTCCTACCATCTCCGAACCCAGAACTGATCCTTATGGCACACTGCTGGTCACTGGATGAACAAAGTTCTGGAATTAAACCATTCCTAGTTCTCATCTAAACTGTCGAGTTACAGTTTAAGCCCCAAACAAACTTTGTTGGAAAGATTGGGTCAATTCGCACCATGGCTTGCTTGCCCTGGCAATAATGAGGCAAAAAAACAACCCACGAACTAACAGTTGCTCCAGAATTCTAAAATCCAATTAAAAAAAGTGTTATGATCATTTTTCTTGATCTATATTTGTCTCTTTTGTTCATTTCAATGTTTCTTTTGTATATCCTGTGTTAGACTTGGCTCTGAAACGTATTTAGAACGGATTTTATTTCTAACAACACGAATCCTATCCTTTTCTTGATAATCTCCAAATGTTTATTCATTCATTCAAAGAACTCCATCTTTCTCCATCTCCACCCGGTGTTCGAATTCATTGAATATCTTCCTATGTTCCACGACTGTTTCTGGTTTGAATGAGTTCAATTGTTTACTTACTCTTTACTGACTCACTTTTTCATTTTGGTAACGTGACAATGACAAGAAATAAATGAACCATTTAGTATCTGAAATGTTGTTGGGCTTGTCGAGGTTAAACCAAAAAAAAAAAAAAAAAAGAGGATCACTATTTTTCACACCACTATTCTGTGACTTATGACTTCAGTGTGCGCTATTCTCAAATTATCTCTATTTCTCTCCATTATTCAACTCTTCTCTCAGAAAGAATGCTTATTTTGATACTGTATGCCACTGATAGTTTGTGAAAAGAACTGAAAATAATATCAGTGATCATTAAGCCAAATTGTACTCCTGGAGGATGTGTCTTGTATATCTAAAAATTGTGATCACATTTCCAGATAAGCATGGACTAATCATATTCCTGAGAATGAAGTATCCATTGAATCTGCTTCTAACACTCACTGATGCTGAATTCATTTACTGCCCTGTACTTGGAGCTATTGGAGTGCCCATTGAGTTCCAAATACCTGTTCTGCAATTTGACAAACATTTGTGCTTTGTCTATAATGCACAACTCAGCTGCAATGCTTAAAACTGTGGGAATATACAACTGCTTCATCATGTTTTCATGCAAAATAAGTTGCTTCTTTCTTCAGCACAAAATCTGCCATGAGCCAGTATCATGTTGAAGATAAGAATGTACTCTCCTTCATGAATCAATTATTAATCTTGACATTAAGACTATATTAATCATAATATTTTGATTTATCTGCAGTTAACATTATGCTTATCACAAAATATAATTATTGGAATGTTAGATAACAAGGTGTAAAGCTGGATGAACACAGCAGGCCAAGCAGCATCATAGGAGCAGGAAAGCTTGACGTTTCAGGCCTAGACCCTTCATCAGAAATGGGGGAGAGGAAGAGGTTTCTGAAATAAATAGGGTGGCGGGGAGGCGGATAGAGAAGATAGGTGGAGAGGAGACAGACAAGTCAAAGAGGCAGGCCCCAAGAAGACTTTCCACATCAAGCAGATGTTCACCTGCACATCTGCTAATGTGGTATACTGCATCCGCTGCTCCCGTTGTGGCCTCCTCTACATCAGGGAAACCAAGCGGAGGCTTGGGGACCACTTTGCAGAACACCTGCGCTCAGTTCGCAATAAACAGCTGCACCTCCCAGTCGCGAACCATTTCAACTCCCCCTCCCATTCCTCAAACGACATGTCCATCGTGGGCCTCCTGCAGTGCCACAACAATGGCACCCGAATGCTGCAGGAACAGCAACTCACTCAGCTTGGGAACCCTGCAGCCCAATGGTATCAATGTGGATTTCACAAGCTTCAAAATCTCCCCTCCCCCTACCGCATCCCAAAACCAGCCCAGCTCACCCCGCCTCCCTAACCTGTTCTTCCTCTCACCTATCCCCTCCTCCCACCTCAAGCCACACCCCCATTTCCTACCTACTAATCTCATCCCGCCCCCTTGACATGTCCATCCTCCCTTGACTGACCTATCTCTTCCCTACCTACACTCACTTTTACTGGCTCCATCCCCACCTCTTTGACTTGTGTCTCCTCTGTCCATCTTCTATCTGCCTCACCCTCTCCCTATTTATTTCAGAACCCTCTTCCCCTCCCCCATTTCTGATGAAGGGTGTAGGCCCGAAAAGTCAAGTTTTCCCGCTCCTCTGATGCTGCTTGGCCTGTGTTCATCCAGCTCTACACCTGGTTATCTCGGATTCTCCAGCATCTGCAGTTCCTATCTGATACGATTATTGGGATGTTAACTGATTCATTTACTGCCAGTGTACAACCTTGCTTTAAAAAAGTAAATATGATTGGAAGAACATTACAGAACTATTTACCAGTTAAGCTGACATTCATGGGAGCAGGATATCAGTGTCGGTGTGAGCACAGGGGAAAATGAAGATACTGATGTTCGATTGTGTTAGTTTCAGGCTGGGCTATGTATGCAACTGCTTTGATTAGTATTGAGACAAATGCTCTTTCTGGATAAGTTGAATTCAAATGGTCTTAGGTGGAAATTACAGGGTCAGCTAATTGGAGGGTAATTGTAGAATGTCAAAATCACCCCAAGAAGTGGGAATGGAATAAGAGAGTCTAAAATATATTTTAGAGACAGGAGTACAAATTGAGAAGACTGTTGATAAGGCACTTAGTTTTCTTGGCTCAGTAATAGCAGAGGAGTGTGAATAAGTGAAGAAGCTTTACTTTTGTAAGGACTTTAACAATGTTCCCCATAGTAGGCTAATAAATAAAATTGGTTCGTATGGGATTCAATGTGATCTTGCAAATTGCACACAAAATTGGCTTAATGGCAGGACACGGTTATGGTGGAATTTTTTTTCAGGCTGGAGGCCTGTGACTAGCAGTGTTCCACAGGGAACAGTGTTGGTTCCATTTTTGTTCGTCATTTATGTAATGATTTAGATGAGAATATAGAATGTGTGATTAGCAATTTTGCAGATGACACCAAAATTGGTGGTTAAGTGGACAGTAAAGAAGGTTTTTTTTTTGAAAAGAGATTACAGATCCCTTGTTCAATTCGGTCAGTGGGCTGAGGAGAGACAGATGGAGTTTAGACATAAGAAGAACTGCTGATGCTGGAGTCAGAGACAACAGTGTGGACCTGGAGGAACACAGCAGGCCGGGCAGCATCTGAAGAGCAGGAAAATTGACATTTTGTATCAGGACCCTTCTTTATTTCTGAAGGGTCCCAGCCTAAAACTTCAACTTTCCCACTCCTCTGATGCTGCCTCGCCTGCTGTGCTCCTCCAGCTCCATGTAGGTGGAGATTAATTTGGTTAGCTGTGAGGTATTAAGTTTTGATAAAACATACAAGGGCAAGACTTATAATTAAATGTCAGACTTTGAGTAGTGTTGTAGAACAGAGAAACCTAGTGGCTCAAGTACATAATTCTTTGAGGTTTGAGTCATGTGTAGACAGGATGGTTACAAAAGTTTTTTAGCACACTTGCTTTCGCTGCTCAGACTTTGAATGTAAGAGTTGGGACATCTTTTGAGGTTGTATAGGGCATTGGCAAGATCTTTTCTTGAGTACTGTCTCGAGTTCTGGCCACCCTGTTATGGGAAGGATATTATTAAGCTGGAGTGTTTAGAAAAGATTTGCCAGGATGTTGCCAAGAATGGAGGGTGAGAGTTATCAGGAGAAGCTGGGTAGGCTGGGATGTTTCTCACTTGAGCATGGGAGTTTAAGGGGTGACCTGACAGAGGTTTATAAAGTCAGGAGGAGTACAGATAAGGTGAACGGATGTGACTTTTCCCTTGGGTGGTCTATTTCAGGACTAGTGGACTTATTTTTAATGGTGAGGGGAGAAAGACATAATACTCAATTTGGTTTGTGTCAAATGATCCTCCAGAAGAAGTGATGGACGAGGGCACATTTATAAATTCAGAAAGCATTTAGATAAATACATGAATAAGAAATTTTTGAAGTGATTTGAGCTGAGTGCAGGCAGGTGGAACTAGTTTTGTTTGGGAACATGGTCAGTGTGGACTTGTTGGATCGAACGGTCTGTTTCCATGCTGTACAACTCTTTGATTCAATGACTAGTTAATAACAATAAGTGAAAAGCACTAACATTGAACTGCTGTCAGATATGATGGTTTCCATAAAGTTTATCACCAGGATTCAGTGCAAATGGATCCAGGTATATCAGAGAAATGAGGATGGTGACTGCTGAGTAAAAGGTCAAACATTCACAATCTTACTTAAATGTGTCGTGGCATCAGAGGACTGATGCAAACAAGATTTGAACTACTATAGGCATGACACTGCATTGAAAACCAGCCCTCCAACCAACTTAGCTCTCTGAATCTCAATCTAAGAGATGTGTCATGTGTGTTCCGTCCTCATTCAATAGATGGTGACATTAATTCAAGAAACTACAATCTCTGTTGTTTGTTTACCATGTGATCAAAAAATGGTGGTGAAATTGTCAGGGATAGTTATAGAGTCAGAGTAATACAGCATGGAAACAGCCCCTTCTAATTGCCAACATTTGGTCCATATCCTTCCCAATGTACCTATGCAAATTTTTATTTTTTCAGATGTTGCTATTGTACATGCCTTAACCACTCTCTGTGTGAAGAAGTTGCCCCTCAGGTTCTTAAATCTTTCCCCTCTCACCTTAACCCTAAGCCCTCTAGTTTTCAATTCCCTATCCCTTGGAAAAAGACTGTATGCATTCATCCTATCTATGCCCCTCACGATTTTACACATCTCAATAAAGGTCATCCCTCAATCTCCTATGTTCCAGGAATAAAGTTGCAGATATTGAAAAGAACCCAGTAGTTAGTTATCTGATTCTGTTGAGCAACACATCACAATAAACTGAAATACTGAAGCACGTATGGTCAAGCCAAAAAGAGATGCCACAACCGTCAAACTGATTATTTGGCATAATTCACACAATCAAATTGTGATTAACAGCTTTGAGTGGGGTAAATGAAAAATTACTGATGCAATAAATTTATAGGCATGTATATAACATTCTAAGACAATAACAATGTACACACTGGACACTGTTTCTAACCAAACCAAGATGGACTACAAATCCAAACTGGAGGCTACACGCATGTGTTATTTCTCAGGAACCTTTTAGGCAGAGTAAGTTAGCTCAGTTGGCTGGTTTGCCATGCAACTTAATGCCAGTTGGATTGTTTCAAATCCCAGACCTAGTTGGGTAGTTCTCAACCTCACCCTTGCCAGATGCATGGTGACCCTCAAGTTAAACCATAATCAGCCCTCTCTCTCTCTGTCAGAGCAGCCCTCTGTGACGAAGTCAACTGTATTCCATATACAGACTGCCAGAGTATTCCTACAACTTTACACAATGAAACATCTGCATTTGACAGGAAATTCTGATCAGGACTCCATCAGAAGTACTTCCATTCTGAACAGTGTCTGTGGAACAGTTTAGGAAAGGATAAAGCACGCCGAATTTCTCACATCAGTCACATGCTGTATTCTATGATTTAAAGGTCCAGCACTACATGAAAGCTCATATGAAATGTCAGATATGTGAGGCAGACGTGAGTTTAGGCTGCTGGGGGTGTGGGGGTTCTAGTTTCCCAGATTGGTAAAGAACCTGGTCATAAGGTTAAGGGGTCAGGTAAGGTGGATACCTTGTGATTAGGAGTTAGTTTTTCAGGTAGGTAAGTGCTTGGTAGGTGGGGTGGGGGGTGGGCGTTAGAGTGGCAAATAAGTAGGGTGTGATGTGTGCACAGGGCAGGGCGCAAGTAGATAAATTTTCACCTAAGTAGGGATAATGTGCCAGGTGGGGTACAAGGCAAGTGATGTGCCAGCCTCATCAGGAGTCTAAAGCGGAGGTGAAGACACGTTGTATCTGTACAGTCATTTTAACTCTTTTTAAAAACAGTTAGCTGGGACCGATAGCTGGGAAGAGTTGTTTAAGATGGCAAGGAATGGAGGTGTCAGGTACTGATGGAGTGGTGACATGGTGTCAGGTCTCGAGCAAGGGCTTGTTGGCTCTGGTGGTCAGAGTTTGTTAAGTCTCAAGTTGTGTGGGGACCAGGGGTGCAAATGCAGGTCAGGTCCCGAAAAGTACAGGAGATATCAGATATGGCAGCGGGGAGAGTGGGAATCAGATCTCAGGGATTGTGGGAACAGTGTCTTGAAGTGGTATGTGTTGTGGAACCCAGATGTAAGAGGGTAGGTGTAGGCTCAAGTTCACAGTTTCTCTAGGTGCGTGCATGTATGGGTCTGTGTCTGTGCCTGTGTGTAAATGCATGAGTGCATTGTGAGGGGGTGTGTGAAGGTGCAGTAGTTCTGGATGTGTGTTGTAATTTGTGGATTCAGATGATTAGTTTGCTCAGGAGTCAGATTAGGTATTTCATAGTATAACTTTCCTGAGTTAGCATTGTCTTAACTGCAGTAGAACCCTGTAAATCCTCCAAGATAAACTAATACTTTTAGAAGGTTTCAAGCACATAGTAATTTCCAGTGGAATCTTCACTCACCAAATCTACCATCCTGGGGACGCGAGAAGGTCACACAGTCTGCAACTCCCATCTATGCTTCAGAAACAATCATCCGGCCAGGGAAAAATTCTGGACAAAAAAAAAAAAAGTGGTATTTCTTGATAACGGAATTAAAATTGGGTCAAATGGACAGTCTTGTCTTCAGCTGTGTGATGAATGAGGCACTGTACAGTTTGCATCTATTTCTAAAGATTTAGTATCTCTGTTTCTGTAATTAGCCATGAGCATTTTTATTTTTTCCTACCAAGAATGCATATACAATAAAAAATGCTTTTTCAGATAACATGCGGACAGCGATGACAGGCAAAAGCTATGAAACAGACACGTTGTATCTGTACAGTCATTTTAACACTTTTTTTTTTAAAAACAGTTAGCTTATTGGCAGGTGCAATCCTATCTCTCAGAACCTGTGGACTGTCCAAATATATCAATCATTACCTGGTGGCCATGGCAGTGGCAGATCGTCTGGTTGTCATCACCAATGTAATATTGGGATGGTTTATCATTTACTTTCCAGTTTCTTTCCCGGATATTACTTCTGTCTCTAGTTTGGTTGCAGTGCTTATTATTGGCATCACCATCTGTTCAGTATGACTCATGATTACTTTCACCATCATAGCTATTTGTTGTAAGAAGCTAAGAACAAAATATTGCACTGAGAAAATGGCACTAGTGTTTATTGGAACAGAGAGTGTACTGGGCTGGTTGGAAAGCATTGTATTTAATGAACCAGGCAGAGCAAAATACACCTTCAATAACCTGGAGTGGTTTTGCATCACAGAACCAGAATATTACACTTCAATCTTGTGGACTGCATATGCACTTCTCCATTGCTTTCTAACTCCATTAGTTCCATTCCTTTTGATTGTTCTCTTTAACATTCTGACAGTCAGACACATCTTCATGGCAAGTAAAGCCCGCAGGAGACTCAGGGTGGAAACAGAGAGAGGGTCCCAGTGACCCAGAGATGGAAAGGTGCAGAAAGTCCGTCATTTCACTTTTTGCTATCTCAGGCATGCTATGGACAACCCATGTTTCACCCATCAGTGAATTGCATTCATATACGATTTATCTCCACCTTTGCCCACTGTGGGTACAATTGGATACCTTCTCCAGCTCCTCAGTACCTGCTCAAACACTTACATCCATATAGTAACCCAGAGTCATTTGAGACCAGTTAAAACTGAAATATCCTTTCAGTTTGATTCCCTGGGCTATCAAACAATGAACACATTTTTGATTTTGTCATTATCAGAATTCATTTTGACCTTATGGGAAAATGTTTATTAAAAGTTATTGGAAGCAGGGAAAATGCAGTGGTGTAAGGCTACAAGTGAAAGGAAGATCCAGAGGCAGTCAGTGTCACTTACAAGAGCAAGCGAGATTAGAACTTCAATAACGTCAGTCTAAGTTAGAAGAGTATACAAAAGCAAGTTCTGAACACAGGTTGCATTTGTTTGTGTAGCGAATGGATGGAGGACCTAGAAGCAATCACCTTCAGTTAGAAGAGCCAGTAAGAAGAGGACCCATACATTCATAGAGAACCACAGCACAGAGAAAGGCCCTTCAGTCAATTATGTCTGGGCCAGTCAAAAATAACAACCTATTCTAGTCCCATTTTCCAGCACTTGGCCCATTGCATTGTATGCCTTGACATCACAAGTGCACATTTAAATACTTAAACATAGGGACATTTCTGCATGATATACATATAGTATTATTACATACAGCATCATTACATATAATAAGTCAATGTCAGTTGGAGGCTCAAGTGAATGGAAAACCAGAGACAGAATCATTTAGGAGAGCCGCCCAGTATAGTCCATTCCAGTCCAATGTAACCAAGAGCAGAGCAGACATGTTCTGAGAAAAATCAAAATCTGACATCTTATGAAAGCAAAGCAATGTTTGTTGGTGAATATTTTGCTCATTTGATCTTTACATCTTCAATAAAAATAGGATAGAATTCAGATGCAAAGAAGTTTGCAAGACATGAGAAGTGTTCAGATTGTGGAACGTGGGATCTCCTGGACACCAGTGGGATGCAGGACATCACGATTGCAGTACATGTTTAAAACTGGAATAGTTTCAGAATAGGCTTTATGGCGTGGTGGCCAAAATATAATTACTGGGACAGAGAGTTTAAAAGAAAAAAATTACTTGTGCACCTTTTGCCATGAAGTGGATACCCTCCATAAAATAGTGTCTTGGCTCGTCAGGAACAAGACAATATGACTGAGTGAGGCAGTTGAGGGGATTTGGGAGAGAACTGTAAACGACTCATCCTTTGCAACGTGTAACAACTTTGTTAGTTTCAGATTACTTGGATGAGAGTGAGGGGAACTGTGTTGGTTAGTTAATTGACCATTACACTGTGACACAGGAAGTTGTTCAAGCTTTCAAGCTGGGCCACAGACATTTTAGTGATCATACTTTATTTGTTTGTAATATCAGCTCATCTGTTTTGAATGCTACGTGCTCTCAGATATATGACCTTTAGACTTCCTTTCACTGTTTTGGAACCATTAGCCTGATCACAGAAATCATTGAATCCCGACAGTGGGGAAACAGGCCCTTCAGCCCAACAAGTCCACACCAACCCTTGGAGCATCCCACCCAGACCCATCCCCTTATAACCCACCTAATCACCACAGGCAATTTACAATGGCCACTCCACCTAACCCGCACAGCTTTGGACTGAGGGGAAACCGGAGTACCTGGAGGAAACCCACACAGACACGGGGAGAACATGCAAACTCCAGAGACTTTCACCCTTGGGTGACTTCGAACCTGGGTCCCTGACGCTGACAGGCAGCAGCGCGAACCACTGAGCCACTGTGCCACCCCTGTTGGTGCACTCTTAGAATGGGATACTGAGATTGCATGATCGTATGATATGATCAGTTTATTGCAACTTATAATATACCAAACTATCTTAAATGTAAGACCTTAAAAGCTATCTTGCCACATTCAATACACACAAGACTATCCACCCATAATCCAATTCAATTCACAATCCAATGACAGAATGCTCTATTTCATATTGATGCCTCACACTATTTTAAAGTGATGAATATCCCACTTCTCCAGAACAATTGGACTATGAGACTAAAAGATACAGGAGTGGAATTAGGCCATTTGGCCCATCGATTCTGCTCCATCATTCAATAATGTTTCAATATGTTTCTCAACTCCATTCTCCAGCCTACTACCTGTAACCTTCAATCCTCTCACCAATGAAAACCTCAGCTGTCTGTCTTAAAGACAGTCAGTCAATGATTCGGCCTCCGTAGCCTACTGTGGAAACGAGTTCCACAGATTCACCACCCACTTGCTGAAGACTTTCCTCTGCATCTGTTCTGAATGGTCAACCCTTCACTCCAAGGCTGTGCCCTCAGGTCCTAGTCTAAGTGGAAACACATCCATGTTTACTCAATCCAGGCCAACTGTGCTCAAGCTCTGTAGCTATCAAGTTGTTGTTTGTTCTTTAATTAATCAGTTTTACAATGTTACATGCCTGAGACAACAAACTGCAATGAGCTATTGGTCATGAGGTCAGTGGCAGGCAATATTGCAAATAAAACATTTTTTTCGCCCCATAAGTATAGACTGGGCCATTTGGCCTCTCAAGCCTGCACCACCTTTCAATATGATCATGCAATCACAGTATCTCATTCCTGTCTTCTCCACATACTCATTGATCCCTTTAGCCACAAGGGCCACATGCAGCTCCCTCTTGAATAGATCTAATGAACTGACCCCAACAGCCTCCTGCAGGAGGGAATTCTCCAGGTTCACAACTCTGAAGAAATTCTTCCCTCATTTCAGTCCTGAATGGTTTCCCCCTTATTCTTGGACTGTGACCTCTTGTTCTGGACTTCCCCAACATTGGGAACATTCTTCCCACATCTAGCCGATCCAGACCCCTCAGGATTTTATATTTTTTATGAGATCTCCCCTCATTCTTCTAAATTCCAGCGAATACAAGCCCAGTCAATCCAGCCTTTCCTCAAGTGTCAGTCATGCCATCCTGGGAATCAGTCTGCTGAACCTTTGCTGGACTTCCTCAATGAGAATGCCCTTCCTCAGACTAGGAGGCCAAAACTGCAAACAATGCTCAAGGTGCAGCCTAAGGCCATGTATACCTTTTCCTGGCTAATAAGGATTTTCTTCAGTTCCTTCCTCATGCTTGAGCGTCTGTCCCTTAGCGTTTCCTGAAGGTTATCAGTGTCCTCCTTAGGAAAGGCAGAATCAAAATTTGTTTAATTGGTCTGTCATCTTTTTGTTGTCCAAAATGAATTCACCTAATTCTAACTGCAATGGAACTACATTTGTAGTCACGAGTCTTTTCTCTTCACATCCTTATAGAAGCTTTTGCAGTCAGTTTTTGTTTTCTGCAAGCTTACTTTCGTTTCCATGCTCTCTGCAACACCCTTGTCCACTTCACACTCCCTGCTAACCCCAACACCCCCAGGACCTTTCCCTGCAACCACAGGAAGTGCGACACCTGCCCCTAAACCTCACGCCTCACTGCCATTCAAGGCACAAAACAAGCTTCTACATTAGACAGGGGTTCACTTGCGCATCAGTCAACTTGATCTACTGAATCCGCCGCTCTTAATGTGGCCTTCTCTACATCGGTCAGACCAAGCAGAGGCTCAGAGAGCATGGACCCTACAAAAGGCAGATAGGGGTGGGGAGTGAAATATATCCCTAGTTGTGGGGTCAGATTGCAGGTGTCAGACGTGGCGGAGAATGATATGTTGAATCTGAGGTTAGTGATACATGAGGACATGGGGATTCTGTCTTTTTGTTGGGGGGTGGGGGGTGGATGCAAGGGCAGAGGTGCAGGGTACACAAGTGATGCAGTGGAGGGCATTTTCGATCACCAGAGGGGGAGATGGCAGGAAGTTGCAGTCCTTGAAATAGAAGGACATCTGGAATGTGCAGGAGTGGAACACCCCATCTTGGGAGCAGACGCAGAGGAGGTCGAGGAATTGGGAATAAGGAATTGCCCTCTTGCAGGAAGGTGGGTGAGAGGTGTGGCCTATGTAGCTGTGGGAGTCGGTGAGCTTGAAATAGATATTGGTTTGGAGATGGTCACCAGAGATGGAGACAGAGCTCCAGGGAGGAGAGGGAGGTGTCACATGGTCCAGGTGAATTTAAGGTTGGGATGAAAGGTGTTCCTCAAGTTGATGAACTGTTCAAGCTCCTCGTGGGATCACGAGGCAGCATTGATACAGTCAATGCAACTGAGAAAGAGGTGGGGTACAGTACCAGTGTAGCGGTGGAAGAGAGACTGTTCCATGTATCCTACAAAGAGGCAGGCATAGCTTCAGCCAATGGGGGTGCCCATGGCCACCCCCTTAGTCTATATGAAGTGGGAGGAGTTGAAGGAGAAGTTGTTAAGGGCAAGGACGAGTTCGGTGAAGCAGATGAGGGTGTTGGTGAGGGAGATTGGTTGGGCCTGTGGTAGGGGAAGAAGTGAAGGCATTCAGGCCATCCATGTGGGGGATACAAGTGCACAGGTATTGGATGCACATCGTGAACATTTGCCTTCCTAACTACCTATTGAATGTCCACATTAATCTTCAGAGAATCCTGAACTAGGACTCATTGGTCCCTTTGTGCTTCAGGTTTCCAATGCCAAAGTCCATTTAGAAAATAGTCTACACCTCTATTCTTCTTACTAAAGTTCATAACATCACACTTTCCCATATTGTAATACATCAGCCACTTCTTTGCTTAATCCCCGAGCCAGTCCTTCTGCACCCTCCCCACATTCTCATTATCTGACCCTCAGTCTGTGTGTCATCGGCAAACTTCACAACAATGCACTCTTAATATATAAGATGAAAAGCTGTGGTTCAAAACGGACCTCTACAGAACTCCAACTGTCATTTTCAGGATACCAGCCAAAGACCCATTTACCCCTACTCTCTGCCTCCTGCCAGTTGGCCAATCCTTGATCCATGCCAATGCCTTGCCACTAACATCGTGGGCTCTCACCTTATTTCATAGCCTCCTGTGTGGCACTTGTCAAAGGCCGTGTGGAAATCCAAATGGATCCCATCTATTGGTTTTCCATTGTGTAAGCTACTCATTACCTCCTTAAAGAATTCAGGCATGACATCATGACATCCCCTTGGCATAGCAGTGCTGACTCACTCCTAATTTTTTGACAAACTTTCAAGTAAATTTTTTTTAAAATATAAAACAAATATAAAACAAATATTAAGTTATCCGAGAGCAATGTTTTTAGAGCAGGACGATTGTGCCATTTTGGGAGTCTGTAGATTAAATTGCAGAATTGGCCTTCAGTGGAGTGATGTGTCTTCCTGCCAGATGTGGGAGATTCGTGAAATATTTGTGTTATTGATTCCTGTGTTTGCGGGAAGTGTTTGGTTGTGAATCCGAATCAGATCACATGTATCAGTTGGAGTGGCAATTAGAAGCAATAAGAAATGTTCAAGAACCAGGGGGTGTGATGGATGGTAGTTTCAGAAAGGCTGAAAAATGCAGATCCAGTCAGGTAGCTGAGTTACCTATAGGTAAGGTAGGAAGAGTAGTCAGACAGTTCAGGAGTCTCCTGGGGCTATCCCCATCTCAAACAAGGATGCTCTTTTGGAAAATGCAGGGGTTGATAGGCTCTCAGGGGAATGTACCACTGACAGCCAGGTTTCTGGCACAGACTGGATCTGTAAAATGGAGTATGCCAGTTTTCAAGCAAATCAGTTGAGATAGGAGGCTGTCTAGAACAGGGGACAGATAGACATTTCTGCAATCAACAGCAAGACATCTGAGCAGTGTGTTGCTTCCCTGGTGCAAAGGTTAAGAATGTCTCAGAGGGTGCAGAATATTCTCAAAAGGAAGAGTGTGACCAGAAGGAAGTCATTGTCATTGACTCCAGCACGTACAACAGGAAGAGAAAGGGACAAAGTTCTGAAGAGAGAATGTGGGGAATCAGGCAGGTGGTTAAAAAGTAGGTCCTCAAGAGTAGTAATATCTGGATTACTTCCAGTGTCATATGCTAGTGAGTGTAGGAATAGGAGAATGGAGGAAATGAATGTGTGGCTGAAGAGTGGAATCTCTTATGGGGTAGAAGTTATCTGCTTAAGGAGGATATATTGCACCTAAATTGGAAAGGGATCAGTATCCTGGGGGCTTTAAACTATTAAGGGTTGGGTTGATGGAAAAAGAAATAAGTCTGAGGCTGGCACAGTTGAGAAAAGAGAAGCAAGTCAAATTCTGCACTCAGGCAAGAGAAAGGTAGAGAACAAGGTAAGACGTCCCTGGATTCCATGTGATCTAGGCATTTGGATACAAAATTGACTTGAAGATGGGAGGCAGAGGATGGAAGTGGAGGGTTGTTTTTTTGAACCGAAGGCCTGTGACCAGTGGTGTGCTGCAAGGATTGGTGCTGGATTAATTGCTTTTTGGTCATTTATACAAGTGATTTAGATGATAATGTAAGAGTAATTGTTAGTAAGCTTGCAGATGATATCAAAATTGGTGGTCCAGTGAACAATGAAGATGGTTATCTGAGTATAATGGGACTTTGACCACATGGGCTAATGGCCTGACAAGTGGCAAATAGAGTTTAATTTAGATAAATGTGAGGTGTTGTATTTTGGTAAGGCAAATCAGGGCAGAACTGTTGCACTTAATGGTAGGGTCCTGGGGAGTGTTGCCAAACATAGAGACCCCTTGTGGTGTATGGTCATAGTTCCATGAAGGTGGAGTTGCAGGTAGATATGGCAGTGAAGGTGGCGTTTGGTACAGTTTCCTTTATTGGTCAGTGAATTGATCATGAGTTGGAGGTCATGTTGCAGCTGTACAGAAAATTGGCTGGGCTACTTTTAGAATGCTGCATTCAATTTCAGTCTCCCTGTTGTAGGAGAAACATTAAACTTGAAAGGGTGCCAACAAGATCTACAAGGATGTTGCTGGAGCTGGAGGGTTTGAGCTACAGGAAGAGGATAAATAGGCCGAGGCTATTTTCTCTGGAGAGTCGGAGACTGTGAGGTGATATCACATAGGTTATCTCAGAGGTTTGTGAAATCATGAGGGGCTTGAACAGGGTTAATAGCCAAAGTATTTTTTCCCTCAAGAAAGGGGACTCCAAAACTAGATTGCATAGGTTTAAGGTAAGAGGGGGAAAATAAAATAAGGGACCCAAGAGAAAACTTTCATGCAGATGGTGGTGTGTATATGGACTAAGCTACCAGAGAAAGTGGTGGAAGCTAGTACAATGCCAACAATTAAAAGGCATCTGGAAGAGTACATGAATAGGAAGTCCTCACATGGATGTGGGTGAAATGCTGGCACATGGGACCAGAGTAACTTAGGATATCTGGTCAGCATGGATGAGTTGGACTGAAGGGTCTGCTAAGTGCTGTACAACTCCTGACTCCATTGCTCTATTCCACAGGGTCATAGGAGCTTGCAGGCTGCTTTGCTACAATCTGAAGCTGATCTGCTCTGTGTACTTTTACTAATTTTTCTTTCCTCTCTCTCACTGTTTGCTTTTCTTCCTTGAATCTACTTCCCTTCTGTGGAGAGAATGAATTTGTGCAGCATGGAGGACATCAGCGCCAAGGAAAGCGATCTCAGCACGGTCAATTCGAGTCACTTGGGGGCAAGCAGACCTCATTTGTCAGAGAGTGAGGTGCCCCAGCATCTCTGGCAGTGATGAGAATGAGCAGCTTGAGTAGATGGTGACAGCAGGTTGCCCAAAGCAACAGCGATTACAGGCAGCCTGAGTCAGGGGCAGCAAGAGCAGGTAGTTGAGCTCGGTGCAGCCTGGAGACGAGGCCCAGCATGGACTAGTAGCAAAGCCAACTGCTGACTGGTGGTAAGGCCCAGCATGGTCTGAATAAAAGGACTGTAACACAGATTTATATTTTTGTCCAATTTATTCTTAAGTCTTTGTCCCAAGGTACCTTGTACCTAAGATGGCACCAATGGTCTGTAATGCTGAACATTTTACTGCTTTATTTTTCTAAAATATTGATAAGTTCCTGTACCGAGGTACATTTGTACCCAAGATAGCACTGAGCGGTGACTTTGCACTGCACCCTATCAATGACAAAGGTGAGGCAAACTTGTCATTTCCTATCTTCTGCCTCATTTCTTAATTGGGGTGTTGCATTCAACATTTTCCCAGTGTTCTGTCAAAACCCTGGCTTCCATGATTCCTGAAAGCTTGTCATAAATGCCTCCCTAATATCGTTAGTGATCTCCTCTAGGGCTCTGGGTTGTAGACAATCCTGTGATTTATTGATCTTCTAGCAGTACTTTCCTCTCAGGTGGCCTACTTCCTAGCACCTTCTCAGATATTGGAGCTACACTCACTTTTGCCCCCAGACTCTTGAAGTTCTGGCAGGTTACTGGTGTATCCCACAATGAGAGCTGATGCAAAGTACTTGTTCAGTTCCTCTGCCATTTCTTTGTTCCTGTTACTACCTCTCCAGCTTGATTTTACAGTCGTCCAATGCCCGTTCCTGCCTTCTCTTACTTTTTAAGTATCTAATGTTCTCATAATTAGGAGATGTTTGACAAATTTGGACTGTTTTCACTAGATTGAGACAGGCTGGGTTTGGCGACCTGATAGAAGTATGTGAAATTACAAGAGGCACAGATAGTCAGACATTTTTCCAGGATGGAAATGTCAAACACTAGGGGACCTAGGTTTCAGGTGAAAGGGGAAAGTTCAAAGGAGATGTGCCAAGAAAGTTTTTCCAGTCGTAGGTGCCTGGAGCATTGAAGGATGAGGGGCAGCCTTAAAGGAAGTTAATAAAATCATAAGGAGTGAAAAGAAGGTGAATAGACATGATCTTTTCCCCAGGGTAGTGGAGGCCAACACGAGGGGGCATGAATTGTAGGTGAGAGGAAAAGATTTTAAAAAGGGACCTCAGGGACAACTTTGACAGAAGACAGTATGTATGGAATGAGCTGCCAGATGAAGTGATGGAGACTGGTGAAATTACAAAGTTTAGGGCATCTGGATGGGTACATGCATAGGAAGGGCTTAGAGGAATATGGGGTAAATGGGACTAGATTAAATTTAGAATATCTGGTTGGCCTGGGTGAGTTGGATTGAAGGGTCTGTTTCCATGCTGTGCAGCCCTATGACTCTTACCTGCTCCTCATGTCTTCATAGTTACCTTTCGTCAATAGTGATACAATCACATCTGAATCAAACTGCAGGGTGAATTATATCATATTATTGTTATTACCACAAGGGGTTCCTTGAAATTAAGCTCCCCAAGTCTGCCTCAATACACATCAAATCCAGAATTGCCTGTTCCCCAAGGGAGGCAATGGCCTAGTGGTATAATCGCTGGACTGTTAATCCAGAGACCCAAATAAGGTTCTGAGGATCCAGGTTTGAATCCTGACACAGCAGACAGCGAATTTGAATTCACTAAATATCTGGAATTGACAATCTAATGATGACCATCAATCCATTGACAATTGTTGGAAAAACCTATCCGTTTCACCAATGTCCTTTCAGGGAAGGAAGCTGCCATCCTTACCTGCTCTGGCCTACATGTGACTCCAGACCCACAGCAATGTGGTTGACTCTGAACCGCCCTCTGGGCAATAAATGCTGCCTGGTCAGTGATGCCCACATCCTATGAATGAATTTTTAAAAATAATGTAGCATTGAGTGGCAAGAACATGGAGTAACTAAGTAGAAATCACTCTTATGCCCCAAAGTGTAGAAGATAATATAGGTGTGCTCCAATTGCACCACTCATTAGCATGTGAAGATTCTTCTTTAATCTCAAAGAAGTGCACCCATTGTCTGCAATGCATGACCACTTGAAATTATTTCACTGAGAAACAAAAACAGGATGAACATTGCCCCAAATCCTAACTGTGTTTTAGGTGGTGTTGTCAAATAAGCCTTGATCAGTTGTTGTTGGAAGATGATATCTGCTGAGGACTAGTGAGAATCAAGCAGGTTGCTCTGTTCTCTAGATGGAGAACTGTTGGAGCTGCTGACATACAGGCATTCATGTGAAAACAGTCATTTGACTGCGCAGAATTCATGTATTCCTGTAAAAGCCACATTTAGCAGAAGCTTTTCATCTTGCACGCGTCAGGGTATTTCACCAGAAATGTCAAAGCAAAACCAAAATGAATACATCATGAGGGAGATGTCTGATTTTCAAATGAGCGGGCTCTGATTGGCAAACCTATTACCATAGAGAACGCATGACTCAATGGAGAGTCAACTGCTAATCTTAAACTAAAAATTTAAAGCTTATGTATTGTTTTCTGCTTGATTAGCCTAATCAGATGAAGGATTATTGATCTGAAATATTCATCTGTTTCTCTGAACAGGTGCTGCACGAACAGCTAAGAGTTAACAGAACAGGACAGCACAGAAACAGACTGTTCAGTCCATGATGCCTGTGCAGACCTTGATGCTATTCCAAGCAAATTCGATCTGCCTGAACATGGTCCCTATCTCTCTATTCTGTTTGTTCACATGTCCAAATGTCTCTTAAACATTCCTATGATATTTGCTTTTACCATGTCCCCTGGAAGCATGTTCCAGACACTTTCAACCCTGTGGAAAAATAATGCCTTGCACAACTCACTCAAAATTTCCTGCTCACCTTACACCGACACCTACACCTAGTGTTGCAGGGAAAAAAGTGTCAGAAAAATTGTGTTTAGTTGTACAAGTGATCTTTATTTAATTCTATTAAATTCTATAACACCACACATGGGAGAGGCCAGACATGGCTCCAAAGCTGGCTTTCATGTCGGGCTCATTTGCCCTCAATTGCAGCTCAGACCAGAGGTCAACAACATTATGAGCTCCCAGCCAGAATACACAACTGATCAGTTTCCTGTTGGAAAGTTAAAATACATGAGGCAAAAAAGGTGGATCATTTTGGTGGGAAACGCAAAAGAAAGTTCTCTTTCCAGCAAATAAAGATTTTTTTCATTGGAGACAATTCAGTGAACGTTCATGAGGATGATGCCCCGTATTAGGACTGTCTTATGAAGAAAGGCTAAACAGGCCAGGATGCTGCTCATTGGGATTGAGAAAAACGAGGTGATCTTGTTGAATCACAGAACATAGAACAGTACAGCACCTTTGACCCACGATGTTGTGCCAAACTTTTACCTTAATCTTAAGGTCTAACTAACCTCCACCCCTACCTTCTACCATCATCCATATGCCTATCTAAAAGCCACTTAAATGCCCCTAATGAGGTTGACTCCACTACCCTCTCCAGCAATGCATTCCATGCCCTGACCACTGAGTAAAGGATCTACCTCTGACGTCTTCCCTATATCTACCTCCACTCACTTTAAAACCATGCCTCCTTGTATTAGCTACCTCTACTTGAGGAAAAAGTCTCTGGCTGTCCACTATCTATACCTCTGATCATTTTGTACACCTCTATCAAGTCACCTCTCATCCTTCGTAGTTCTAAGAGGGTAGAACAAAAGCCCTAGTGCTCTCAACTTTTCCTCAGAAGACCTTCCCTCCATTCCAGGCAACATCCTGGTAAATCTCTTCCACACCTTTTCCAATGCTTCTACATCTTTCCTGTAATGACGTGACCAGAACTGGACACAATACTCCGGGTGTGGCCAAACCAGGCTTTTGTATAGCTGGTGCATAACTTCACGGCTCTTGAACTCAGTCCCTCTACTGATGAAAGCTAACGCACCATACGCCTTCTTAACAACTCTATCCACCTGGGTGGCAACTTTCAGGGAACTGTGAACACAAACCCCAAGATGCCTCTGCTCCTCCACACTGCCAAGAATCTTTCCATTAACCCTGTATTCTGCTTACAAGTTTGTCCTTCCAAAATGAATCAATTCATTTTTCAGGGTTAAACTCAATCTGCCACTTCTCAGCCCAGCATCCTATCAATGCCCCTTTGTAACCATATATGATACTCAAGGGGCTTGACGGGATATATGGACTTTTTTCTTCATTTTGTGGAACTTCATTGGATGAACCATGGAGCATGGCCAAATCCTATCATATTCTTTCACTTGAGTCTTCATTTCAGAAGCATTTCATTGCTCTTGTGTTACAGCCTGGCACTGCTGGTCTCCAGACCACCAGATTTATCATCTCAGAACCTCAATGTGCCAACACAATCCCTGAATGCGATGTATCTACAGACTTCAACTTCCAAACCTAATGGCTAATATCCATAACTGAAAAAAAAAGTGTAAAGTTAACTCATTCATCATAAGGTACATTCAGCCCATCATGCTTGTGTACTGTTTGAAAGAGCCATCCAACTAGTTCTATTTATATACTGGTGTCCTTAGCCTTGTAAATCCTCATTTTCACTCATTTTTCATTTGGATTCCCTTTGAGTTTCATTTGAATCTATTTCCATTTGAGTATGTGTAATACATTCCATATCTTAGCAGTGCATGCTACAAAATACACACTGTCATCACTTGCTTGTTTTCACTGTACCAGTTGGGTTAATTCAGTATCTTCTGATTGGCAAGAATATCCAAGTGAGGTCAGCTGATGCCTATCGATTTAAAATGCCTTAATGTGATGCAGGGCTCGAGATGCAGTGATAGTGTCCTCACCTCTGAGGTTAGAATCTCTGAAGGTCAGGGTTCAAGTCCAATCTGCTTCAAAGGTCTGTAATAACATCCCTGAACAGGTTGATAAGATATTACACATCTCTGGAACCGGTGGGATTTGAACCCAGGCTTCTAGAGATTTATAATAATCCAGGTTATGTTTTTCACCCAATGGAGCTATTTCAATAATTTAATAATTATTCTAATCAACCTGTTCAGTGATACTATTACACAATGTTGGAGTTCGTGGGACTTGAACCCAGGCCTCTGAGCTCAGAAGCAGGGACATGACCATTGCACTGTAAGAACACCCATAAGTTAGAAAAAATAGGACTTCATTTGAAACACTTACGTAAAAACTTCAGTGAAAGATTTGTTTCCTGGGAAAAATGATCACTGTTTCCAGTCTCTCCACATATTTAGGATGCATTAAGTTACACATTCGTGAATTTCTGTGCAACATCTCCAAATGTAAAATTACTTCTGAAAAGTGATCTCCACGATTGAGAAGGTAATCAACACGGCATATCCTGTGATATGCAAGTGTTTGTAAACATCTTGGTATCCACGCCTAATTATTTGGCAAAGACTCAGCTGTGGATACTGGAATTGATCAACAAAAAAGTTAACAGAAAATCTCAGCAGGTCTGGCAGCAACTGCTAAGAAAAACCAGTATGTCAGGTCCAGTAACTTTGCTTCAGAACCCAATTATATAGTATTTAGTTATGGAGGGTATTGATGAAGTGAACTGCACCAACAGTCTGCACCAAATCAGTCAAGGGTTGTGCAAAGAATAATGTAGTTAAAATAATAATGCAATTAAACAGGACAGGCACCTAATATTGTCTTTTGTATTCATTAATGGGATACTATCCCAGTTTATTACCCAGCCCTAATTGTTATCTGGAAGATGGCACCAAGCTACCATCTTAAACAATTGCAGTCCACAGGGTCTGGGGAAACTCAGCGCTGTTGGGAAGAGAGTTCCGGAATTTGACCTCGTATCAGTGAAGGAATAGCAATATAGTTTCAAGTCAGGATAGTGTGTCGCTCAGAGGGAAGTGTTCATATCCAATAGAACTTGTCAAAGCCTAAAAACAAGTTGCAGAAATGAGTAAAGCACGAGATCATTGCAGGTCACCTAGTACTTGACAGCCAGGATAACTATACCATAAACAAAATATTCAGTAAGCCTGAGAGCTTCTTGGAAGCTAGTGCAGTGACAGTAATGTTGGCATTTTATATTTTCTGCATTTTGTATTGTGTACTGAAATGGAAGAGGGAATGTTTTAAAACCAATGATTGTGGAAGGGATTAATGCACTTTCTGAAAGGGTGTTACTAGTGTTAACCTTAGTGTGTTTACACTAATGCCTGTTCAATCTGCAGGAACATGTCCAGTTGCAGAAACACTGACGCCAGACAGTGTGCAGTGTCAGATTTGGTCAGCAACAAGTACTTGATTTGTTTCTGAAGTTGTGATTCGATGTGGATGACAAAAGCCATCTGCCAGACAGCAGCTAAGTGTTTGGTTTACTGTTGAGAGAACAATACTGCCCGAATCCTTCAGACCTCCAGAAGGGGAGTTGGTCTCGGTCTCTGAAGTAAAACATACCGCAAGTCCAATGGAAGCCGACTTATGTTGCTGTAAGTTCTAGATTGTTAGTAATAAAAGACTTTGCAATGTGGGAAACAGTCACACTGTGCCTCCTGCAAGGAAGTGAAATGCACCTCTAATAGAGAGATTGATGAATAGGAAGTCTTGACAAGCAACAATTATCTCAGAAAACTACTTGTGTCCATCCATAACACTAATATTTTTCACTGTCTCTTTTCATGTGTATAAGGAGAGTTTCGTAGGTGGGTCAACTAGTAGAATTATGTTGGTTATTAATTGTTAACTTGTAGCTAGAAAATGTTTTCCATTAACTAGCAATCCTTGTCAAGTGCAGAAACCTAGTCTGTGTTTTCTGTTATCTGGGGTCTAAAGAATAAACAAATTAAATGATGTTAACCTTTACGTTTTGTGACAACTCCAAGAATACTGGGCTTTACTTCCAGTGTGCTCTCTCCGTGAAGTGTAATACAAGAGAGGTTGTGTTTCCAAAAATTGAGCTGACCTGACTAAAAAGCCAGCAATTTTCCCTTCCTAAAGGGCATTGAGTGTCATTCCACAGCATGTGGGCCGCAGCGATTCAAGGCAGTTCATTAACACCACCTCAAGGGCACCTAGAGTTAGTTGATAACTTCTGGCCAGCCTGCAACACGTCTCGAGTGAATGCATAAAAAAGCTACAATTTGTAGACAGGCAGCAATTTATAAGCAAGAATTGTCTTTTCTATGTTATTCACTCATTGGATGTGGGCATCACTAACTGATCAAATCTTAATTGCCCATCCCTAATTGCCTTTGGGAAGGTGGTGGGGAGTTGACTTCTTGAACCACCACGGGCCAAGTGCTGTGGTTTGATCCAGAGTCATTGGGAAGGGAATTACAGGGTTGACCCAGTGATAGTGAAGGGTGGGAAATAAATTGAAGTCAGGACTGTGAATGTTTTTGAAGGGAATTTGCAAGTGGTAGTGTTCCAAAGTATCTGTTGCCCTTATCCTTCTGGTGGAAGTAATGGTGGGTTGAAAAGGTGCTGATAAAGGAGTCTTAGTCAATTCCTGCTGTGTGTCTTGTAGATGGTACACACTGCTACCACTGAACATCAAAGTGATGAGTGAACTTGATAAGTATAGTTGGTGGATGCAGTGCCAATCAAGCAACACCATTCTTCACAATTACATTGCATTCTTCTATACACTATTTTCATTAAAATTCTTAATTGTGCTCAGAAGTGATGAGAGAACAAAGAAAAAGTACAGGAACAGGCCCTTCAGCTCTCCAAGGCTGCACAGGGATGCTGCTTGTCACAACTAAAACCCTCTACCCTTCCGGGGATCATATCCCTTTATTCCCATCCTATTCATGTATTTGAAAAGACGCCCTTTAAAAGTCACTATATAGTATCTGCTTCCACTACCTCCCTGGCAGTGAGTTCCAGGCACCCAACGCCCTCTAAAAACTTGCCTCAGACATCACCTTTAAACCTTTCCCCTCACACATTAAACCTGTGGCCCCTGGTAACTGACTTTTCCACCCTGGGAAAAGCTGGCTGTCCACTCTCTCCATGCCCTTCATAATCATGTAGACATCTATCAGGTTACCAGTCAACCTCCATTGTTCCAGTGAGAACAATCCATGTTTCTCCAACTTCTCTTCAGAGAATGCCTTCCATACCAGGCAACACCCTGGTAAATCTTCTGTACCCTCTCCTTCTGGTAGAGTGGCAACCAGAACTGAACACAATGTTCCAAATGCAGACCAAGATTCTATAAAGCTGCAACATTACCTGCCAATTTTTAATTTCAATGCCCCAGTTGATGTTTAGTTAACTACTTTCTCCACTTGTGTTGCCACTTTATGACCAGTGTACTTGTGTGCCCAGATCCCTCTGCCTATTAGTAGTCTGAATGATTCAGCAATTTACTGCATATTTTCCTCTGGATTAGAACTTCCAAAGTGCATTACCTCACATTTGTCCAGAGGAAACACCATCTTCCAACTCTCTGCCCAAGTTACCAACCAATCTGTATCCTGCAGTATCCTCTGACAGTCCTCATTGCTATCTTCAATTCCACCAATCTTTGTCACCCACAAACTTAATCAGACCAGTAATTTTTTCTCCAAATCGTTTACATATATTACAAACAGAGCAGCACACAGTGACTCAGTGGTTAGCACTGCTGCCTCAGTGCCAGGGACCTGGGTTCGATTCCACTCTCAGAAAACTGTGTAGTTGGTACATTCTCCCCATGTCTGCATGGGTTACCTCTGGTTTCCTCCCACTGTGCAGAGTGGTGCAGGTTAAGTGGATTGGCCATGCTAAATTGCCCGTAGTGTTCAGGAATGTACAGATTAGGTGGGTTATAGGGAGAACGGGTCTGGGTGGGATGCTGCAAGGGTCGGTGTGGACTGGTTGGGCTGAAGGGCCTGTTTCCACACTGTAGGGGTTCTATGAATCTTAGATTTACACTGAAATAGCAAAAGTCCCAACACTGATGCACGAGGACCATCATTATTCATAGCCCTCCATTCAGAAAGGCACCCTTCCACTGCTGCTCTGACTGGATTTTATTAAGTACACCTTGCAAGCTCACATCTGACGCTGTGGGAATTTATGTTCTGTATCAGTCTGCCACGAGGGACCTTACTGAAGTCCATGCAGACAACATGCATTGCCCTACCCTCATTAATCATCTTCATCACTGCCTCAAAAAAACCAAATTAGTGATACACAATGCCCTACTTCCCAAAACTAATGTTGCCTCTTGTTAATATGCCCAATTATATCCAAGTGAGTGTAAATTCTGTCTCAAAGAATCCACTCCAATAATTTTCTTACCACCAATGCAAGGCTCACTGGCCTGTAATTAGCTGGATCATCCTTGCCACACAAACAATATTAGCTATTCTCCAATCCTCTGGGAACTCCCCTGTCACCATTGAAGCTACAAAATTCTTTCAAGGCCCCAAGAATTCTCCCTTGCCTCTCAGCATTCTGGACTATATCCCATAAGGTCCTGGGGACATGTTACCTTAAAATGTTTTTTAAGACCTCCCCAATACCTCTCCTTTTTGATCTCAACAGGACCCAAACTATCTACACACCCTTCCCCAGATTTCATCATCCACCAAGTCCTTCTCTATGGTGAATACTAACACAAAGTACTCATTTAATATCTTGCCCATTTCCTCTGGCTCTACACAAATTCCCCTCCATGTCCTCAAGTGGGCCAGAGAAAACCTTGGAATTTTCCTTAACCCTGTTGGCCAATGACTTTCATGATCCATTGTTGCCCTCCTGACTCCTTGATTGAGTTTCTTTTAACTTTCCTTGAATTCTACACTTGCATTGTGTGTCCAGCCTCTCAGCCTTGACAAATGCTGTCTTTTTGACTCAGCTCATAACATCTCATTATAGCAAGTTTAGGGAATCTTTTGATACTTACCCTTCATCCTTACAGGAATGTGCCAGTCCTGTGTTCCCAGCAACTTACACTTGAATGCCTCCCACATACAAGATATTGATTTGCCCTCAAACATCTGCATCCAATCTATGTTCTTCAGTTCTTGCCCAATATTGTTGCAATTAGCACCATCACTTGACAACTACAAGTATCTTTACCCATCAGTACTTTAAAGCTGACTGAATTGTGATCACTATTCCCAACCAGCTCCCCTGAGACATTGACCAACTGGCCAGGTTCTTTCCCCAGTACAAGAGCCAGTAAAGCCCCTTTCCTGGTTGGACTATCTACATACTGTTTCAAAGAGCCCTCCTGGATGCTCCTTACAAACGCTGTCCCATCTGCACCCAAAGAACTAAGTGAGTCCAAAATCACCAATTAAGCTATTTAAGAAAACTTACTGAACACTTACCCTTGCTTATCACTGCAAACACCTGATGTAGGTCTTTCCTCACTGCCACTTGACAACACTACCTCCACAAACATCCTTCTTGAAGCAGGAACTACAGTGGGGCAATTCATCCCTTCATCACCTTCCCAGGATACTCTCTGGATCTATTCCCTTCACTTGCAGTGACTGCAACAATGCAAATCTTCCCGAAGTCAACCAATCAGCACCACCACTCTGCTGCCCTCTTCTAGGTACTCACCTGCCCTTGAACAGAGAGGGTGTCTCGCTGAAGTCCTCCTTCTGGAAGTAGTGACTGCACTGATGCAAATCTTCCCCAGTCAGCTAATCAGCATCACCATTCTGCTGCCCTCTTCCAGGATCGTGGTCAGAAAATAGAAGCAAATCAATTATATTTCCTTGCACAACATGTCACTCAATTTCAGTTCCAAATCGTTACACCAGATTATTGAAAGCTCAGTGAAACATACTACATCATAATCATTGTCTCATATTCTGGTCTCAGCGTGGTCTCTCAACATTTTAACAAATAAGTTAATTTTCTGTTCTCACCCAATCCCTTTTTGGAATAGTGACATATTTTGAATTTTATCTGTGCACCTGTTCTGTAAGAAATTCTTTTTTGATTTTGCAGTCAGAGCCATTGAAATTGTTTGCATTGATTAAGTTTTTACCCCTTATCATTTGCTGGCAAAGCAACATTTAAATATAAATAAATTTGGAGTAAATGCTCACTCTCAATTTTTCACCCATCTGTGAGAACCCACAATGTTTCTCACTCTGCTGCATGTTTTGTTCCTGAAAATGATATTTTATATGTTTAAAAAAAGTGCACCATAGTAGCAGCAGGGTATGTTATCCAAAAGATGTGCTGCTGAAATTCACTAAAGTTTTGCTAGTGTTTTGCTAATTTTAGAATTGCTAATGCTGTCCCCTTGTTTAAGAAGGGTAGCAGGGATAATCCAGGTAATTATCGACCGGTGAGCCTGACATCAGTGGTCGGGAAGCTGCTGGAGAAGATGCTGAGGGATACGATCTATTCCCATTTGGAAGAAAATGGGCTTATCAGTGATAGACAACATGGTTTTGTGCAGGGAAGGTCATGTCTTACCAACTTAATAGAATTCTTTGAGGACGTGACAAAGTTGATTGATGAGGGAAAGGCTGTAGATGTCATATACATGGACTTCAGTAAGGCGTTTGATAAAGGTTCCCCATGGCAGGCTGACGGAGAAAGTGAAGTCGCATGCAGTCCAGGGTGTGCTAGCTAGATGGATAAAAAAAACTGGCTAGGCAACAGGAGACAGAGAGTAGTAGTGGAAGGGGGTTTCTCAAATTGGAGACCTGTGACCAGTGGCATTCCACAGGTAGGACCACTGTTGTTTGTGATATACGTAAATGATTTGGAGGAAGGTACAGGTGGCCTGATTAGCAAGTTTGCAGATGACATGAAGATTGGTGGAGTAGCAGGTAGTGAAGGGGACTGTCAGAGATTACAGTGGAATATGGATAGATTGGAGAGTTGGGCAGATAAATGGCAGATGCAGTTCAATCCAGGAAAATGCAAGGTGATGCATTTTGGAAGATTTAATTCAAGAGCAAACTATACAGTAAATGGAAAAGTCCTGGGGAAAATTGAGGTACAGAGAGATCTGGGTGTTCAGGTCCATTGTTCCCTGAAGGTGGCAACGCAGGTCAATAGAGTGGTCAAGAAGGCATACGGCATGCTTTCCTTCATCGGACGACGTATTGAGTACAAGAGTTGGCAGGTCATGTTACAGTTGTATAAGACTTTGGTTCGGCCACATTTAGAGTACTGCGTACAGTTCTGGTCGCCACATTACCAAAAGGATGTGATTGCTTTGGAGAGGGTGCAGAGGAGGTTCACCAGGATGTTGCCTGGTATGGAGGGCGCTAGCTATGAAGAAAGGTTGAGTAGACGAGAATTATTTTCATTAGAAAGACTGAGATTGAGGGGGGACCTGATTGAAGTCTACAAAATCATGAGGGGTATAGACAAGGTGGATAGCAAGAAGCTTTTTCCCAGAGTGGGGGACTCAATTACTAGGGGTCATGAGTCCAAAGTGAGAGGAGGAAAGTTTATGGGAGATCTGCGTGGAAAGTTCTTTACGCAGAGGGTGGTGGGTGCCTGGAACACATTGCCAGCGGAGGTGGTGGACGCAGACACATTAGTGTCTTTGAAGATGAATCTGGACAGGTACATGGATGGACAGGGAGCAAGGGGATACAGAGCCTTAGAAAATAGATGACAGGTTTAGACAGAGGATCTCGATCGGCGCAGGCTTGGAGGGCCAAAGGGCCTGTTCCTGTGTCGTAATTTTTTTGTTCTTTGTTCTTTGTTCCTGTGACAGCATCTTCCAAAAACACACCACTTTTCCCTCACTAAGGGCATTGTGAGTCAATCTACAGCAAGTGGACATCAGCAAACTTGTAGATGGCATTCTTATGGAATTTGATGACACAGTTGTGGGTGTACAGGGATTACAGTAGGGGTCTAAGAATGCATCTTCGTGAGACATCAGGGTTGAGGATTATCGTGGAGGAGGTGCTGTTGTCCATCTTCATTGAATGCAGTCTTTGGTTTTGGAAGCTGAGGATCCAGTCGCAGAAGGCGGATCTGGTACCTAGATCCTGGAGTTTTGAGATTAGTCTGGTAGGGATCAAGGCGTTGAAGGTGGAGCTGTAATCTATGTGTAGGATCCTGATATAGTTGTACCTCTTATCCAGATGCTCCAGGGTTGAGTGTGGGGCTAAGGAAATGGCATCCACTGTGGACTTCTTTTGCCAGTAGGTAAATTATAGGGGATCGAGCTAGGCTGGGAGGATAGAGTTAAGGCAGGCCATGACCAGTATCTCGAAGCACTTCATACTATGGAGGTCAGAGGCACTGGCAGTAATCATTAAGGCACGCTGTATCAGAGATAATAGGAACTGCAGATGCTGGAGAATCCGAGGTAACAAGGTGTGGAGCTGGATAAACACAGCAGGCCAAGCAGCATCATCGGAGCAGGGAGGCTTCATCATAAATGATGAAGGGTCTAGGCCCAAAACGTCAGCCTCCCTGCTCCGATGATGCTGTGGGCCTGCTGTGTTTATCCAGCTCCACACCTTGTTATCTCTTATTAAGGCACGTTGCATGAGTTTTCTTTGATACTGAGATGATGGTGGTCTTCATGAAGCAGTTGGGGACTTCAGCTTGTAGCAAGGACAGATTAAAACTATCAGCGAATACCTCCACTATCTGGTGTACACAAGATCTAAGTGCACAGTGGGCACTCTGTCTTGGTCTGTCGCTTTCCTCAAGTTTACTCTCAGGAAGACTGAACTGACGTCTGCAGCAATGACAAAGGCAACAGATGAATCTGGGCCTGTTGGAATTTCACTTGAACTGAGCATGAAACCACTGAGTAAATCAGGGAGCCTTCTCCTTTCATTCCTCTTGAACTTGTTAAACATCAAATCATTAAAATGAAACCGGGATTTGGTGTACTTGCATCCCTCCACTTGATGAGCACGGACACAACTGAATATAGATGGATCAAAGATTATCATTTAAGCAGCGAATTAGGGATTGGGAAGAATTAGTCCTGTCAGTCTCTTGTTCACAATGAAGTTAGGAAAATTGACTGATTAGTTTTTACATCTGTATCATTAGAGCATACTGCTCACTTTGCTTCTCTACCCTTATTAACTTTGCTCCATCTTTTTGCCTGTGAACCTTCCCAACTTTTTTTTTAGCTCTGTCTCATTTTTGCCTCTGCGTCCCATATGTCTTGGCCTGGTGAGTCCAGTTTCTGATGTAATGTTTAGTCTAATGTCAGGTGCCTCTGTTGGATCTGTTTGTTCAGATGTCTGTAATTAATAACAATGCTCATTCAATTTCACTGTGTCTCTGGAGGGATTATTTTGCATGTATAATATATGTATGTTACCACATTTTCAGTTTGAATTGATGTTCTTGATTAAATGAAAATGAAATACCCGTTTAACCTGCTGCCAACACTTGCTGATGTTGAACTCATTTACTGCCCTGTACTTGGGGCCATTGGGCTGCTAAGTAAGTTACAAATACTGTTTATTATTATTTTATTTTGCCAAGTGTTTGGTGTTTTGGCATAATCGGCAGTATGAGCACAAGTCCTGTTCAAAATTATGCTGCTTTTGAGAGCAACTCAATCTTTTATGCACCAACCCAATTTTACAGTAGTTTTACATATAATACTATTATAATTTAAGTGTATATAGCTTCATAATTTAAAAATGACAATTGGTTTTGTAGAAAAAGTAATCAGTTAAAGTCAAAGTGTGTCTTCCATCACGTGTGTTTAACGTAACTTCATAGAACTGCATAGAATAATTTATTCGTAATGACAATGGGCAATATTGGGATTCTTAGCATTTATTCCCAAAGAAGATTGCTGATTGGTGTATCACAGTTGATATGGAACATTGGAAAGATGGTTAATGGACGGTCACACTTGCTAAAGTCTTGTTAGCAAAACTAAGATGTATGGAATCAAAAGGAACAAACGTTAAGAGACAAGGAGCAAAGAGTTGTGTTGAACGCTTGCTTTATCACACAGGTGGGTGTTACACATGGGTAGTATGTCCAAGGAATCAGTGTTGTTTCCACTAGACATTTTGATAAATTAAATTTAATGAAATGTTCTTGGATACACAAGATATTGGTTCATTATTTCCAGATTACGTAAACCTCGGAAATACAGTAAATAATGGGCAAGATGATAAGATTTAATCAGGACTATTTATATATGTATTAATTAACTGAAAAGATTCAATGCAGATAATGGGATGAATAAGGAAGGATTTTTGCTGAACATTTTTAAACCCTGATGGGGCCTCAGCTGGAGAATTCTGCTTGTTCTTCGCTCCATACTTTATGCACAAGATCAAGCATTGGAGACAGTGCAGAGGAGATTTCCTCGAGCTGTACAAATTAATACTCAGAGAAGACAAATTATTTTCACTATGGAACACAGAAATTTGAATTGCTGAGGTTGGTTTGCTCGTTGAGCTGTTTCATTAGTTTAGACATTTCATTACCCTCTGATGAAGTGTTGTTGTATTTTTCTGCTTGCTATTTAAACTCTGGGGTCCATTGGAGTTGATTACCTCATCTCCAGTTTTTCTTTGCAGTGGTCTGTGTTTAGGGTCTAATTATATGTGTTTATTGATGACCTTTTTGGTGGAGGACCAGGCCTCTAGGAATTCCCGTGCTTGTCTCTGTTTGGCTGGTCCTAGGATCCTGACATTGTCCCAATCAAGCTCGTGGTCTTCCTTGTCTGTATGTATGGAGATGAGTGAGTATGGGTCGTGGCTTTTTGTTGCTAGTTGGTGTTCATGTATTCTCGTAGCCAGTTTTCTTCCTGTGTGCAATGTCATGTTTATCGCAGTCATTGCATGGAATCTTGTGTATTATGTTGGATTGTCCATAGTGGGTAAGCAGTCTTTGGTTCTTGTTAGCAGTTGGTGTAGGGTTGATTTAGATTTGCGTGCCACTCTGATGCCCAGTGGCCATAGGAACCTTGTGGTCAGTTCAGATACGTTCTTGATGTATGGTAACATGATAAGTGTGTCAGGGCGTATCTTCCTGTTGTATGTGTGACAGGCATCGTCGGACCCAGCTGTTCGGGTATCCTTTGTCACTATAATACTTGGTCTCCATACATACAGACAAGGAAGACCACCAGTTTGATTGGGACAACATCAGGATCCTAGGATAAGCCAAACAGAGACAAGCACGGGAATTCCTAGAGGCCTAGTTCTCCACCAAGAAGGCCATCAATAAACACTATAATTAGACCCTATACACACACCACGGCAAAGAAGAAACAGAAATGAGGTAATCAACTCGGATGGACCCCAGAGTTTCAATAGCAAGTGGGAAAATACAACAACGCTTCATTGGAGGCTACACTGATGATGTTACCCAGCTCCTATGTCTTATTGACTTATGGTCATATACCCATAGCATCCACAACCCAAGCCACAAATCTCCTCAAGAACATTAAATTTGAATGGGGATTTGCCAAATCATGCAAATATGACTTGATTGGCTGTACAAGAAGAAACAAATACCAGGGATGCATCTTCTTAACAATAAGAAACTTTTCAGGTAATTGGGAAATAGAACCAGAGATAAGGTGAGGGCATGTTTTTTTTTTAATGAAGCAACTTGTAATCTGCCTTAATGGGCAATGTAAACAAATTGTACACTGTACTGTTAGACTGAAAGTATCTCAAGGTTTCCTTAAGGTCTGATCAAAATGAATACAAGAAGACAAATGCACGTTAATATGCAGCAAAAATATTAACTTAATCACCACTTAATATCTATTACAGACATATGCAAACTAATCAGTGAATCTATGAAATTAAACCGCATATATATATGAACTATAAACACACACACACTGCCTTCTATCCATGGGGAACTTTGGCGAGGGTTTCACTTGGAGCTCTATGTTGGATTCCAATGCACTGGTCACATGAACTTCAGCCCAATGGTGAAAAGTCCCATGAGTGGGGCAAAGTCCTTACTTTAATACTGTTCTGAATCTAAGATTGTGTGCTGCATCACCATTTTTGTCATACTTTTCCATGTCTCAAAAACAGGTGTAAAAACAAGACCAAGTGGTCATATGTACACTGTACACTGCACAAGTGGATGGTTCCCACTGCCCCTCAAGGTCAGGCAGTTCATTCTCAATCAAAACAGGCTGTCTTTGTACTATACCTGTTTTACTTAACTTGTTCATTATCATGTCCAATTAAATCTTAACAATTAATTTTTAATGGTCTGGTTGGAAGATATTTTTAAGACAAACACCAGATTTCTAGATTCATACAGAGCAGAAAAGGGTCTTCGACCAGTTGTGTCTACACTGACATAACTACCTATAAACTTGTGTCAATCTCAATTTCCTGCACTTGTCCTGTATCCTTGAATGTTATGATACTTGAAGTGCTCATCCAAATTTTTTTTATAGGCTGTAAGATTTCCAGCCTCCACTACCTTTCCAGGCAATGCATTCCAAATTCCCATCACCTGCTGAGTGAAAAAGTATTTTTTCCCCCCCAAATCCCCTCTGAATCTCCTGCCGTTGGCCCTAAAACTATTTCGTCTTGTGATTGACCCCTCAACCGAGGGGAACAGCCATTCTCTATTCACCCTGTCCATACCCCTCATAATCGCATACACCTTAATCATGCTCCCCCCCATCTCAGTCTTGTCTGCTCTAAAGAAAACAGTACAAGTCTATCTAGTTTCTCTTTATAGCTGAATTTCTCCAACTCGGGCAACATTCCGGTAAACATCCTGTGTAACCCCTTCAGTGCTATCACGCTCTTCCTGTAGTGAGGTGACCAGAACTGCTCACAGTACTCCAACTGTGACTCGACAAACACTCTGTACAACTCCAACGTTAACTCCTTGCTCTTATACTCTATGCCACATCCGATGAAAGCAAGTGTCCCATATGCCTTCTTAAGTATCCTATTCACGTGCTCTGCCAACTTCAGGGATCTGTGAATAATTACTCCAAGATCTCTCCATCCCTCTACATTACCCAGTGTCTTGCCATTCATTAAATACTCCCTCATCTTGTTTCTTCTTCCACAGCGCATCACCTCACACTTAGGAAGTTTACATACTGTCTGCCCATCTGATCAACCCATCTTTATCTTCAGGTAGCCGATAGAAATCTTCTTCTCTATTAATTGTCCTACCAATCTTAATGTCATCTGCAAATTTACAGAACATTCCCTCCACATTTTCATTTATATTATTTATACCAGTACCCAGTGCTAATTCTTGACATACCCACTGGACAACTGCTTCTCGTCACTCAAACAATCTTCTACCACTTTGTGTCCTATTTCTAAGTCAGTTTCTAATCTTTATCACCAAGATTTCCTCAACTCAATGTTCTTTAACCTTCTCAATCAGTGTCCCATGTGGGACCTTGTCAAAGGTTTTCCTAAAATCCATATAATCTACATCAACTGAACTTACCTGATCACATTATCAATAAATTCGAACAAATTTGTTAGGCTTTCAAAAAATTCTACACTACACACATTAAAATTCAATCAGATAAACAGTTGAAGTGGAAAGGATTTCAATATTATTGTGTGGCTGTTGAGGGAATCAAGGAGTGTAAGGAAGTGAATAACTCCATTCAAGATTTGGTACTGACATGATAGACTGAAGATTGTCCTACTGTTCTCGCGACTTAATGCTGCAATGGAATTTTTTTACTTTTAAAAATGTTTGTCACAGATATTTCCTGATTTTTCACGGACTGTGGTGTCAGTTACAGTGAAAGGGAGAAGTGCTCAAACTGGACAGAGGATGTAATTTTGATCGCACATATAGACCACTCATCACAGCAATTAGTTTGGAGTGCATTCAGAAGCCCTCTGGGCACTATACAGTAGGACTTGACAAAAATAGGTTTTGCAGCTTTGAAAGGATTGATTAGAAAATGTATTTGCTGATTTACTTTTTTAAAAAAAATACAGTGACACTAGACACTGTTCCAGGTAAACCATGACGTTGAAGCTATCACATGCAGACCCAAACTGAACGTCAAAAATTTACACCAGATTTCAAAACATTACTCCCACAAAATATCATTGTGGTATTGATTGGTCTGTGTCTTGAATACTAAAACAGAAATACTCAGAGAAGTTGCTGAACGCAATAATATGTGGAGGCATTCTGAATCGTAATTGAAAGTGGGTCTGCTGGTTCCTTAAGTGTGAATTTATTTCTGCTTTCTGGTTCTTGCTATCTGTAATTTAACTAATTTCAATCAACCTAACATGAAATGTAAAGCTTCAATTTGGTTTGCAAAAGATTATCCAATTAACACAAAAGCTCAGCATTCTGAACTGCAAATTTTAAAGAGGTTTGTGAAATGAATAAAAAGTATTCCCAACAACTTAATGACATTCCTTGTACGACATCATGAGCCTTTTGAACATAAACCTTTGAGAACAGCTGCAACATACTCATGAACACCCAATCTTTTAAGTTCAAAATGTACTTTTTGTGGCTTTTCAGAGCCTCAAGATTTCATTGTCAACACATTTTATCTGAACATGCATTCTTTAACAATTAATTAGCAACTTTAACAATCTGAGGAGAAGTGTTAAACAAAGTACAATCTTTCTAATACATTTGTGGCATCATTTCACATCTATTAACTGTAACTGAGCTAAGGCTTCTTATACAGTCAATTGACTGTTTTTGACTATCTCAGTGTCATAGGTTTGATTGTAAAAATAGAACACAGAATGGAAATGTCTTCTTTAACTCTATGTGGATAACAAAAGGGCTTCCTTGACCTTGTTAGTTGCTGTATTATGTACAATATGAAAAATTATCTAAAAACTGTCAAGTTACGGTGGTTCGGTGGCTCAGTGGTTAGCACTGCTGCCTCACAGCGCCAGGGACCCGGGTTCGATTCCAGCCTCGGGCGACTGTCTGTGTGGAGTTTGCACATTCTCTCTGTGTTTGCGTGGGTTTCCTCCCACAGTCCAAAGATGTGCAGATTAGATGGATTGGCCATGCTAAATTGCCCGTAGTGTTCAGGGAGGTGTAGATTAGGTAGGTTATAGTGGGATGGGTCTGGGTGGGTGCTCTTAGGTTCGGTGTGGACTTGTTGGGCTGAAGGGCCTGTTTCCACACTGTCGGAATTCTATGATTCTATACTAAAATCTTACTACCTAGACCCAATTACAATTGTCCATATTCAGTTATAATTTAGATCCAAATGCGATCTCCAAAGCTAAAGCCATGAAAGCTATTACATATATTCCTGGTCCTTTCTCAGCTTTTAAGCCCCATTCATCCACCATTACTAACTTTGAGATCTACTGGATTCCAATTCTCTATTCATTGATTTGAAGTCCTTGTCTATAAATCCACGGTTGTAATTTCCTTAATCACACATTCACCCTTGCACTTAAGTTTGCCATGTCTTCACCTGTGTCCTTCCAATTCTGCAAATTTCTTCTCTATTTTGTTGGAATTCCCTGTTGAATTATTAAACTCTTACATGAATAATTTCTCTCCCACATCATGTGAATTTCAAAATATTTTGCTGACACCTGACATTTTAATAAACGCAAAGAATGTAACATGGGAATAAGTTGGTGTTTTCATTCGATAAATTGATTAAGAATTGTTATGAAATTCCAAGAAACAGAAAAAAATCTTTTATTCGATGCTATTACATTTTCTCCTCCCTCAAAGTGTTGGACATTTATTCAAGTGGGCTTCTTGGCATTGGCTCTTCCAGCACCTCAACTGTTGTTGATATATTGTCAAGAAAAATGGCGTTAATTCACTCTCACAATTAAAGTAAATCTTTCTATACCACTTGAACAGTCTGCAGTTACAGTCAATGGCAGACAGTCATCTGAACATGTCCCTTCCCCTGATATTAGAATGTGTGCAATACATTCTTTGGTTTTTAATTCTCTGTCTGATAGCTAAAAAAAGGGTTGACTCCTGGAGACAAGTCTGATTGGATTCAAAACTGTTTACGTCTCCACAGATACCTCGAGACTACCTGTATTTCTCTAGCATTTTTTGTTTATTTAGTTTGGATACCTGAAGCAGCCATTCTACTCCCAAACACTATCTTTGAAAAAGATCCCCACGAATTTCATGCTAACCCCTGACTATTGTCTAAAACTGAAACTAACTGATCACAGTGCTAGTATCACAACTGACATTCAGGTAAGCATTTGACACAGCATCAACCTCCACCAAAACTCAAAACTATTTTCTACTCTAAATCTCATCCATAACAACTGTTTAAATCCTTTCACAGTCTCTCCACTCATTCTGCTCCAAATTTGACAAAACATCGCCCACAGTTCATCTTTCTGTTCCTCTAATGCTGTCCAGTTATTCATCCATTTACTTTTCCCCACCCAATAGTTGCAGTAGATCATAGTTGCAGCTACTGAGTTGCAGGCTCTGGATGGATCTATGCAAACCATTCCTCACCTCTGAACTTTATTCCCTCCGTTTGATTCAGAGTGACTGATCTGATATCAGAACCATTCCCATCATTAGGCAGCAGCTAGGAAGACGTAAACCTGGATCCCTTGTTCCAAATGGTTGTCACATTCCTGAGGTTATGGTGACATTCAGAGTTAGTAAGTACTCAGGTTAAGGTGATGTCACTGCAAGTCTGGGAGGAATGAGTTACAGCTTGTTATAATGGAACTTTCTTCCAAATGGGAGAAGAAGGGCCTGCCACCTTTGTAAAGCAGAAAAACGACTTTGGCTGGATAGATGAATGGATGACGGTTAAATTTCTAACCTAATTCTAATTGGAAGGGGATAATAGAGTAGGTGTCTTGTTTTTAATTCATTTATTGGATGAGGATGTCACTATTAGGCCAATATTTTTGCCCGTTCCTAATTGCCCAGAGGATGCTAACACGTTGCTGTGATCTGGACTCAAATGTAGGCAAGACCAGGTAAGGATAGCAGTTTCTTTCCCTAAAAGACATTTGTGAACTAGTTGGGTTTTCCCCAATATTTGGCAATGGTTTCATTGTAACATCTAACTCTTAATTCCAGCTTTTAACTGAATTCAAATCTGCCATGGCAGAACTCTAACCCGGGATCCCAGAACATTTCCTCAGTCTATGGATTAACAGTCTTGTGATAAATGCCACTAAACCATCACCTCCCTGAAAGACAGTTTACTGGGAGGGGTGAAAACTCCTTTAGGCATGTAAGAATGGGCATTCTGATGCTTGTGCTATGTGATCTGAAACCAAGTTAGAGACATCTTCTCAGAGATAGAGACAAACTTGGAAAAGAAGGCCAAAAGTCCAACTGATGCTGCACTAACCGGAAACAACTGCATAGGTAATAGGATGTCTGATATCTGCTGAGAAAAGTTGATAAAGCAAAGGTCCAAGTTAAGGTGCAGAAATTCAAGGTCCATCACTGGAGTACTAGTTGAGACTGTATCAATCAGCAGAGCATCAAGCAGTTTAGAGAATTAAATATGTGTCTCACAGAGGGCTGCTGAACTTAAAGGCTATTGTGGATAATTGGCTCAGACATCCAGCAGGATCATGCTGAACTATATCAATCACTTTCTTCTGTTGGAGTCACAACAAGATCAAGAGTATTTGCGATCCCTCTGATACTGAAGCGGTCCATGTCCAAATGCTACAATAACTGGACAACATCTTGCTTTGCAGGCAGAATTTCTACATTCTGCAAAACAGACCCTACGCTTCCAGTTGCCTGCCACTTTAAAACACCACCCTATTACCTGGCCAATGTCTCTGTGTCAGGCTTGCTGCAGTTGTTCCAGCAAAGCTCAATGTAAGCTGGAAGAACAACACTTCATTTTCTGCTTGGGACCCTGCAGTTCACTGGACACAATATCGAGTTCAATGATTTTAGGGTCTGAATTCTCCCATGTCCTAGCCCCGACCTCATACACCAGGCCTTGTTATCACATAGCCTATCAATACTTACCACCTTTTGTTAGTCACTAACAGTGTGCATTCCCAGCTATTCACCCTCCTAGCCAGATCATTACCAACTCCTTTGTCTGTTCAACTGTTCTTCTCTCCTTTTGGGCTCTATATGCACTTGTCATTTACTCCTTACCTCCTCCCCCAACCCTATATTCAGCATTTAGGCCAACATTTTCCGAGCTACCATCAGTTCTATGGAAGGGTCACTGAATACAAAACATTAACTCTGGTTTTTCTTCACAAATGCTGCTGGATCTGCTGAGCTTCTCCAGCAACTTGTGTTTTTGTAACATTCTGCTTTGGATTCATACGTGTTAAGAAACAACATCAGGTAAGGGCCAGGAAATGACCCTCTCTAACAGAGAAAATCTAACCAATAACTCTTGATCTTTAATGGCATTATCGTCGCTGAATCCCCCACTGTCAACATTCTCAATGTTACAATTCATGAGAAGCTGAGCTGGACCAGTCATACAAATACCATGGCTGCAAGAGTTCATCAGAGGCTTGAAATTCTGCAGAAAATAATTCACCTTCTGTTTCCTGGTGTCAATCCATCACCTACAAGACAAAAGGCAGAAATGTGATAGAATATTTTCCAGTTACCTGGATGAGAGTAGCTCTAACAACACAAAAATCTCAACAACATTCAGGACAAGGCAGCGTGCTTGATTCGCACATCATCCACCATCACCAACATTCACATCGTTCGCCCTGATGCACAATAGTAGTAGTGTGTACCATGTATGTCAGTTGGTTCTACTATGACGTGATAGTTGTGTTCCTGCGCAACATCATTTTATGGAAAATCGCACCATTGAAATGAAGGGGCCAATGGGAAAAGTGAGGTTGGGGCACACCACCGAAAAAAAAAATCACTCAAAATTCACTCAAAAGCCTAACATAAAGGATCGCACAATTTGAATAAATGTTTACTTCATTTCTAATAATGAAATAAAAGTTAGTTTACCCTTTTAACTTGAAAAAACGTCAAGATGACTTGATGGAGAAGGAGGTGGTACTGTACCTCTTACAGAAAGCACTTCACATCAAAGCCTGCGAAATTATCATGCGATGCCGGTGTGGAGACTCTTTCAGCGCTAACAATGTACACATTCACAACAAAATACATGAAATAATCATGTGATGGCGACATGTTCTACTCCGCACACCAAAGGAATCACATTATAGCCAACACAAGTTTGCGTTTTAGAAATAGCATTCCCTATTTGTCAATCACGTTACAGCTAATTTGCGTTGATGGAACAACGACTGTACTGACTGTACAAGATGTATAACAGTAATTCACAAGGATCCTCGGATAGACTTTCCAAATTCACAATGTCTACTACTTGCAAGAAAAATGGTGACAGTTACACAGGTACACCATCACTTTGAAGTATCCCTGAAATTCACATAGCATCTGGACTTGGAAATATAATGTACCCAACAACTAAGCTGAGTATAAAGAGCTTAGAAGACGCGTCATCAACTGAAATATTGTGTCCAGTTCTGTATACCACTCTTCAGGAAATATGTGACGGCAAAACAGGCGGCGCAGAAAAGATTCACATAAATGGTTCCAGGGACAAGGAACTTCATTAATACAGATGGACTGGAGAAGTTGGGGGAATTTTCTTTGTGAAACATACAGTTGATAAGAAATTCAATAATGGCATTCAAAATTATAAGTGGCCTGAACAGAGTAGATAAGGTTAAAATATTCCCATTCATAGAATGATAAAGAACAAGAGAGGGTTTAAGTTAATTGGCAAAAGACAATATCAGTAACAACGTTTCTATAAATCAGCCAGTTGGAATCCTGAATGCACTTCCTTCGAGTTTCTTGTGCATAAGTTCAATCTTGGATTTTAAAAAGGAATTCGATTATTATCACTGCCCAGTATAGACTTGGCATTCTTCAAATCTCCCTGCTCCCTTCTGTTTCATAGTCTGCTTGAACGTTTGGCAAAAAAACATGCACAGTTTTAAGATGGACAATATTTAATCTCTCTTTATTGATTATCTTTTAGCCCATTTCCTTCCAAAGTATACACTAGGTGAAATGTCTTTTTTAAGTGCTGGATGTACCAAATTCACATAAAATCATTCCCAACTGTTTCTTTCATTGTTATTTCCTTGCAGTGAATCTGCTGACAATTCTACTACTGTCTCAGAGAAACTGTGGTCTCTCCCAATGTGTCACTCATTACCTAGTGGCCATGGCATCAGCTGATTTCCTGGTTGTTGTTACTGATGTGATCCTCAGGTGGCTTATAATTTATTTTCCCGTTTCTTTCCTGGATATTACTCCTGTCTGTAGCTTGATTACAGTTCTCATTTTTGCCAGCACAATGAGTTCTGTTTGGTTCACTGTTGTCTTCACCTTTGATCGATTTGTTGCCATTTGTTGCCAGAGGCTCAAAACAAGGTACTGCACTGAAAAGACTGCAGTCATCATTATTGGAGCAGTGACAATGCTAGCCTGCTTGGAAAGTACTCCATGGTTCTTCAGGTTCAAATCTCAGTATATCGACAACAACCTGGAATGGTTTTGTATCACAAAACAAGAGTATTACAGTTCAACATTCTGGGCAGCATTTGAGCTCCTTCATCGCCTCTTAAACCCTTTACTTCCTTTTGTTTTGATTCTGCTGCTCAACACCCTGACCATCAGACACATTTTAGTAGCCAGCCGTGCTCGGAAGAGGCTGCAGAAGGACAAATATGGCAGGTCTCTCAATGACCCAGAGATGGATAAACGCAGAAAATCCATTATTTTACTCTTCACTATCTCAGGCAGTTTTATTGTTTTATGGACCCCTTATCTTATATGTTTCCTATATCAGCGAATTGCATTTATGTATGACTCAAATCCACCTTCAGCCACTGCAGGTACCATTGGATACCTGCTCCAGCTTCTCAGTACCTGCTCAAACACTTGCATCTATACAGTGACCCAGAGACAGTTCCGAGAGCAGTTAAAAACCATTGTGAAATATCCCTTCTCTGTGATTATCAGATCCATCAGACGGTAAGCAGATTTTGTTTAGAATCAGAATTCACTCCCATCTCATAATTCGCATTATATCCTCAATAAGTTCTATCAAGGCACTCAAGAGGACATTGGATTATTTTCTCCCCAGTGATAGCGCGCAGCGACTTGTGGAAAAGGCAAGTGATTGACACTAGAAAGTACAGCTGATACAGGCAGAATTAACTGAATGGTCTCTTTTTCCATCATAACAATTCTATGGTTCTAAGTAGCACTCATGCTTAGAGCTCTAAAGAGAAGTTCTGTGCACAGAACCAAGAACAGCCCTACATTTTTCTGAACAAGCATAGATCCCATTTCTTTCCAACATTATTATAGCAACTAAGTCTATCATTGTGTCAGGCAGTGCATTTCTAACCAAAGCAAAGCATGTGACTTCTGGTCCTCTTTCAAATTTCCTCCAATCTTTGTTGTCTGCTTTCTGTTGCTATCGTCATTACTCTCATTTATGCTATCGAACATTATTGTCTTTTTAAACATTTTTCTTCAATATCTTCTTGATTGCCTGCTTGAAGAATAATGGTAGATTTTCACTCTATCCAAATGGCTGATGTCTATGACCACTCGTATGACATTGATACACCTCCACAACCGCTCCCCACAAAAACAACAGAGATTTTCATAGAAAGCTTATAAAACATACTGGTGTATAAACCAGTGCATCTATCTGAAACCAAGGATCCAAAAGGGATTTTTAGCAGCTTTACAAATTTCACCACAGTTTCAAACATTTATGTTTGCCAAAGTTTAAGCCTTATGGTTATATTCTATCCATATTTCTGACCAATTGTCTGCTCCCTAATTTTATACCATTTAATACATATTGTCTATTCTCAGGCTTTCTTCTAGCACATTCACAATAACTCAAACAAAATGAAGTTAATATATTTTGTGAATAGAATTGTAATCTTGAAAGTCCTTAATGACTGTACAGTTAATACTAAACATTATGATAACTGGAACAAATACAGAAAATGCTTGAGAAAACAGAGTTAACATTTTGGGTCCAATGACCCTCCATCAGAACTAGAAGGAACACTGGACCTGAAACTTTAACTCGTTTTCTTTCCACAGATGTTTCCAGACCTGTTCAATTTCTTCAGTAACTGTTCGCTTGAGATTTACAGCATCCACAGATCTTTGTTTTATTATGACAATTTGTAATGGCTATTTTAAAATATTCCGCTGTGTAAATCTACTGCATTAACAATATTATCTGGAGTCACATTGCAGGACATTGTGTCCGTCACTCTGTCACTTAGTTCCAGAGATGGGGCAACACATTTCTGTAGTGGAGAACAGTTCAGTCAACTTTCAAAATGATTGGAATGTAAAACCATCCTTTGAACAGAAATAAAAATGGGCAAATGCTGTATGCTATAATTTATTTGCTGTCACACTGAAGATTTCTATTCCATGGGTTATATATTGATTTGTTGCTTTTCTTTGAAGCAGCATACATCACTCTTTGCACCACATACTCGGCAGTTTTACACCAAAATATTGAACCTGACTATTTACCTCACAGAATTGCCTATTAGTCTCAGCAATGCTAAGCAATCCTGTGATGTTCGTGCAGAAGCACTGTATCTAATTGTTCACCACACACAAAATATTGGATTGATTGTTCATTATAAGCTTCTCATAAAGCAGAAAAGACCTACCTGCTGTTGAAAAGAGCTCCTGTTTAATGCTAATTAGCTGGTCAAATATGATAATTTCACAAAAACGATGACATGGCTTAACAGTTCATCTGATGAAACTTTTGTTGAAGCCAGGAAATCTACACTACATGTCAGGTAAAATCCTACAGAACATACTTACTCTTCCCTCTCACCCTGTGGTAATCTCCAAATGTAAATGCACCTCACACCCATGCCTAAACCATCCCAGTGGATCTCAAGTGAAACCATATTGCAGGAAAGATTCTAACCCAATTTGCACTGTACCTTCACCCTGTAAAATAGTCGAAGTGAATTTATTTTCCACCCTGATCCAAAAAGCATTCTGGTGGGGGAGCCTTCCCTGCACTTTAATGACTAATAACATCCGAGTTTACCACCATTTAAGGCCAATCTGAATAGACCTATACTTCAATCTCAACCCAGGAAATATCCATGTGAATCATCATTCCAATGTAATCAATTGTAACCTCCCAGTCAAGCTGGAATCCAGCCAGAAAATCTATGGCCCCACATCACAAGTAAAATCCCAATGAAACGACAATGCTCCACATCCCATATTACATCCAATAAATCTACACTCCATTGTAATCGCAGGAACTATACCAGTATGTCTTTCACTGAGATGCCAAACATAGAACAACACAGCGCAGAACAGGCCCTTCGGCCCTCGATGTTGCGCCGACCCGTGAACTAATCTAAGCCCATCCCCCTACACTATCCCATCATCATCCATATGCTTATCCAAGGACTGTTTAAATGTCCCTAATGTGGCTGAGTTAACTACATTGGCAGGCAGGGCATTCCACACTCTTACCACTCTCTGAGTAAAGAACCTGACTCAAACATCTGTCTTAAATCTATCACCCCTCAATTTGCAGCTATGCCCCCTCGTACAAGCCAACGTCATCATCCTAGGAAAAAGACTCATCTGTCCACCCTATCAAATCCTCTGATCATCTTGTAGGTCTCTATTAAATATCCTCTTAGTCTTCTTCTCTCCAATGAGAACAGACCCAAGTCCCTCAGCCTTTCCTCATAAGACCTTCGGTCCAGACCAGGCAACATCCTGTTAAATCTCCTCTGCACCTTTTCCAATGCTTCCACATCCTTCCTGTAATGGGGCAACCAGATCTCTACGCAATATTCCAAGTGAGGCCGCACTAGCATATTGTACAGTTGCAGCATGACATCACAGCTCCGGAACTCAATCCCTCTACCAATGAAACCTAACACACCGTATGCCTACTTGACAGCACTATCAACCTGGGTGGCAACTTTCAGGGATCTACGTACCTGGACACCAAGATCCCTCTGCACATCCACACTACCAAGAATCTTGCCATTGACCCAGTATTCTGCCTTCCTATTATTCTTCCCAAAGTGAATTCCCTCACATTTATCTGCATTGAACTCCATTTGCCACCTTTCAGCTCAATTCTGCAGTTTATCCAAGTCTCCCTGCAACCTGCAACATTCTTCCACACTGTCCACCACTCCACCGACTTTAGTGTCATCTGCAAACTTACTAACCCATCCACCTATGCCTGTGTCAAAGTCATTTATAAAAATGACAAAAAGCAGTGGTCACAAAACAGATCCTTGTGGCACACCTCTCGTAACCAGACTCCAGGCTGAATATTTTCCATCAACCACCACTCGTTGCCTTCTTTCAGAAAGCCAGTTTCTAATCCAAACTGCTAAATCTCCCTCAATCCCATGCCTCCGCTTTTTCTCCAATAGCCTACCATGTGGAACCTTATCAAAGGCTTTACTGAAGTCCATGTACACCACGTCAACTGCCCTACCCTCATCCACCTGCTTGGTCACCTTCTCAAAAAACTCAATGAGGTTTGCGAGACACGACCTGCCCTTGACGAATCCATGTTGACTATCTACAAGCAAATTGTTGCTTGCTAGATGATTATAAATCCTATCTCTTATAATCCTTTCCAAAACTTTTCCTACAACAGATGTAAGGCTTACTGGTTTATAATTACCTGGGTCATCTCTACTGCCCTTCTTGAAAAAGGGCACAACATTTGCAATCCTCCAGTCCTCTGGTACTAAACCTGTAGCCAATGATGACTCAAACATCAAGGCCAAAGGCTCCGCCATCTCCTCCCGAGCTGCCCAGAGAATCCTCGGAAAAATCCCATCCAGCCCAGGGGATTTATCTACGTTCACACCTTCTAGAACTGATAACACCTCCTCCTTACTAACCTCAATCCTTTCAAGTCTAATAGCCCGTATCTCAGTCTTCTCCTCTACAATATTTTTCTTTTTCCTGAGTGAAAACAGATGAGAAATATTCGTTTAGCACCTCTCCAATCTCCACAGGGTCCACACACAACTTCCCACTTCTGTCTTTGACTGGCCCTATTCTTCCCCTCATCATCCTTTTATTCTTCACATACCTATAGAAGGCTTTAGGGTTCTCCTTTATTCTCCCTGCTAATGACTGCTCATGTCCCCTCCTTGCTCTTCTTAACTCTCTCTTTAAATCCTTCCAAGCTAATCTGTAACTCTCCATTGCCTCATCTGAACCATCTTGTCTCAATGTCACATAAGCCTCCCTCTTCCGCTTAACAAGAGATACAATTTCTTTTGTAAACCAAGGTTCCCTTACCTTATCACTTCCTCCCTGCCTGACACGGACATACCTGTCAAAGACATGCAATATCTGTTCTTTAAACCAGCTCTACATTTCAATTGTCCCCATCCCCTGCATTTTGCTACTCCATTCTATCCCTCCTAAGTCTTGTCTAATCGCATTATAATTGCCCTTCCACCATCTATAACTCTTGCCCAGTGGCATGTTCCTGTCCCTTTCTATCGCTAAACTAAACGTAACCGAATTATGGTCACTCTCTCCAAAGTTCTCACCTACCACTAAATCAAACACCTGGCCTGGTTCATTACCAAGTACCAGATCCAGTGTGGCCTCCCCTCTTGTCAGCCCTTCGACATACTGTGTCAGGAAACCCTCCTGCACACATTGGACAAAAACTGATCCATCTGACGTATTAGAGTTATAGCATTTCCAGTCAATGTTGGGGAAGTTAAAGTCTCCCATAATGACCACCCTGTTCCTTCACTCCGACCCAGAATCGTTTTGCCGATCCTCTCCTCCACATCCCCGGAACTTTGCAGAGGCCTATAAAAAACTCCCAGCAGTGTGACCTCTCCTCTCCTGTTTTTGACCTCAGCCCATACCACCTCAGCAGACGAGTCCTCGTCAAAAGTTCTTTCAGCTACCGTTATACTGTCCTTGACTAACAAAGCCACACCTCCCTCTCTTTTACCACCTTCCCTGATCTTTATGAAAGATCTAAACGCTGCAGCCTGCAACATCCATTCCTGACCTTGCTCTATCCATGTCTCCGAAATGGCCACAACATCGAAGTCCCAGGTACCTATCCATGCTGCAAGCTCACCTACCTTATTCCGGATACTCCTGGTGTTGAAGTAGACACACTTCAAACCAGCTTGCTGTCTGCCAGCACACTCCTGTGACTGTGAAATCCTGTCCATATCCTCCCGACTCTCATCCTCCTGTGTACTGGAACTACACCACAGGTTCCCATCCCCCTGCTGAGCTAGTTTAAATCCACCTGAAAAGCACTAGCAAATTTCCCACCCAGGATATTAGTACCCCTCTGGTTCAAGTGAAGACCGTCTTGTTTGTAGAGGTCCCACCTTCTTCAGAATGAGCCCCAATTATCCATATACCTGAAACGTTCCCTCCTGCAGCATCCCTGCAGCCACATGTTCAGCTGATATCTCTCCTTGTTCTTCGCCTCGCTATCACGTGGCACGGGTAACAAACCAGAGATAACAACTCTGTTTGTTCGAGCTCTCAGCTTCGAACTTAACTCCCTGAAATCCTGCCTTACATCCCTATCTCTCTTTCTACCTATGTCGTTGCTACCTATGTGGACCACAACTTGTGGCTGGTCACCCTCTCCCTTCAGGACCCCAAAGGCACGATCCGAGACATCATGGACCCTGGCACCTGGGAGGCAACGCACCAACCGTGAGTCTCTTTCGTTCCCAACAAACCTTCTATCTGACCCTCTAACTATTGTGTCCCCAATGACTAACACTCTCCTCCTCCCCCCACTTCCCTTCTGTGCAAGAGGGACAGACTCTGTGCCAGAGACCTGCACCCCAGTGCATGCCCCTGGAAAGTACCCCCCCAACAGTATCCAGAACGGTATACTTGTTTTTCGGGGGAACGACCACAGGGGATCCCTGCACTGACTGTTTTTCCCCCTTCTAACAGTTACCCAGCTTTCTTCGTGCCTAGGAGTAACTACTTCCCTGTTACTCTTATCTATCACAGACTCTGCCTCCTGAATGATCCGAAGTTCATCCAGCTCCCGCTCCAGTTCCCTAACGCAGTCTTGGAGGAGCAAGAGTTGGGTGCACTTCCTGCAGATGTACTTGGACGGGACACTAATGGCGACCCTCACCTCAAACGTCCTGCAAGAGGAACATTCTTCTCCCTGCACTGCCATCCCTGCTAGTCCCCTTGTCAGAAAATAAAAAGAAAGAAGAGAAGCTTACCTGCTTTGTCCCTGGTGTATAAGGTAAGAGGAGGTGGATGGGTGGGAGGCCCTACAAGGGTAGGGTCTCGGGTTTAGAAAACACTCACTTATATAGCTGAGAGGGTAAAAAAAAAAGTCGCTCCTTTCCCAGAAACCTCTGCTTTCCGAGGTGCTGCTGCTGCTTAAAGTTTTCGATCAGTGACTCACCCTTTCCCGACAGGCCCCTGGTCCAAGCTCCCGCTTTTCCTGCTGCTGGAAACCTAGGTATCTCGTTGAAAATCCAATGAGGACTTGATCATAAACATCCAGGCCGATCATCTGGTGAATCCTGGAGGTGGTATCAATTCATGATGACAGTAAACCAAGGTTTCCAAAAACAGGAATTACTGGAAAATCTCAGCAGACCTGGCTGCATCTGTACGAATGGTTCAGTTTCAGTGACTCTTATCTGCCTAATCAAGTTTGCCTAAAAGATCCAATTCCATTATTTCACTGAAGAACAGGAGAGATCTCCCTTGCATCCTGACCAATTTCTTTTATCCAGGGAACACCATTATAACAGGCATTTTGATCATTGTATCATTGCTGTATGTGGGAGTGAACCGTTTGTGAATTAGTTGTCAACATCCTAAAATGCAACAGAGCAAAGGGGTCAGGCTTAAAATAGAGGAGAAAAGCAAGCAGGATAGAAAATATGCCACCCATAACTGAAAATGAAGCAATGCAAGCAATGAAAATACATGGAAGAATATCGGGGAATTGCAAAATAAATATTATTTCTTCATATGAACGTAAAAAGTATAAACCAATTGTCAAATGCAAATGTGAGATTTAACCAAAAAAAACATAATATTTGTGCAGAGGTTGAGGCCAAAATTTGGCTCCTAAATGCATACTTCTAACTGACTTTACAAAGGATGATTTTGCAATTTTAAAGTACAGGTTAAGAAAGTGGTGAAATTGTATAATGTAACATTGGATAAAAATTCAGTACTTTACAAATTCCACAGCAGTCAAACTAGAAAGGCATGATTGAGCTGCACCCTCTATTTGAAAAACAATTAAACATTTGAATGTGAGGCAATGACATTTCTCCTCAATGCAGAATTCATTTAGGTAAATCCCTAAAACATCCCATTCAAAGACATTACATTCTTCCTGAAGCATGATGCTCCTGGGTCAATTCGACCAGAATTGAACTAGTATTTAACACAGATTTAAAGTAGAATTCTGGATTTATAACTCTCCACTGTTCTTTATGAGTCCCTTCAAATCTCAATCTTCCCTTACTTGGTAATATTCATATGAAATTAGACATTTACCTGTCACTGACCATTTACTCTTCTCAGAGCACTCTGTCAGCTGATGGTTGTTTTTGTTCCTGCTGTGTTTGAGTGCTTGGAAAGAGCTATGTGAGTCTTTTATTTAAGGCAAAGTATACAGTATAAACTAAAATAAAGTACAGCAGATGCTGGTGATCTGAAACAAAAACTGAAATTGCTGGAGAAATACTTTGAGTTTCTCCAGCAATTTCTCTTTTTTTGATATGGTGTAAACTGTTGCATATAAACGAAGACAGAAAATCACAAAAAAACTAATCTCAATAAATTATTAATCAGATTATGTGAAAGAGTGAAGTATATACATATTACTGGATACATAATCTTAATTAATGACTATCTAAAGGATTGTGCAATTACAAACTTTACAGAATTAATTTTGTACCAAGGTTACATTGAGTCAAATGTTCACATTTAAAATAATTTGAAAAAAATAAAGTGCACAGCGGTAATTTGTTTGCCTTTTCGCAATATGGAATGGTTTAGCATAAGGAATGGTTAACACATTGGGATATTGTGTAGTTTCTTGCATGAAACACAATCATGAAATGGAATGATCGAACAGACGTTTTGGCCTTGCAGCTCTAACTTTAAAACATTGGGTTATCACCTTCAATTAGTTAATAATTTCAGGATGCATTTCTGTGTCAAAAGCAGATAAGCAAAGTTGTTTGATGTTAACATAAGATCTGCATTGGGTATAGTTATTTGGAATAATACTAGATTAATTGATGAATATAATTCAATTGAATGATGAGAACTAATGACGTTAACTGAATGTTAGTTTCTCAACAAATTGTACTCCGACTGTCTGTTTGCAAGTTTTCATTTCTTTATTTTGTACTTATTTGCTCACCTACCTCTTCCACCAATAATGATAATAAAAGTAACAACACTCATACTAATAATTAAAACCCCTGTGATACTCGAACTTCTATCATGGCAGCAGTTGTTCAAATCAGAACAAGATTAATTTGTCTCACCATCATTCTTTTTTATGTGTGATTGCAACCTGCCAAATCCTCACGTTACATAATTGGAAGTGAATATTGAAGATACATTTTGAACATTAACATCCTCTCTGTCTAATGAGCATAAGATGAACATGGCAGTGTTGAGCAAGAACTAATTGGATTAATTTGTGTTATTTTTATACATAAAGAATAAAGCAGAGAAGCTAGCGGAGTGCCTATATTGCTCTTTAGTACGCATGGTTTACAAACAGAATGTTTATATTCATGGTTGTTGAGATGATTTGTAGCAATGGTTGTTGATGCAGTTGTTGACTTGCTCACTGAGCTGGTAAGTTTATTCGCAGATGTTTCATCACCATAATAGGTAACATCATCACTGTGCCTCTGGTGAAGTGTCGGAGTTCAATCCTGCTTGCTATTTATGTGTCTCAGTTTGCTGGGGTGGGGGCCATCACTTCTGGATTTGTTTCTTAGTGGTTGGTATATGGGTCCAGCTCTACATGTTTGTTAATGGAGTTCTGGTTTGAGTGCCAGGCCTCTGGGAATTCTAGTGCATGTCTTTGCTTGGCTTGTCCGAGGATGACTACATTGTCCTATTACAAGATACCATGCAAAGACTGCCAAAAACATTACACAGGGCAAGCTGGAAGGAAACAAGCCATCAGGATTCACAAACACCAACGAGCTACCAAAAGACATGACCAACTATCACACATTTCAATACACATGGACAAAGAGGTACACCAATTCAACTGGTATACCAACCACTAAGAAACAAATATGGAAGTGATTTGCGAGTGATCCAGTGACCCAGGTGAAGAAATTGCTGCAGACATATACAAAAGCTATGTAACCCTCTTTCGTCACTGAAGGGGTACAGGCGACTGGAAAAAAAGCCAAAGTTATTCCTTTGTTTAAGAAGGACAACAGGAATATTATGGAAATTACAGGCTGGTGAACCTTACTTCAGTGGGAGTGAAATTATTGGAGAAGTTTTTAAGGGATAGGATTTGCTCACATTGGAAAAAGATAGAATTATTAATGATAGGCACATAGCTTAGTGTGGGGGAGGACATGTCTCACAAATTTAATTGGGTTTTTTTGAGGATGTGATAAAGATACTGCACGAGGGCAGGGCGGTAGATGTCTACATGGACTTTAGCAAGGCCATTGACAGGGACAGTCATGGCAGGCTGATACAAATGGTGAAGTCACATGGAATCCATGATGAGTTGTTGAGATGGGTACAGAACTGGCTTGGTCATAAAAGGCAGAGAGTAGCAGTGGTAGGGTTTTACAAATTGGGATCTGTGAATTGTGGTGTTCTGTAGGGTTCAGTGCTGGAACCACTGTTGTTTCCAATATGTATCAATGATTTGGAGAAGTATGTAGATGGCCTTATTAGTAAGTTTGCGAACAACACAAACATTAGGAGGGCCACAGATTGTAAGGAAGATTGCCAGAGGATACAGCAAGATATAGTTAGGCTGGAGACTTTGACAGAGAAGGGGCAGATGGAGTATAATCCTGACAAACTTAGGTGATGCATTTTGGGAGATCTAGTACAGGAGGGAAGTATACCGTAAATGCATAACCCTTTACAGAGTCAAGATACAGTGGGATCTAAGTGTACAGGTCCACAGTTCCCTGAAAGTGGTAGCAGAGGTGGATAAAGTGGTCAAGAAGGCATATGGCATACTGGACTTGATGGTCGGGGCATAGAGTATAAAAATTAGCAAGTCATGTTGCACCTACGTAGAATTTTCGTTCGGCCACATTTGGAATATTGCATACAGTTCTGGTTGCTACATTACCAGAAGGATATGGAAGCTGTGGAGAAAGTACAGAAATGGTTTGCTAGAATATTGCCTGCTTTGGATGGTATTTGCTTTGAGGAGAGATTGGACAAAGTTGTTTTTACTTGAATGTCAAAGGATGAGATAGAACCAAATAGAAGTTTACAAAAATGATTAAAGTCATAGATAGAATGGATATGGAAGCTAGAGAACTTGGGGAAATAAATAATGACATCTTGAATAATACACATACTACAGAGAAGGAGCTGCTGCACATCTTAAAATGCATAAAGCTGGGTAAATCCGTACTCAGGTGTTTCCTCGAACTTCGTGGGAAGCGATTGCTGGGCCCCTTGCATATTGTTATTTGTATCATTGATCGCCACAGATGAGGTGCCGGAAAACTGAAGGTTGGGAATGTAGTGCTACTATTTAAGGAAGGTGGTAATGAAAAGTCGGGGAGCTATTCAGCGGTGAGCACATTATTGGAGGGGATCCTGAAGGACAGGGCTTATATGTATTTGGAAAGGCAAGAGTTGATTAGGGATAATCAACATGGTTTTGTGCGTGGGAAATCGCGTCTCACGAACATAATTGAGTTTCTTGAAGAAGTGACAAAGAGGATCGATGAGGGCAGAGTGGTGGATATGAACTTCAGTGAGGCATTTGACAAAGTTCCTCGTGGTAGTCTGGTTAGCAAGTTTAGATGAAATGGAATACAGGGAGAACTATGCGGTTGGATGCAGAACTAGCTTGAAGGTGGGGTAGAGAATTTCTTCCCCTGGAGGGGGCAGTGTATTGTGAGTCTGCACTTGGCTGTAATTGGAAAAGGGAGACCGTAGTGGCCACACCGCTGTTGCAATTGAGAGCAGCTGGAGCTTGGTATTGCAGCCAGCCTGGAAGAACTTGAACTTGGGACTCTCCATTACTGATGCCATCATCTTCGGAAGCCTGGTGGCCTGCATTTCTCCTCGATGAGTTGAAGACTGCTGCAAGAACACCTACTTCACTGGGGAGGAGTCACTGCTGCTGCTGCTGCTTAGGGCCTGGGGCACAAATTTAAAATGTACACTATTTAAAAGGGCAACAACATACTGCAGCAACACGGCACTACGCCAAGAGGAAGAAGAATACCCCTTCCACGTGCTCAAGGATGATGGATATCTAAAGAACTGGGTCAGAATATACCTACAAGAACAGTATCAGAAAGACTCTGCATGCCCCAACACACTCATCACACGACCCTACATCAGGAACACGTCGGAACTCACCACAAGACTCCTACAACCGCTGGGCATCAGAGTGGCACACAATCCCACGTCAACCCTACGACAACTGCACACCTGAACTAAAGACCCACTTCCCGCCATGGACAGGGCCGATGTCATCTACAAAATCCCCTGCAGAGACTGTGAGAAACACTACATCGGATAAACAGGAAGGAAACTAACAAAAGTACATGAACACCAACTGGCTACAAAAAGACACGACCAATACTCACTCATCTCAATCCACATGGACAAGGAGAACCATGACTTCAACTGGGACAACACCAAAATCCTGGGACAGGCTAGGCAGAAACAAGCATGAGAATTCCTGGGAGCATGGCACTCCACGAAGCATGCTATTAATAAACACATTGAACTCGACACCATATACATTCCACAACAAAGGAAAACCAGAAGGGAGGCAATCCATCTCAATGGACTCCAGAGTTTAAAAACTAGGCAGGAAAAAACTCCGACACTTCATCGGAGGCTGCACTGAGGATGTTACCCAGCACGGTAACAAAACATTTGCGAAACAACAAACCAGCTCGGTGAGCCAACCAACCTCATCACCCACAACCCAAGCTACAGATCTACTCCAAAACCTTCGATGAAAGCATGAGTGAGCAGGTGGTGCCCCAGTCTTCCCTGCCCCACTCCTGGCTGCCCTGAAACCGGTGGGGGACAGGTAGAAAGGATGGATGTTTGAAGGATGCACAGTGGAGAGATCTGGGTGTCTCTTGCTCCCCCATCTTTGCAAAAAAGGTGCCTCTCCTCGGGGTCAGAGGAACAGGAGGAGTCCAGCATTAACAACACCTCCTCTGATGATGAGGGAGTAGTGTCCCCTTGAAACCCTTCTCCATCCTCACCAGGAGAGGGGTACATGAACCTGTCCTCGCAATCCACGTCAATTGGACTAGGCACCTCACAGGCTGAGGTGAGCATGGCCGCTGAGATCTGGCCCACACCACAAAAACTGGAAGGTCTCAAGGTGCTGGCTGCACTGACCGGAGACTGCAGTGGGGATGGTTACCTTGAGGGCACCTTGGATGGCAGCGATTAAGGAGCAGGCCTCCTCGCTCCTTCCTAGGATTTGTGTCAGGCATCTCTGCCCTTATTGGGAGGGTGACCCAGTGAGGGAGTGGAACAGGTTTCCGAACTGCTACCAACCAGGGGGCCTGGCATTTTAGTCAATGTGTTAGTTGAATCTGGCATAATCCGATACTTTGGAGATCCCTGCAAAGGATCTTCCTGCTGTCGACCCTGGGGGTGGGGTCAAGGCACCAGTGTGTTCCACTGGTGACCCAGACCACCCCCTACACTCAAAGTGAGGGAAGGATCACGGGTCAGAGGCCACATGTATAGGAGGACTGAGCGTCAGTCACAAACACCGCCAAGTTAGAAGAGGCAGAGAGCGACATGATGATCGTGGACAAGGAGCTCCTCAGACCCATTGGGGAACTCTGGGGCATTTTGCAAGCAGTGCTTGGTCACCAAAACAGAGTCCAGTTGGCTACGGTCTGGCGGAATTCTCTTCCACTCCTGGTCATGTTGGCCTGGCAGTTATCGGCAAAAACAATATTGGCAGAGGTAAATATTATTTGTTAGCGTGGAAAAGGTTATGCTGCATTTTCCAAATGCTGATAATCCAGATGTAAGAGTGCAGGGCCCACCGTTAAATTTTTGGATGACACAAATCTTGAAATTATTGTGATCTTTCAGGGCAATAGTGCTACAATTGAAGATGACACAGGCAGACTTTGGTGTATGTGGCAGAAGATTTAATGCTGAGATGTGTAAAGTGATTTATTTCAGATTGTTTCTTCATTATTCAATACGTACAAACCTGAACAGATGACAGGACCTGGGCTGTATGAACTCATTGATGGAAAAATTAGTTCAGGTAGCATAAGCAATCGTACACTTTGAGAGAAGAGAATTCAAAAGACAATAGTTTTGATAAAATAAATAACAATAAAACAATAATTCTGGACAATTCACACTCACTGTGAAGAAAACTGTTTATCATTGGCATCAACTGGCATCTGAATCCAGATTTCTAAATTATAGAAAGGTGAGAAGTCAGCAAAAAAACTTCAAGAAATAGTCATGAGATTTTTTTTCATTCATGACAATGTGGGCATCGTTGGCTGTGTCAGTACTTATTGACCATCCCTAGCGGCACTTCAAAACCTAGCTGTGCTAGGCCTGAGGGCAAGAGTAGCCATAATATGATAGAATTCTTGATTAAGAGGGGGTAACATAGTTGATATTGAAACTAAAGTCCTGAATACTAATAAAGGAAACTACATTAGTACGAGGAATGGGCCTGTGCATGAGCTTGGAGAATATTAGTTAAAGGGATGACAGTGGATAGGCAAGGGCAAACTTGGAAGAGTGCATAAAAAACTGCAACAATTATTCATTCCTGTCTGGCACAAAAATATAACTGGAAAGGTGGCCCAACCATGGTCAACAAGGGAAAAAGGGAATGTCATTAGATACAAGGAAGAGCATAGAAATGGGCAAAAAAATGGGGCAAACCAGAGGATTAGAAGCAGTTTAGATTTCTATAAAGGAGGACATAGAGATTGATCAGAGGGGAAAATAGAGGATGAATGTAAGCTCACAGGGAACATACAGAGTGATTGTAAAAGCTTCTCTCCTGATGAGAAAATGACTAGTGAAGACTCATACAGATCCCTTACAGTCAGAAACTAGAAAGGTTATGATGGAGAACAAAGCTATGGCAGAGCAATTAAATTAATATATTGGATCTATCTTCACAAACAAACACTCAAACAATGTCCCAAAACTGATGAGGAACATGGTATAATGAGATGGAGGAACTGAAGGAAATCAGCATCATTAGGGAACTATTATTGGGGAAGTTGAGAGGTTTAAGGTTGATAAATCCCTGGGGCCTAATAAACAACATTCCAGAGCAATTAATGAAGTGGCCGAGAAATAATGGATGCATTGGTGGTCATCTTTCAAGATTCTATAGACTGTGAAACAATTCCTATGGTTTGGAGAATAGGTAAAGAAACAAAAAAAGTGAATTATAGACCAGTCAGCCTGATGTTGATAGTGGGGAAAATGCTGGAGTCCACTATAACAAATTTAATAACAGAGCACATTGTTTGTCAAATTAGATTTCACTTCTGTTTTCTAAATTATGTTCTATCTCAGGGTTATCATCTTTTGCCAGAACTCAGAAGAAATAGGGTTGCACCTGAAACCCAATGCAACTCTTAATTCATTTATCTTTAGAAGCATTTATCCAATTCCTTTTTTATATGTGCTGTTGTGTATCCCACCATTCATTAAGCGGTGCAGAACACATCATGACTCACTGATTAAATCCTGTTATTCCCAACACTGCACTGTTATTTTTGCTAATTGTTTTCAATATCTGTAACCTGCTACCGCTATAAACTTGTTAAAGTTCACATGATTTTGTGCTATTCTATTGAATCTGACCTTGACATGAAGAAAATAATCTCAGCATCTCTTGTCTTTCCACAGAACTGAATTATGTTATCATTGGTTATATACTAATCAGCCACCTCCAGCCATTCACTAGGTTTTGAAAACTTGCCTAAATTGTGGTGCCCAGAACCAGGCACAAATGTTAGGTTTCCAATGTCCCACTGACTGTAGGGCCACTCTTCCATTAAAGGAGGATGATTGTTGGTTAGGATTTGACCTGAGGGGCACCACGCCTCCAATGAGAGGAGAGATCTTCATGATAACTTCAGCTGGTGCAGTAAATGAGCCCATGTTGTTGCTATCACCCTGCATTGTAAACCAGTCAGTCAATCAGTTAAATGAGCAAACCCGACCAAGGTCGACAGAATGATGAAGAAGGTATATGGGATGCTTGCCTTCATTAGTCAGGGTATAGAATATAGGAACGAGGAAGTATTTTTCCATCTTTAAAAATAATTGGTTCAGCTACAGATAGAACTGCAGACAGTATTCTATGTGCCACACTCTGGACAGAGTGTGATTGCACAGGAGAGAATGCAGAGGAGATTCACCTAGGCAACATCCTGGTGAAGTATCTAAGTTATGAGAAGAGACTGGATAGTTTGGGTTTGTTTTCCTTAGATCAAAGGAAGTTGAGGAGATGTGATTGAGGTATACAAAGTTATGAGAGGCATAGACAGAGTAGATCATGAGAATCTCTTCCCCATGACAGATGAGCCTAAGACCAGAGGGCATCAGTTTAAGTTGAGGAGCTCGTGGTTTAGATAAGTTCTAAGAAAAAAAAAACACTGGTGGTAGAAATATGAAAGATGCTGCTTTTGAGAGGGTGGTGGAGACACGTACTTTTGAAACATTTAAGAAGCATCTTAATGAGCACTTAAAATGCATAGTAGGCTATGGATCAAGTGCAGGTAAGTGGGATTAGCATATTTGGTGTGTGTTGGTCTCATACACATAATGGACCGAAGGGCCTGTTCCTGTGACTCTATGAACACCTACGACTTGAAACTGTTGGGCAAAAACCACATTGACACCCTGTGATTTAAAACAATTTACCATATCAGTGTGACAGTTTTATTCTGTGATTATATTTACAAAAACAAGATCTCACAGAATTTTTTTAAACAACCTTATCAACTTGCCCTACATATTCTCAACAGCAGGTTGAAAAAAATTAAATTAATCTAATTGAATTTATTTACAAGGTTAATATTTGTGCTTGCTGATATCTTTATTAAGAGTGTAATTTTCAATGTTCTAAAATATCATGAACCGAAAAACTGGGATTAGTAATAAAACCCGGGAAAACACGCAGGAAATATTGCATTTCAATATATTGTGTTTGGCTCAGTGGGGAAACTGGAGGCCACTGTTGTTACAGATTTCAGGCAACATTCAGATCAACTAGGATTTGAATGGAGATACAAATTTAGACCATTCTATGTGAATGTGTGATCTGATGTCAACATCATTCTCAGTGATGGTGAACATGACGAGGTTCATTGATATTTGTAAGCGTAATGACTTTAATAACTGTGACTGTACCATTGCCAAATTTACAGATGACACAAAAATAAATGGGAAGCCAAGTAGTGAGGTTGACACACAGGTACATAGAAAGGTTAAGTGGGTTTTCAAAAACTTTTCAGGTGAAAGATAGTATGTGAAGATGTAAGGTTAAGCCTCATGGCAGGAAGAATAGAGGAACTAAATTTATTTAAATGGGGCAGACTTCAGAAATCTGCAGCTCCGAGGAATTAGGTGTCCATAATGTACATGGCTTGTTGGAGTTTAT
>JAHRHZ010000085.1:1474144-1527466 GCA_024137785.1 Ginglymostoma cirratum | reverse complement strand
ATTGGGCTGCAGGGTTCCCAGGCTGAATATGATTTGCTGTTCCTGCAGCCTTCGGGTGGCATCACTGTGGCATTGCAGGAGGCCCAGGATGGACATGTCATCTGAGGAATGGGAGGGGGAGTTGAAATGGTTCACGACTGGGAGGTGCAGTTGTTTGTTGCGAACTGAGCGCAGGTGTTCTGCAAAGCGTTCCCCAAGCCTCCGCTTGGTTTCCCCGATGTAGAGGAAGCCACAACGGGTACAGCGGATGCAGTATACCACATTGGCAGATGTGCAGGTGAACATCTGCCTGATGTGGAAAGTCTTCTTTGGGCCTGGGATTGGGGTGAGGGAGGAGGTGTGGGGGCAGGTGTAGCACTTCCTGCGGTTACAAGGAAAAGTGCCGGGTGTGGTGGGGCTAGAGCGGAGTGTGGAGCGGACAAGAGAGTCGTGGAGGGAGTGGTCCCTCCGGAAGGCAGATAAAGGTGGGGAGGGAGAAATGTCTTTGGTGGTGGGGTATGATTGCAGATGGCGGAAGTGTCGGAGGATGATGCGTTGGATCCGGAGGTTGGTGGGGTGGTATGTGAGGACGAGGGGGATTCTTTTTTGGTTATTATTGCGGGGACGGGGCGTGAGGGATGTGTTCCAGGAAATGCGGGAGACACGGTCGAGGGTGTTCTCGACCACTGTGGGGGGTAAGTTGCGGTCCTTGAAGAATCATCCAGCTCCAGCTCCAGTTCCCTAACGCGGTTTCCAAGGAGCTAGAGTTGGGTGCACTTCCCGCAGATGAAGTCAGCAGGGACACTAGTGGTGACCCTTACCTACCACATCCTACAGGAGGAGCATGCAGCTGCCCTTGAATCCATTGCCATCGTTCCGAATTCTGTAAAACAGACTATTGGAAAAAAAAAACACCAGTAACTTACCAAATCAGCGCTCAGAACCTTTTTGGTTAGAGGGGGAGGATGGGTGGGAGACACTACCTTAGTAGTGTTTCTGGTAAAGCAACCGCCCAAATATATTACCTCACTTACTCAACCGTCCCGTGTCTGCTCCAGCTCGACGCGCACTCCGCCTATTCACGAGGTAAGTTTTTAAAAGGAGAAGCTTACCTTCCCAGGCTGCCCTCGCGCCTCCTTCCGGACTCCCGCCGCCGAAACGACTGAAAGCATTTCCTTTCCCTGTTTGATGAGAGTAAGACACCGGGTTGAAGCAGAAGGCCCTTCTGAACCAACTTTAATGTCTTATTGTCACCCCAGCTGGAGTGAATAGCTTTCTGAAAATCGGAATCACATTGGATTGCTGGAAACATCAACACAAATTTCTTTCCCCAGCAGTCGATACCTCTGCTGCTGATTTCACTGCTTCCTGCTTGTTATCTGGTTCCACTAGATCTTTCAGACTGAATGTAGTTTGCTTCAGATTGTTGCTGGAAATGTTTTTTTTTTGATTATTTGAATTGTTGCAGCCTGATGGACTTTGAAATTTATTTGCAGGAACATATATTGAGTTAAGCAAATATGAATAATGTGAATGCCCCTGCTATGGATTAAATGTTATTTTTACCACCATTTTTGGAGGCCTTAACCTATTGAGCATTAATGGCTTTGATACATTAAATGAATGGAAGAAATGGTGTGAGGAGGTTATTCATTGAAACTAGAAACTCATCTCTGGGTTAACAATCCACACCTTTATTTAAGATAAAACAATGGAATAAGCTGAATATAAATGAGTAGATTTCCAGAAAATACTGACTATGCTGTCTGGAGGGTCGATGGCCCATTCTCCTCATTCTGTACAATCACTTGGGTCTTCCTTCAGTGAGAGGATTGTCATGTTAATTCCTCTATCACAAGGTTTATACAATCAAACTTCAAACTTGTCTCAGCACAAAATCCAGGACTTAAACTGAGATGCATAGTCAGTGATTTAAATCGTTTCCTTATGCAGGAGCTCAATATTTAAACTTATGGTTAAACAGTGCATGGTTTGTTCCACAATGCCTTGTGCTTACAGAGTCAGATCACCACTTGTGTTCATTGGAGTAGGGTCCCCATGCCAAGTACTCTCAGCTGCATCATCAATACCATTCCCTCCACCAAGTGGTCAGAAATGCAGTTAGCGCCATTGTGCAGCGAGATCTGGATGACGTTCAGGCTTGGGCTCAATATTCGCATGTAAAATGTACACCACACAGCAACAAAGAAGCGTACAGTGCAGGAACATGTTCTTCAGCCCACCAAGCCTGTGTTGATATATGATGCCTTTCTAAAGTAAAGAACTGTTGCCTCTGTGCTGCCCATATTCTTCTGTTCCCTGCGTATTCATCTGTCAAGATACCCCTTATATGTTGCTATTGTACCTGCCTCCGCCACCACCTCTGGCAGTGCATTCCAAGCACTTGCCAGGTTCTGTGGAAAAACCTTGTCTCTCACAATCTCCATTAAACATTACCTCTTTAATCTGAAATCTTTGACCCCTAGTTATTGATATTTCTTTCCGGGGTAAATGTTTGTCTCAACTCTTATTGCAGCTAATACCAATCAAACCAGGCAACATCGTGGTAAACTTTTTCTATCTCCAACGATAGGCTGGGTCTTCTTTAACGCAGTGGAGGAGGTTGAGGGGTGATCTTACAGAGGTTTTCTTTTAAATCATTAAGGGCATGGATAAAGTGAATAGCAAAGGTGTTTGCTCTGGGCTAAGGGAATTCAAAACTAGAGGGCATATTTATAAGGTTAGAGGAGAAAGATTTAAAAAGGTCCTCGGGGGCAACTTTTCACAGAGAGTGGTCTGTACGTAGAATGAACTGCATTTGAACAGCTACATGAAGAGGAAAGGTTAAGAAGGATGTGGTCCAAATGCAGGCAAGTGGAACTACACTAGTTTGGAAAACCTGGTTGCCATGGGTGAGTTGGACTGAGGTGTCTGTTTCCTGACTGTATGATTCTATGATTAATCCTTCTGGTAGTGGACTAAGCAGAACAATATTCCAAATGTGGCCGAACTAAAGTCCTAAAAGCTGCAACATGACTTGTTAATTTTTAATCTCTGTGCCCCTGAAGGCAAGCATGCTAAATGCCACCTTGGGCTCCCTTATCCACTTCTGTTGCAACTTTCAGGTAAGTTTAGAACTGTCTGCCTTAATCCCTCTCTATGTTAATGCTTCTAAGGGTTCTGCCATTTACTGTGGACTTCCCTTCTGCCTTAAATGTTCCAAAATGCATTATCTTACATTTGTCCAGATTAAATTCAATTTGCCATATCTTGACTTCAGTCTCAAGTCTTTGCATACCCTATTGCATCCTTTGGCAATTCTCCTCACTATGTGCAGCTCCCCAAATCTTTTTGTCATCCACAAAATTATTAATCGAAATACCTACCTTCTCCAAATCACCACTGATCATCATCATACCAGGTTACAGACCTCATATGACTTTATCTCTTGTATCAGTCTTCCATGAGGGATCCTGACACAGCCCTTGTGAAAATCCATATAGACAACATCTACCATCCTGCTGTCGGCAATCATAAAGCAGCACTTGCTCAGCAATAACTACGGGCGGCACTATGGCTCAATGGTTAGAACTGTTACCTCAGTGTCAGGGACCCGGGTTTGATTCCATCCTCAAGTGACAGTCTGTGTGGAGTTAGCACATTCTCCCTGTGTCTATGTGGGTTTCGTCTGGGTGCTCTGTTTTCCTCCCACAGTCAAAAAAAAGTGCAGGTTAGGTGGATTGTCTGCGCTAAATTGCCCATAGTATCCAGGTATGTGCAGGCTAGGTGGGTTAGACATGAGAGATACAGGGTAAGGAGGGGGTGGGTCTGGGTGGATTGCTCTTTAGCAAGTCAGTGTGGACTTGATGGGCTGAATGGCCTGCTTCCACATTGTAGGGATTCTATAACTCTCTTCTATGATGAACCTACTCGGTGATACACAGTTTGGGTTCTGCCAGGACCACTCAGCTCCTGATTTCATCACAGCCTTGGTTCAAACATGGACAAAAGAGCTGAATTCTCGACATGAGGTAAGAATGAAAGCCTTTGACATCAAGGCTACATTCAACTGAGTATAGCATCAAGGGGCCTGAGTGAAACTGGAATCAGTGGCTATCAGGGAGCAAACTCTCCTGTGGTAGGAGTTTTACCTGACATATAGGAAAATGGTTTCTGAGATAGTAGGAACTGCAGATGCTGGAGAATCTGAGATAACAAGGTGTAGAGCTGGATGAACACAGCAGGCCAAGCAGCATCCTAGGAGCAGGAAAGCTGAAGTTTTGGGCCCGAAATGTCATCTTTCCTGCTCCTAGGATGCTGCCTGGCCTGCTGTGTTCATCCAGCTCTACACCTTGTTATCTCTATACGGGAAAATGGTCCTGGGTTTGGAGGTCAGTCATCTCAGCTCCAGGACATCTCTGCAGGAGCTCCTCAGGGTGATGTCCTAGGCCCAAAATCAACTGCTTTACTTCCATCATAAGGTCTGAAGTAAGGAAGTTCGCTGATGGATGCACAATGTTCACCACCGTTAGCAACTCCTCCGATATTGAAGCAGTTCATGGTCAGATTTTGTTGCATTTGAACAATAGTCAAGCTTGGACTGACAAGTGGCAAGTAACATTCATGTCCCACAATTGCCAGTCAATTACCATCACCAGTAAGAGACCCTGTTGCCCCTTGACATTCAAAGGTATTATCATCACTGAATCTTCCACAGTCAATTTGTCCGAAGTCATCATTGACCAGAAACTCAACCGGACTCACTACATAAATACTTGGCTACAAGAGCAAGTAACTCACCACCTGATTTCCCGAAGCCTGCCACCATCTACAAGGCACTAATCAGGCGTATGATGGAATACTCCCCACTTGCCTGGATGAATGCATCCCCAACAGCTCTCAAGAAGCTTGATACCATCCGGTACAAAGCAGTCCACTTGATTGGCATTACATACAAAAGCATCTACTGCTCCCGCTACTGATGCTCAATGGCAGCAGTGTTTACTATATATTGAGATGTACTGCAGAACTTCATCAAAGATCTCCAGAAAACACCTTCTTAACCTACGACTGCTTCCATACAGAAGGACAAGTGCAGCAGGTATATGAGAACCCAAAACCTTCAAGTTCCTTTCCAAGCCACTTGCCATCCTCACTTGGAAATATATCACTGTTCCTTCACTGTCAATGGAACAAAATTCTGGGATTCCCTCCCTAATAGCATTGTGGGTCAACCCACAACAGGTGGACTGTAGTGGCTAAGGAAGGCAGCTCACTACCACCTTCTCAAGAGCAACCAGAGATGGGCAATAAATACTGGCCAGCCAGTAGCATCAACAATCGCACAAATGAATAAATTCTAAAAGAAAATCCTTGAATGTTAAGATATTTTAAGGACTCATCAAAATATTTATTCGAGGTTCCAAGGCAGTGCATTCCAGATTCCTAGCACCCAATCCCCTCTGAATACCTTGCCCCTTTTCCAAAAACTATGCCCTCTTGTGATTGATCCCTCGATGAAGAGGAACAGCTGCTCTCTATTCATCCTGTCCAAACCTTTCATAATCTTGTACATTTCAATCATGTCCCCATTCATCTTCTCCAGTAGATGGAAAAAAAAAATCCAAGCCTGTCTGGTCTCTAGTTTAGGTATGAATCAAAACAAGTGTCTAAAGATAATAAGGTAGAACAGGAAGAGTTGACATTTCTCTTGTCTGGAGAGTCTAGCACCACAGGTTAAAACAAATAAAAACAGAGCCAGACCTTAATTAAGCAAAATGGTGTGAAAGTTTCAAACTCTATTCTGCAAACAGTAATCATTGAATTGCGTGAAATTGGAATAGCAAGGGTTAATAGGAAAAAATATTAAAAAACATGTTAAAAATATCTACACGTTTTATGCAAGTGAAAATTGCAGCTGAAGAGAATATTAGAGCTTATATGCTAAGACAGCGAAATTAATATTGTCTCTACAGTAGAGGGTACAAATGGTATCCCAAGAATAATAGAAAGAAGCTTGTAAATTGTAGATGGAGCTCAAAACAATCATAAATCAATTTTTTTTTGAATTAGAATCCCTACAGTGTGGAAACAGGCCCTTTGGCCCAACAAGTCCACACCAAACCTCAGAGCATCCCACCCAGACACATCTCCCTGAACATTACAGGCAATTTAGCATGGCCAATCAACCTAACCTGCACATCTTTGGACAGTGGGGATAACCAGAGCACCCAGAGGAAATCCACACAGACACGGGGAGAACGTGCAAACTCCACACAGACAGTCACCTGAGGCTGGAATCGAAACCGGGTCTCTGGTCCTGTGAGGCAGCAGTGCTCACCACTGTGCCACTGTGCCGTGCCAATTGTTCAAACAAATTTGGAAAAGCTTTATCAAGTTAAACAGTGGCAAGTCCCCTCGACCTGACAGCCTGCATAGCTCTCTAAGCTTTAGAGAGAGAAATAAAACACTACAGCACAGGAACGGGCCCTTCAGCCCACAATGTTGTGCCAAACATGACAACAAATTAAACTAATTACTTCTACTTGCCCTTGGTCCATAACCTTCCATTTCTTGCATAGTCATGTACTTATCTAAAAGACCCTGAACCGCCACTATCATATTTGCATCCTTCACCCGGACAGCATGTTCCAGACTCCTACCACTGTGTGAAAAATGTCCCCTGAAGTTTGAAATTTCCCCGTTTCACTTTAAGTGCATGTGCCCTAGTATTAGACATTTGAACTCGAGGAAAAAAAGATTCTGACTGTCAACCCTATCAATGCATCTCATAATTTTATAGACTTCTATCAAGTCTCCCCTCAGCCTCTTCCACTCCAGAGAAAACAACCTGAATTTTCAAAACACTCCTTACAGCCATGCCCTCTAATCCAGGCAAAATCCTGGTAAACCTCTTCTGCATCCTCTCCAAAGCTTCCACATCCTTCCTGTAATGTGTTTAATTCTGGACACCACAATACTAAGTGTGGCCTAACCAAAGTTAGCAAGTCGCAACATGACATCCTGGCTCTCGTACTCAATTCCCGACCAATAAACGTAAGCATGCCTTACACCTTCTTTACCACCTGGTCTATTTGCGTGGCCAATGTCAGGAAGCTCTAGGATTTATCTCCAAGAACCCTCTGTATCTTGTCCAAAACAACAAAACCCTGGAAAGTTGAGTAGCCAGTCCATTACTCTCTCAACCAAGTCTCTGTAATGGCCACCATGTTATAGCTCCAGGTACTGATCTAGGCTCGAAGCTCATCTGCCTTACATACATACATATAATACTCCTTGCATTGAAATAAACACACTTCAGCCCATTAGTACCATCATGTTCAATTACCTGTCTCTGCGTGTTGGCCCTGTCTGACCCACTGGTCCTAACATTTACCTTCCCCTCAATCCCTCCACTTGCTGACCCGCTGCTCTTGTTCCCAGCTACTTGCCACTCTTTAAACCCTCCCGAGTAGAACTAGTGAACCTTCATGCAAGGATATTAGCTCCCTTCTGGTTTAGGAGCAAACAATTCCACTTGTAGATGTCACCCCTGCCCCAGAAGAGATCCCAATGATCCAAAAACCTGAAACTCTGCCGCCTGCACCAGTTCCTTAGCCATGCATTCATCTGTCCTACCTTTATATTCCTTATCTCACGAGCATGTGGCACTGATAGTAACCCAGAGATTACCACCCTCAGGGTTCTGCTTTTTAGCCTGTTTCCTAACTCTCTGTAATCACTCTGCAGGACTTCATCCCTGTTTCTACCTATGTCATTGGTACAAATGTGCAGAAAGACCTCTACCTGCTCACCTTCATCCCCCTTCAAGACTTGTAACCATTCAGAGACATCCTGACCATGGCACCAGGGAGACAACATACCATCTCGACATCTCACACACTGCCTCAGAAACATCAATCTGTGCCTCTAATTAGCAAGTCTCCTACCTCTATCGCTTGCTTGGACTTTGCCTGACTCTGCTCTACATTGTTTGATTGCAACAAATACAGAATTATCTCGATGTTTGAAAAGTCCAAATGGATTCGAAAACCACAAATCTAACACTTCTGCTCAAGACATGAAAGAGACAGAAAGCAGGGAGCTTTCAGCTAATTAGTCTAACATCAGAAGATGCTTGAATCCATTATTCAGGAGGTAGTAGCAGGACATCTAGAAAAATCAGTTTTAAGAACCAGGATTGATGTAGAACATGTGGATTTCAAAAAGCCACCCTTTTTCTTTATTCAGTCACCAGATATGGTAATCGCTGGCTGGCCAGCATTTAATGTCTGTCTCATGTTGCCCTTGAGAGATGGTGGGGAGTAGCCTTCTTCAACCGCTGCAGTCCATATGCTGTTAGTAGTCACATAATGCCCTTATGGAGAGAATTCCAGGATTTTATTTTATTCATTTTTGCGGGATGTGGGCATCGGTGGCTGGCCAGCATTTCTTCCCCATCCCTAGTTGCCCTTGAGCAGGTGGTGGTGAGCTGCTTTCTTGAACTGCTGCAGTCCTCCTTCTATGGGTTGACCCACAATGCTATTAGGGAGGGAATTCCAGGATTTTGACACAGCGACAGTGAAGGAATGGCGATATGTTTCCAAGTCAGGATAGTGAGTGACTTGGAGGGGAACTTGGAGGTGGTGGTGTTCCCGTATATCTGCTGCCCTTGTCCTTCTAGATGGAAGTGGTCGTGGGTTTGGAAGGTGCTGTCTGAGGATCTTTGGTGAATTCCTGCAATGCATTTTGTAGATAGTATACATTGCTGCTACCGAGCGTCGGTGGTGGAGGGAGTGAATGCTTGTGGGTGTAGTGCCAATCAAGTGGGCTGCTTTATCCTGGATGGTGTCAAGCTTCTTCTGTTGTTGGGGCTGCACTCATCCGGGCAAGAGGGGAGTATTCCATCACACTCCTGACTTGTGCCTTGTAGACGGTGGACAGGCTTTGAGGAATCAGGAGATGAGTTACTCGCCGCAGTATTCCCAGCTTCTGGCCTGCTCTCGTAGCCAGTCTGTTAATGTGGTGAGTCCAGTTGAGTTTCTTGTCAATGGTAACCCCCAGGATGTTGACAGTGGGGGATCCAGTGATGGTAACACCATTGAATGTTAAGGGATGGTGGTTAGATTGTCTCTTATTGGTGAAGGTCGTAGCCTGGCATTTGTATGGCATGAATGTCACTTGCCACTTGTCAACCCAAGCCTGGATATTGTCCAGATCTTATTGCATGTGAACATGGACTGCTTCAATATCTGAGGAATCACGAATGGTGCTGAACATTGTGCAATCATTGGCGAACATCCCCACTTCTGACCTTGTGATGGAGGGAAGGTCATTGATGAAGCAGCTGAAGATGGTTGGGCCGAGGACACTACCCTGAGGAACTCCTGCAGAGATATCCTGGAGCAGAGATGATTGACATCCCACAACCACGACCATCTTCCTCTGTGTCAGGTATGACTCCAACTACCAGAGTGTTTGTCCCCTGATACCCATTGATTCCAGTTTTGCTAGGGCTCCTTGATGCCATACTTAATATCAAGGGCTGTCTCTCTCACATTTTGACCCAGCATGAAAAAAGTAACAATAATATATTTCCAAGTTAGGACGTTGATTGACTTATAGGTTTTGTGGTGTTCCTATGTATCTGCTGCCTTTGTCCTTCCAGATGGAAGTGGTTGTGGGTTTGGAAGATGTAGATGCAGGGAGAATGTTCTCAATGGTGGGTATGTCCAGAACTAGGGGTAACAGTATGAGGATTCGGGGTAGATGATTTAGGATGGAGATGAGGGGACATTTCTTCACCCAAACCGTGGTGAGCCTGTGGAATTCATTACCACAGGAAGTAGTTGAGGCCAAAACATTGAATGTATTCAAGGGTCAACTAGATATAGCACTTGGGGTGAATGGGATCAAAGGTTATGGGGAGAAAGCAAGATTAGGCTGTTAAGTTGAACGATCAGCCATGATATGAAGAAAGGTGAAACAGGCTTAAAGGGCCGAATGGCCTCCTCTTGTTCCTATCTTCCACGTTTCTATGTTTCTACATTTTTGGCTAAGTTTGTACGGTGAATTTTTGCAGCACATCGTGTAAGATAGTAAATGTTGCAGTTATTGATTGATGCTTGTTGATGTGGTGTCAAACAAGTTGTTTGCTTTGTCCTGGATAGTGTCAAACTGGTGTCTTATTGCAGCTGCACTCGTCCAAGCTCACTCGGGAATATTCTGTAATACTGCTTAGAGATTCATCGATTCAAACAACGTCGAAAAGGTCCTTAGGCACATCGGTCAGCACTGACATAGCCATCACTGAAAGTGCGCTAATCCCAATTTCCTCCATTTGTCTCATATTCTTAAATGTTATAATATTTGAAATGCTCATCTAAATGTCTTTTAATAATTTCCACTTCCACTACCTTTCCAGGCAGCGCTTTCCATATTTCCACGACTCGCTGAGTGAAAATATTTTTTGCAAATGTCCCTTACCCTAAAACTATGCACTGTCATGAATGACACCTCAACCAAGGGGAACAGCTGCTCTCGACTTACCCGGTCCATACCCCTGAAACACCTTAATCACATCCCATCCCCTCCATCTTCTCTGTGATAAAGAATGCAATCAAAGCCTAGGAGATAGGCTGTCCAGCAACTGTCGATGCTGGAATCAGAGATAACACAGTGTGGAGCTGGGGGAACACAGCAGGCCAGGCAGCATCAGAGGAGCAGAAAAACTGACGTTTCGGGTCGGGACCTATTTCTGAAGAAGGGTCCAGACCCATATTGTCAGCTTTCCTGCTCCTCTGATGCCGCCTGACCAGTTGTGTTCCTCCAGCTCCATACTGCTATCAAAGCCTATCTAATCTCTCCTTTCTAGCTGAATTTCTGCATCCCAGGGACCATCCTGGTGAACTTCCTCTGTACTTCCTTCTCGTGCTGTCACATCCTTTCTGTTGCGAGGTGAACAGAACTACACACAGTACTCCAGCTGTTGCCTAACCAGCGGGCTGTACTACTCCAACATTATCTCCTTGCTATAAAGCAAGTGTCCCCTATGCCTTCTTAACTATCCTATTCATGTGCTCTGCCGACTTCAAAGATCTGTGATTAATTACCCCAAGATCTCTCTCTTCCTCTTAGTTACCCAATGTCCTGCCATTCATGAAATACTCCCTCATCTTCTTTCTTCTTCCAAGGTGCATTACCTCGCACTTATCAGGGTTAAATACCATCTGCCACTGGTCTGGCTATCTGACCACCCATTTATATCTTCCTGAAACATACAACTATCTTCTTAGATATTAACCACTCTACCAATTTTAGCATCATCTGCAAATTTGCATAATATTCTCCCCACATTTTCATCCATATCATTTATGCAAATAACAAACAACAAGGGTCCTGGTACTGATCATTGTGGTACACTGCTGGACACTGGCCTCCAGTCACTCAAACAGCCTTCTACCACTACCTTTTGTGTCCTATTACCAAGCCGGTTCCTGATCCATTTCACCAAGCTTCCCTCATTTGCACATGCTTTAACCTTCTCAGTCAGTCTTCGATGTAGTCCCTTGTCAAACGTTTCACTAAAATAAACTACATCAACTGAACTTCCCTCATCCACACATTTGATCTTATTTTCAAAAAATTCTCACAAATTTACTAGGCATGACCTCCCTTTGATGAAATCATGTTGAACATCCCTAATAAACACATTCCTTTGCAAGTTGATATTAATTTGCTCCTTCAGAATGTTTGTTTGCCAATAGTTTCCTTACCACTGACATGAGACTCACTGATCTGGTTTCCTGGTTCATCTTAATTGTGCCTCTGAAGAAAGTGAAACCACAATAGCCATCATCAAGTCTTCTGGCACTGCCCCTGTGCCTAGAGCCCCTGCAATTTCTTACCTCACCAGCCACAGGAGTCTGGGATGTGCTTCATCTGGGCCAGAGGATTTGCCTGTTTGTAATCCTAACAGAACCTCCATTTCCAATGTCAAACTTTGAAAGTTCCCCACAGCCCCGCTTCCTGAATTCTGTCTGTCTTCTCCTTTTTCCAGAGTGAAGACTGAAAGGAAGTATTCCTTCAACGCCCTTCTAACATTCTGCTGCTTCAGACACAGGTTGCCTGCTTGGTCCATAATGGGCCCATCATTTTCCTTTGTTACCCTCTTTCCTTTCATATATTTATAACTACCTTAGGATTCTCCTAAATCCTATTTACAAGTCCTCTTTCATACCTCAGTTTTGATCTTCTAATTCCTTTCTTAAATTATGTGCTGTATTCCTCTAGGTCTACAGCTGAATTGCTCCTGCTGGACTTGCTAACGGCAATTCTATTCTTTACCCAATCATGAATTGTCATAGACATCCAGGGTTCTCTTAACTTATTGCTCTTACATTTCCCTCTGAAGGGTACATGTTGAACCTCTACCCTCCCCAGCTCCTTGTTGAATGCTACCATTGCTCCATCATAGACTTGCCCACACAGAGCTGTACCCAGTCTACTGTGGTCAGACCCTGCTTCATTCTAATAAAATCTGCCTTCCATCAGTCCAAAGCCATTTTTTGCAGGCCATCTATTTCCTTGTCCAGGACAAATTTGAAACTATTGCCTAAATGTTCTCCTGCTACCAAATCAAACACTTGTCCAGCTTCTTTCCCCAGAACCAGATCCAGCACTGAGCCATCCCTTGTTGGGCTTTCTATGTCTTGGCACAAAAAATTCCCGTGAACACAGAAATCTGACCTCCCCAAACCCTTAACACAATGACTATCCCAATTTATGTTTGGAAAGTTGAAATCCCTGAGTATAATTACCCAATTATTACTCTTACACATCTCTGTGAACTGTATACATACTTGCTCCTTGATTTCCTGCTGACTCTTTCGGGGGCTTATAATACTTCCTCCCCCCCACCACCCGCCCAACATTCCTAACTTCTACCCACAAAGCCTCATTTGAGGATCCTTCCAAGATGTCTTCTCTCGTCATTCAGTAATTAATAGTGCTTCAACACCACCTTTTCACACCCTCCTCAGCCTTGCTAAAGATCCGATCCCCTGCACTATTGATTTGCCAGTCCAGCCCTTCACTCAACCATGTTTCTGTGATGGCAACAATATCATACTTCCTTAGGTCAATCAACACCATTAACCTCATCTACTTTATCCATTACACTCCCAGCATTAAAGTGAAGACCATTCAGCCTTGCCTTACTCTATTGACACAAAACATTGCTGAATTGACTGTGACTTGCTGTCTGTATTATAGCATTTGTCTGTGTCATCAATGTTCTGCATCCTTCTCACTGCCACACTAGTTTAAACTCCTCCAAACAGCACTAGCAAACATACCTGCAAGGATGTTTATCCCAATGTGGTTCAGGTGTAGACCACCCCATTTGTACATGTCCCAACTTCCCCAAAAACAGTTCCAGTGGTCCAGAAATCTAAAACCCTCTCTCTTGCACCAAAACTTCAGCCACATATTCATCTGTTCTATTTCCCTACTTCTAAACTCTCTGGCACGTGGCACTGGGAATAATCCAGAGATTGCAACCATTGAGGTCCTGGTTTTTATTCTACTGCCTAGATCCCTGAATTCTTGATGGAAGAACTCATTGCTCACATTGGTACCAACATTTAGACAACCTCTAACTCATCATTTTCCTCTTTTAGGATGCCTTGTAGCCATTTCATGGCATCCCTGACCAGGGAGGCATCACACCATCCATTTGGCTGCAGAATCACCTGTCTGCTCCCCGAACTGAAGAATTCTCTGTAAGAGTAGCTCTTCTTTCTCCTTCCCCCACTTCCCCACACTGTATGCAGTTAATCCAATTGTGTTGCCAGTGGCTTGTCTCTGACTGCATTCCTCCGAGATACCAGCATTCACATCAGCTTTCAAAATGGAATATCGGTTAGTGAGTTAGTTAGTGCAGGAATCCCCTGGGATTCACCATCTGCCTGATTCCATTCCTTTCTTCCCTCTAGTCCCCTGAGCTGTGGTGTGACTGGAACATGTTACTCACGTAACTGTCAGCCTCATGGATGCGCCACAATATCTTCAACCACCGCTCGAGCTCCGAGACCTGGAGCACCAGCTTCTGCAGCTGGGTGCAATTCCTGTACATGTGGTCATGTGGGACACTGGCAGCATCAGGGATTCCACACATGTGACAACCAGTACATTCCACTCACCTGGCCCTTCTGACATCTCTTAAACTTACATTTTAGGCCTTAGATTGGAATTACTAATCTTATTTTGTTCAAGTTTCTCCAAAAAGGGTGTGAAAAAGGATAACTCTAACCAAGTTCCCATTTCCCTTAATCTGTCAGGAAATGGAAGAGTTAATCAGCAATTGTCAGGTGATCAGTACTCACCAGTATAGAGCCTCTCTCATGTTGTGATGTCATCAGGAGCTGCATGGAAGATCATCACGGCGTTCCTGTTTTATCCGCATCGCATGAGATTTAGAACCTTAATGGTTACTGTTCCCCTGCCTCCGGTCAGCTGTTCCATGCTAAGCGCCCTGTAAAGGCTAGACCTGAATCTGTACCACGCTAGGTTTATAGCCTTACCGACCGTACCTCAGCCTCCCAGCTGCTGCTGAGGGTGTTCCCATCTGCTGTGTCAAGCTAAGAGCCCTGTAAAGACTGACTTTTACCTGTAGATAATGGACAGGCTTTGGGGAGTTAGGAGATGAGTTACCTGCCGCAGTATGCCTAGCCCCTCAACTGCTCTTGCAGCCACTGAATTTATATGGCGAGTTCCTTTGGGTTTCTGGTCAATGGTACCCCCCAGAATGTTAATGGTGGGGTATTCAGTCATATTAACATCATTGAAAGTCAAACGGTGGTGGTTAGATTGTCTCTTATTGGAAATGGTCATTGTGTGGCGTGAATGTTAATTGCCACTTATCAGCCCAAATCTGTATTCTGGCCAGATTTGCATTTAGATTTGAACTTCCCCAGTATCTGAGTAGCTGCAAATTTAGTGAACACTGTGTAATCGTCGGCAATCATCCCCACTTCTGAACTTTTGATGGAGCTCTTCATGGAAGATTACCACAGAAGGTAAGAATCTGTGGGCGATAGTTAGTATGGAGGGAGGATGCCAGATGAACAGTAAGAACTCTTGAGACAAATGGATCATTTTCAGGTTGGCAAGGCTGTAATATAGGTAGGACATGATGATTTGACACTTTATGATCCAGAATAATGACTAGGATCAAGTGACCAAGTGCTTTATCACCAGATTTATTGAAGATACAGGTTGATGAGAACACTTGTTGTGAAGATACGGTGAGTCTGCATAGAGATTGAGATAGGTGAAGTGGTTGGATAAAATTTGGGACATACTATGGGAAAATGTGCAGTCGTCCACATTGAAAGGAAGAATTGAAAAGTAGACCATTAAATAGAAGACCATTTTCCAACAGAATGCTAATGTACAGAGGAACCTGATGCAATATAAAAGAATAACAAAAAAAGCATGTATGTCTTACAGAAGGCTGTTATTGTAACAAAAAAGAATACAAAAATTCAGAGGTGTTGCTGCAACTGTACAGACCACTGCTGAGAGCAACTATTGTATTGATTGAGTTTTGACAGCCTTATTTAAAGTAATATATGCTTGTGTGGTAAGTAGTTCAGAACCAGTTCACTCAGCTGAATCTTACAGTTTAAGTATTGCCTTATGAGGGAAAAAAATTAAAAGTTCTTCCTGGCATCACTCTCATGGCCAGTATTTATTACCTTCTCTAATTGCTGTGGAGAGGTCAGTGGTGATCTGGCTTTGTTAATCACAGCATGGACCATAGAAGTGTCAGTTAGTCAGTTCCAGGATTGGACAGAGGGGCATTGAAGAAACAGTTGACATAGTTCCTTATCAGGATGGATGTTCCCATATATCTGCTGCCGTTATCCCTCATAGAGGTCGCATGCTTTGAAGGTGCAGTAGAAGAAGTCACTGTGAATTGTTGCAGTGTGTCTTTTTGATGGTACACACTGCTGCTAATGTGTTTCTCTGCAAGAGTGAGTGAATGTTATCAGATTGGGCATTTATTTGTTGGATTTTAAAAAAATGAATTTGTTGAAACAGAGAAGATTTTTTTTATATATAAATTAACTTATGAGATGTAGGCATTGTTGTTTGGGCCAGTATTTATTGCCTGTCCAAGTAATTATTTTCTGTCCTGACTTGCCCTTCAGAAGGTATTAGCGAGTTGCCTTCTTGAACCACTGCAGTCCATGTTCTGCAGGTAGATCCACAATGTCAACAGGGACTATGACAATGACAGTGAATGAAAAGCTACATATTTCAAAGTCAGGATGATAAATGACTTGGAGAGGAACTTGCATGTCATGATGTTCACATGTATCTGTTTCCATTGTCCTTCCAGATGAAAGTGGTTGAGAGGTTGGAAGGTACAGCCTAAGGACCTTTGGTGAATTTCTGCAGTGATTCTTGTAGATAGTAGATGCTGCTGCCACTGAGCATGAGTGGTGGAGAGAGTGAACGTTTATTCATAGATTCATACAGCACAGAAAAGGCCCTTTGGCCCAATGAGACTAACAACATAACTACACTAATTCCAATGTCTTGCATTTGTCTCATGTCCTTAAGTGTTGTGATATATGAGGTACTCATCCAAATATGAGTTTTCCAGTCTCCTCCAATTACTCAGGCAGGGCATTCCAAATTCTCACCATTTGCAGATTGAAAGGTTTATTGGCAAAGCCCCCTGAAGTAAATGCCCCTCACCCGAAAACCATGCCTTCTCATGATTGACCCATTAACCAAGGGGGACAGCGACTTTCTTTTTACCCCGTCCACAGCTCACATAATTTTATACACATCAATCATGTCTCCACTCAGTCATCTCTGCTTGAAAAAAAATCCAAGCCTATCTATTTGCTCCTTAGAGCTCAATTTCTCCATCCCAGGCAACATCCCGGTGAGCATCTTCTGTACCTTCTCTAGTGCTATCACATTCTTCCTGTGGGGAGGTGACCAGAACTGCATGTAGTGCTTCGACTGTGCCCTAACCACTGCTCTGTACAACTCCAACATTGTCTCTTTGCTCTTACATTCATCAGTTGTGGCGCAAAGTATAAATGCCCCAAATACCTTCTTAACTATCCTATTCATGTTCTCGGAGATAAAAGGTACTGCAGCTGCTGGAGAATCTGAGATAACAAGGTGTGGAGCTGGATAAACACAGCAGGCCAAGCAGCATCAGAGGAGCAGGAAAACTTGATGTTTCGGGCCTGGACCCTTCATCAGAAATGGGGGAGGGGAAGAGGGTTCTGAAATAAATAGGGAGAGAGAGGGAGACGGATAGAGGATGGATAGAGGAGAGGATAGGTGGAGAGGAGGCAGACAAGTCGAAGAGGCGGGGATGGAGCCAGTAAAGGTGAGTGTAGGTGGGGGGGTAGGGAGGAGATAGGTCAGTCCAGGGAGGACGGACAGGTCAAGGGGGCAGGATGATGTTAGTAGATAGGAGATGGGGGTGTGGCTTGAGGTGGGAGGAGGGGATAGGTGAGAGGAAAAACAGGTTAGGGAGGTGGAGATGAGCTGGGCTGGTTTTGGGATGCGGTTGGGGGAGGGGAGATTTTGAAGCTTGTGAAATCCACATTGATACCATTGGGCTGCAGGGTTCCCAGGCTGAATATGATTTGCTGTTGCTGCAGCCTTCGGGTGGCATCACTGTGGCATTGCAGGAGGCCCAGGATGGACATGTCATCCAAGGAGTGGGAGGGGGAGTTCAAATGGTTCGCGACTGGGAAGTCCAGACGTTTGTCGCAAACCGAGTGTAGGTGTTCCGCAAAGTGGTCCCCAAGCCTACGCTTGGTTTCCTTGATGTAGAGGAGGCCACATTGGGAACAGCGGATACAGTATACCACATTGGCAGATGTGCTTGTTAACATCTGTTTGATGTAGAAAGTCTTCATGGGGCCTGGGATGGGTGCGAGGGGGGAGGTGTAGGGGCAGGTGTAGCACTTCCTGAGGTTGCAGGGAAAGGTGCCGGGGGTGTTGGGGCTGGTGGGGAGTGTGGAGCGGACAAGGGAGTCACGGAGACAGTGGTCCCTCCGGAAAGCAGATAAGGGTGGAGAGGGAAAAATGTCTTTGGTAGTGGGGTCAGATTGCAGATGGCGGAAGTGCTGGAGGATGATGCATTGGATCTGGAGGTTGGTGGGGTGGTACATGAGGATGAGGGGGATTCTGTTTTGGTTGTTCTTGTGGGGAGGGGGTGTGAGGGATGATTTGCGGGAAATGTGAGAGACACGGTCGAGGGCATTTTCGACCACTGTGGAGGGGAAGTTGTGGTCCTTGAAAAAAGAGGACATCTGGGATGTCCGGGAGTGAAGTGCCTCATCTCGGGAGCAGATGCGGCGGAGGTGAAGGAATTGGGAGTAGGGGATGGCATTTTTGCAGGAAGGTGGGTGAAAGGAGTGTATTCTAGGTAGCTGTGGGGGTCAGTAGGCTTGAAATGGATGTCAGTTTCCAGTGGTTGCCAGAGACAGAATACTTTGCACCTTATCTTAGGACATGTGGTAACAATAAATCAAACCAAATCAAGTCAGATTGTAGCTGGTCATTGACATTATTGCCCAAAACCTGATCTGTCCACTTATCCCTTGATGTCATTTGAAGAGTAAGAACAGAAAAGTAAAATAGAACTTCATTTAAAGGCATACAGACTGCAGAGATACAGGGAAATGTAGAAAAGACCTGAGTATTCACATACAAGATGCTTTGTAGAGACAGGACACATGAAGCAAGTTGTTATAAAAGGAAATTCTATACCTGCAGATGTATAAATCAAACCATATTTAGCCTATAGTTATATTTTTGTTTCCTTCCCTATCGAAATAAAGGTGTGACATTGGTACTTTTTACACCATCTGGCACTTCTCATCATGAAAGGATTCTTGAAAGATTACTACTGATATATCCACTAACTCTGCAGTTACTTCTCTTGGTATCACAGCAATAAGTATTCAGTTGTACATTACGCATACATTGAAGGTGTTTGTGACATTGAGTGGGGTGGGTGGGATTAACTGATTATAATAGGGATGCGGAATTTCAGTTCAGTAATGAGATTTCAGAAATAGGGACTATTCTTTAGAGTCAATGAAGAGGAATTGAATAAAAGTAGTCAAGACGATAATATAATTAACAAGAAGGAAACCCTTCACACTGACATAATTGTAGTAGCCAGAAAATCTGAGTGGAAAGTAATTGAAAGTCAAAGTAGGAGGGATTTGGAAATCAAAATGTTTACTCTGAGTTGTTACAATGTGGAATACCCTGCCTGACATGATGGAGGCTGACACAAGAGTCACTTCCAGATCGAAAGTGGATAAATCCTTGAAAAGAAAAATGAATAAACATTTTCACTGATCTCTGTGCTCTGGGCAAAGCCCTGCTCCACTGTGTTGTGGACTCACAGAAGCTCATCTCAGATGTAAAAATATTTACAGGATGGAATCAAATTATATTGTGCGCAAACTATTATATTTATTGTTTTATGAATCTGAGAATCAGATTGAAAGGGAGCTTCACAACTGTTTTCAGCTGCTCTCGGAATTGCCTCTGGGTCACTGTATAGATACAAGTGTTTGTGCAAGTACTGAGGAGCTGGAGCAGGTATCCGATGGTACCTGCAGCTGTGGAAAGTGGAGGATAATCATGCAGTAATGCAACTCGTTGATAAAGGAAACATGCCATGTAAGGGGACCATAAAATAATGAAGCTGCCTGAGATTGCAAAGAGTAAAATGATGGATTTTCTGCGTTTGTCCATCTCTGGGTCACTGTGCTTCTCCCTGTCGCTGTCCTTCTGGAGTCTCTTACGGGCTTTGCTTGCTACTAAAACATGTCTGACAGTCAGAGTGTTTAAAATGAGAATAAAAACACATGGCAGTGTAGGGGATAGAAGGCGATGGAATATACCATATAACGTCCAGTAGTTTGAAGTGTAATACTCTGGTTTTGTGATGCAAAACCATGGCAGGTTATTGAAGATATACTTGGGTTGGAATTTGAAAAACCAGGGAATGCTTTCCAAATAGCTCAGCACACTCACTGTCCCAATAATCATGACTGCAGTTTTCTCAGTGCAGTATTTGGTTTTAAGCTTCTGGCAGCAAATAGCCACAAATCGATCAAAGGTGAAAGCAACAGTCAACCAGACGGAATTCATTGTGGTTGCAGGAATAAGCACCGTAACTAAACCACAAACATAAGTAATATCCAGGAAAGACACTGGGAAATACATTATAAGCCACCTCAGCATCACATCAGATATGACAACAAGGAAATCCGCCGCTGCCATTGCTATCAGGTATCGTGTGATACACTGCGAGAGACCACAGCTTCTCCAAGAAAGGATCACAATCGCCAACAAGTTAACTGCAATAAATAAATAAAACCAGGTGGATAGGGTTAATACAAGAATTTGATGAGATCTTCTGATGAGTTTGTTGTGTTAAATATTTGATAATTACATCTGATTCTGCAGGTGTTTTTTCACAGGCAATATTTTAAAAATAATAAAACTTTTTCACCCAATTGTAAGAAATCAAAGTAATATCAATCTTAAAAAATGCATGATTACTTCCCAAATATTCCATTGCAGACAATGTCGTAGACACCACCATCATCATCCCTGGATATTCCTGTCCCATTGGCAGAACAAACCCAGCAGAGATTACAGTACAGTTGTACACATTCAGGAGCAAATTTCCCTAAAAGTCCTCAACATTGACTCTGGACTTCATCGAATCAGATTAAACATGGGCAAGGTAACGTTCTGCTGTTTACTATGTATTGTTCTCACTCAGCTGATGAATTAGTATTCCTCCTCAATGTATAAAACTTAGAGGAAGTACTGAAGGTGGTACGTGTGCAAAATGTATTCTGGCTGGGGATCATCAATGTTCATCACCAACAATGGCTCAGCACTACTGATGGAGCTGTTTGGGTCTGAAAGGACATTGCTGCTACACTGTGTCTGCAGCAGGTGGTGAAGGAAGCAACAAAATGGGGGGAAACATACTTAATATAATTCTTACTGGCTGCAGATGCATCAGTCCATGTTAGTACCTGTAAGAGTGACCACTAGAAAGGAAGTCCCACGGACTCTTTGAGAATACCTCCATTATTTTGTGTGGCATGATCACAGTGTTAAATGGGAGAGACTTCAAATAGTTCTAGCGACTCAAAACTGGGCATCCATGAGACTGTGGGCCATCAGCAACAGCAGAATCATACTCTGATACGTTTTGCAACCTCATGGCCCAGCATATCCCCCACTTTACCATGATCATCAAGCCAGTGTAAGAGGGCATGCCAGAAGCAGCACCAGGCATACCTAAAAATGAATAATCAACCTGGTGAAGCTAATAAACAGGACTACATGTGTACCAAACAGCGTAAGCAGCAAGTGAAAGAAAGAGCTAAATGATCCCACAACCACTTGCTCAAACCTATCATTTCCATTGATGCATTGTGATGGACAATTTAACAACTCACTGGACGAGTGGGAAGCTACATAAATATCCCCATCTTCTATGACGGAAGAGCCCACCTCATCGGTGCAAAAGATAAGTCTGAAGCATTCACAACAATCTTTAGGCAGAAATGCCAAGTGAATGATAGTGGATCACAGATGCCAGTCTTCAGTCAATTTGATTCACTCCACATGATATCAAGAGACAGTTGTGGGCACTGGATACTGCAAAGAATATGGGTCATGACGACATTCTGACAGTAGTATTACAGACTTATGCTTCAGAACCTAACTCCAGCCATGCTGTTCCAGTTCAGTTAAAACATCAACCTGACAATGTGGAAAATTTCCCAGGTGTGTTCTGTTTGTCAAAAGCGGGACAAAGCCATCTTGGCCAATCACTGCCCCATCAGTTTACTCTCAATCATCAGTAAAGTGATACAAGGTGTCATCAACAGTGCTGTCAAACAGCACCTGTGCAGCAATGACCTGCCCACTGGTGCCTGGTTTGGATTCTACCAGGACTACTTAGCTCCTGACATCATTACAGCCTTTTGATTCAAAAATGGATGAAACAGCTGAATTCCAGAGGTGAGGTGACAGGAACAGTCTTTAACATCAAGGCCACATTAGACCAAGTGTGGCATCAACACCCAAGTAAAACTGGAATCAATAGATATCAGGGAGAAAACTCTCCATGTTAGACTTATACCTGGTATATCGGAAAATGGTTTTTATTGGAAGCCAGTCATCTCAGCTCCAGAACATCTTTGAAGGTGTTCCTCGGGTAGTGTCCTAGGCTTCAGCATCTTCAGCTGTTTCATCAATGCCCTTCCCTCCATCATAAAATCAGAAGTGAGGATGTTCACTGATGATTGCACAGTGTTCAACACCATTCGCGACTCCTGAGATACTGAAGCAGTCTATGTTCAAATGCAACAAGACCTGGATAATATCTAGTCTTGGACTGAAAAGTGGAAAGGAAACATGACACCACACAATGGAAATCTCCAATTAGAGATAATTTAATCAACACCCCTTGACATTCAATAGCGTTACCGTCACTGAATTCCTTATTATCAACATCCTTGGAGTTACTCCTGACTAGAAATTCAACTGGACTCACCTTATAAATACAAATGGCTACAAGAGCAAAGAAGAGTCTAAGAATGCTACAACAAACAACTCACCTCCAGATTCCCAAAGCTTGTCCAACATCTGCACTGCACAATTGAGGAGTGTGATGGAATACTCTCCACTTGCCTGGATGGTTGCAGCTCCGACAACAGTCAAGAAACTTGTCTAATCAAGGACAAAGCAGCCTCCTTGTTCGGCAGCACATCCACAAGCACTCACTCCCTCCACCACCTCCAATGCTTTGTAGCTGTAGTGCATACTATCTACAAGATGCACAGCAGAAATTTATCCAAGATCCTTTGACCACTCCTTCCAAAGCCATGACTACTTCCATCTAGAACTATCTAGCAGATACATGGAAATTCCAGCACCTACAAGTTCTCCATCAAGCCAGTCACCATCTTGGCTTGAAAATATGTCACCGTTCCTTCACTGTTGATGGGTCAAAATCCTTCAGTTCTCAATTATGGGTCTACTTACAGCATACTTACTGCAGTGGTTGATGAAGGCAGCTCACCAACACCTTCTCAAGGGCAAACTCGGAATGGCCAATAAATGCTGGATAGCCGGCAACACATATGTCTCATGAGAGAATAGAGACATGGTAAATATTTTGTCTGAGACAAAAGTACCTGCGATCATGAGTTGCTGTTGAGCACACAAGTCTGGAGATTTTGGATATGATCATGGCTAAGTAGGTTGTGGTGTTAACTTCACTAACCTGTGTGACCCCAAGGCAGTAATTTCCAATCAATGGAAGTGGCTTTTCAGCATATCTCTCACTTGCAAACAATGAAATAATTGCCAATGATCACGGAATTATAACTCCACTTATGTTTCTTTATCATTCAAGTCCACCAACCTTTTGCTATGTATTGGCTGTCATACCAAAGTTGCACGTTTCCATGTCTAATCGATCACCATCAGTGTTTACACTATTTGAACATAGAGTAAGTTACCTAAAATACATAGCAAGTACACTAGAGACTCTGATATCAGCAAGTTAGTTTTTTTTATATTAATCAAACTGCATAAGTGTATCACTCTTAAAGATATGAAGAAATATCATGAAGGTTTTTAGAAAATACCATTACAATCGACAAGGGTGCCCAATTGGTCCATATCTGATTTTGAAAAATGTTTAAGTTAAATTGAATGAACAGTTTAGGAAGAGTTATACTTCTCATAAGTGGCATTGTATTGAGCACCATTCTTGCCCAGATTATGAATCATTCTCGAAGCAAAGGGTCAAACAATTCGACAAACATGGACAGATGTTACTTACCAGGTACTCCAATAGCCATGAGCACAGGACAATAAATGAACTCAACATCAGCAAATATTTGTAGAGCATTGAAAGGATATTTCATTTTCTGATGTCAAATAATCCAACCTTTACTTGAAACTATCAACAACTCATGGAATTTATATACATAACAACCAAATTCTCCAAGGAAATAATTAGGTTGATATTACACAGTCTTATGAACAAACAGGTGTAAAACCTGCAAAGAATTGGTGACGGAATAGATTGTAGAAATACCTAATGTGGACGGGGATCACAGAAATACATGGCACCCAGATAAAAAAATTCTGCAAAGCATATGTGAGAAAATCTGTAGAATGTTCCATAAGGATGCAGGGCTGATTTCACAAGTAGCTGCAACATATTCATTTCATTTTTCTTGGGATGTGGGCATCATTGGCAAAGCCAGGCTTTGCTGTCTACCCCTAAGTATCCTTGAGAACGTGGTGATGAGTGGTCTTCTTGTTCCACTGCCATACATCTGGTGCATGTACACATATACAAAGGCCCATGTCTTCAAGATGGAGAATGAGGTTGTTAATTCTGAGAGCAGGGTCCCGAATCTTAATAAGGGAAACTACATTGGAATGAGATGAGTTAGCTATGATGGACTGGGAAAGGTTACTGAAAGGAATGACAGTCAATAGGCAATGGCAAACATTCAAAGACCGAATGGATGAACTACAAAAATCATTTATTCTTATTTGGTGCAATGCAAAGACAACAGTGGTCAAACCATGTTTTATGAGGGAAGTTGGAGAGTCTTAGACACAAATAGAGGGATATAAATTAGCTAGAGAAAGCAATAGACCTGAGGATTGGGAGCAATTTAGAAGTCAGTAAAGGAGGTTCAAGGGCATGATTAAGAATGGGAAAATAGAACATGAATGTAAGCATGTGGGGGAACATAAGAACTGACTATAAAACTTTCTATGAGTATGTCAAGAGAAAGAAAGACATATGAAAGCGAATGTAGGTCCCTTACAGTTAGTCCACAGTTCGAAATTTATACCGTGGAACAAAGAAATCACTGAGGAACTAAATTCATACGTCGCTTCTGTCTTCACAAAGGAGGACATGAATAACACATCAGAAATGATAAGGAACACAGGATTTAGTGAGTGGGAAGAATTGAAACATATGCATTTGGAGAGAAATTGTGTCGTGAAATTGATGGGATTAAAGACGGAAAAATGGCTAGGTCTGATAATTGCATCCTGAGTATCTGACAAAGTGACCCTAGAAATAATAGACATATTGGTGCTCATTTTCCATGATTCTTTAGACTCTGGAATATTTCCTACATATTGGAGGATAGGTAATGTAGCCCCATTGTTTAAAAGGAAGCTAGAGAGAAAATGGGGAATATCAGACCAGTGAACCTGATGTCAGCATTGGGAAAATGTTTGAATCCATTATGAAGTGTATTATAGCAGAGCACTTAGAAAACAATGTAAAATCTGAGACAATCAGCATGGATTTGCAAAAGGGAAATTATACTTGACAAATCTACTGAAATTCTTCTGGAATGTGAATAATTGAGTTGATCGGGGCAGCCAATGGATATGATTTTGTTTGGATTTTCAAAAGGCTTTAGAAGAGTCCCAAATAAAAGAGTAATATGTAAAATTAAAGAGCATGAGACTGGAGTCAGAGTAATTGTATAGAGAATTGATTTGCAGACAGGAAACAAAGTGTACGAATAAATGGGTCTTTTTCTGAATGGCATGCAATGACCAGTGGGCTACCACAGGGATCAGTACTGGGACCCCAACTATTCACAATATGTGTTCATAATTTAGATGAGGGAGCTAAATATCTCAAAATTTGCAGGTGATACTAACCTAGGTAGAAGGATGAGCTGTAAGAAGGATGCAGTAATGTTGCAGTGTGATTTGGACAGGCTGAGTGAGTGGGCTAAAGCATAGCAGATACAGTGTAATGTGGAAAATGTGAGGTTATCCATTTTGATCGCAAAAATGTATTGGCAGATTATTGTTTGAATGGCTGCAAATTGAGAGAGAGGAATGTTCGATGAGACCTGGGTGTCCTTGTGCACCAGTCACTGGAATTAAGCCCACAGGTGCAGCAGTCAGTAAAGGAGGAAAACGGTAATTTGTATGTTGGCCTTCAGAGTGAGTGGGTTTAAGTATAGTAATAAGGATGTCTTACTGCAATTATATAAGACATTGGTGAGGCCACACCTGGTATATTGTCTGCAAGTTTGTGCTCCTTAGCTGAGGAAGCATATTCTTGCCCTTGAGGGAGTGCAGTGACTCGAGTGAAATGGCCAAATTTTGCTGTCTATGTAGGTCTTGCCTCATTGTTCTTTGTCTTCTCTGAATCCAGTCAAACTAACTATTAATGTATAACTCATATTAATTTTTTATAATTAAGTAAATTCTTGCCTATGTAACACTGATTCCATGTTTAATTGTTGTTATCTCTCATTTCCATTTAACAAACTGAATTGTAAAAATTATTTTTAAAATTAAAGTATATAGTATTATCATGGTAATATAATAAGATGAACCCAAGGATGAATCTTTACATTTGTACAAAACATAATAATCACCCTTTTCAAAGTGAACTCCTAAAATTAACCTTGTCTTCACCATGAGAACATTTATGTCAAATTACTTGTTTAAAATCTCCATTCCCAACTTGAGGTATATATGCCCTATACAAATTCCCAAATCGTAAGATGAAACAAATCTGATTTGTGATGGATTGAACTTCAACCATACGGCAATAGGATCTATTGTATCATCTAACAAAAGAATCTCCCACAAATTGATTTTCATACCCAATTATTATTGACACATTAAGTACAATCCATGAATGTCCATCTTCACAACATCCCACACTTCATCGAGTAAACCATTGATCTCCTATCTGATCTTCCATTTGTTTATCCTGACACCCCACTCCCAACATTGAGAGCTGATCATCAAATGAAGAAGAACAATTTCCACGACAAACTCCATCTTCAACTGCCCTATAATAGAGTCAAGGAAGTATCTGCTGTTATGAACAGTTTACAATCAGTTATTTATTTAAACTGCTGAATTTCCAGAACTGGTTGACCAACTACCTTTTCTACGTTGTTTACCAGTATGTTAATGTGAATTTTCATAATATTTCTGGTGAATGAGAATAATGAATGAGATTAGGAAAACAACATCCCCAATGATCCTAGAAGATTTCCCGAAAGACCAAACCCGAAACTAAATCTTTGGAGACTAAATCTTGGAAGACCAAACCAAGTGCAAGCATAATAAATACCAGTTGTATGTATGGGCACCCATCAGAAACAATTAATCTGGAGCTCTTTGGTTGATGGGAATTGTCTCATCATGTGGAATTTGCCTCAACGACTTGTCCAGCAGCTGCTTCAACTGTATCATTCTTTACCAAACTTCCCTCTTCTAGACCCAGAACACCTATCAACTCGTCATCTGTTCCCATATTCATGCCTGTGAACCTAACTAACTGATGATCATCTCATAAACAAATTACTTTCCCAAACCCTTGAAACTGATTTAACAAAGTATCAGACAAACTATCTGACTGATCATCTACGGAAGCATTACCTATCTCTCTGTCAAAGTAGTGTTGAAGAACTAGACAAAGAAGAATGAAGGTGGGAATTAAAACTCTGAGTACGGGGATAAAACGCTTTTAACATAACACAATACTGACTATTACACTGAACACCATTTGCCTTCATTAGGTTCCTATGAACCCATCCAGTTTACTCCTAATCTAGTAACATCTTGTACACTGAAGCACTTACTTTGTCAAAAATAGAATGGGGTCCATCATATCTAGATGACAAAAATGAACCTGGTTTGTGAACTTGAAGCATAACCTGTTGTCCCACCTCATACTCTGTAGAATTCACTTTACTATCAAAGTAAGCCTTCTGCTGTTTCCCTTTGAGTCCTATTTTAATAGCTGCTGACATCGGTGATGCTTGAATATTGTCCAGCAATTGCTGTACAGTTCTCTTGTGACTCAGAGACAATTTCAGGTTCAGAAAAGTTAAACCCTAAAAGAGAGATAATTTCCCCTCATGGGTCCTGTCATCAAAACATAGCGCGGTGCTGGATCTGATTCTGGGGAACGAAGCTGGACAGAAGCTCAATGTGGCAGTGCAAGCGCACTTTAGCAATTGTGACCACAACACTGTACAAGTTAAGACCAAAGAGAAAAGTTGCTGGAAGCTCAGCAGGTCTGGCAGCATCTGTGAAGAAAAAATCAGAGCTAATGTTTTGCGTCCAGTGACCCTTTCTCAGTACAATTTAAATTTGTTATGCTCAAGGAGAAGGATGGCCTGCAAATAAAGGCTTTTGATGAGAGGAAGACACACAGGATCTGCCCAAAGTGTGGATCTTCAAAAAGAAGCTGGGGAGAGTTCACTCCAACATATACCCTTTAGAGCGAAATATAGGAATAATAATTTCAGGGAACTCTGGATGTGGAGGATAATTCAGGACTGAATATGGAAGAAGAGAAATGCTTTTAGCAAGTCCAAAGGGAGCAGTTCAGCTGTGGAGCTGAAGGCATATAGGAAAAGCAAGGGTGAAAACTTAGGAAAGGAATTAGAAGAGCAAAAAAGGGTGAATGAGAAAAGGACCTACAAACAGGAATCGGGAGAATCCTATGACACTTCATAAATATATTCAACAGAAGAGGTTAACCAGAGAAAGAGTGGGGCACATGAGGGATCAAGGGGGTAATCTGTGTGTAAAGCCACAGAATATTGGAAGTGTGTTAAATGAATACTTCTCTTCAGTCTTCACTCTGGAAAAGGAGAACATAGATACGGAATTCTGGAAATGGGATTCTGAGGAACTTGCACAATTTGACATCGGAAATTGGGAAGTATTGGAGGCTCTGACAGGTTTAAAAATGGACAAATTCCCTGCTTGGGATGAACTGCATCCCAGGCTGCTGTGGGAGGTAAAGCAGGAATTTTCTGTGTCTCTGACACAAATTTTTAATTCCCCTCCGGCCACGGGAGTGGTGCCAGGGGACTGGAGGATGGTTAAGGTGTTTCCACTTTTCAAGGAAAGTCATCGAGATGAACCAGGACATTACAGTCACACATCAGTGGTGGGGAAACTATTGAAGAAAAGTCTGAAGGATAGAAACAATATCCACTTGGAAAGGCATGGGTTAACTAGCGATGGTCAGCATGGATTTGTTCGAGAGAGGTCATGCCTCACAAATTCGTTAGAATTTTTTGAAAACGTGATCAAGTATGTGGCTGGGGAAGTTCAGCTGATGTAGTTTATATGGATTTTTGCTAAGTTCTTGACAAGTCCCACATGGGAGACTGTGTGCAAAGTTTAAAGCCCATATAATTCAGGGAAACCTGGCGAGATGGATCAGACACTGATTTAGTAATAGGACACAAAGAGTAGTGGTAGAAGACAGAGTTACTGGAGACTGGTGTTAGTGGTGTACCACAAGGCTTCGTACTGGGATCCTTATTGTTTCTTATATAATAACATATAATGATATAGATGAAAATGTGGGGAGAATGTTAAGCAAGTTTGTAGATGATGCCAAGATTTGTAGGGTGGTTAGTAGTGAAGATGATGTTTGTCAGTTCCAGGAAAATATGGATAGGTTGGTCAGATGGGCAGAGCAGTGGCAAGTAGTAACTAACATTGATAAGTCCAAGTTGATGTGCTTTGTAAGAAGAAACAAGATGAGGCAGGATTTACTGAATGGTCGGATATTGGGTAGCTCAGACAAACAGAGGGATCTTTGGGTAATTATTCATAGATCCATGAGGTCGGCGAAGCACGTGAATGGGATATTTAAGTCATATGGGGCACTTGCCTTCACCAGTCATGGCATGAAATATATGATCAAAAAGGTAATGTTGGATTTGTACAGACTGTTGATTAGACTGCAGCTGGAGTATTTTGTGCAGTTCTGGTCACTGGAAAGGATGTGATAGAACAATAGGAGAACCAGAAGTGGTTCACCAGGATGTTGCCTGGGATGGAGCAATTGAGCCAAAGGGAGAGACTAGATAGGTTTGGACAGCTTTTGTCAGAGGAGAGAAGGCTGGGTGGGGTCACGGGGGTGGGGGGTACAATTATTTATGTGTGTAAGATTATGTGGGATATGAATAGTGTGAGTAGGAAGGAACTGTTCGCTGTTTTTATAGTAAGTGGCAGGAAATTTAGGGGCATTTTGGATATTTTTTGTGGGGGGACTTAACAGGGATAAGCCATGGGGTACAGGTCTCTGGCACAGAGTCTGTCCCTGTTGCTCAGAAGGGAAGTGGGGAGAGGAGGAGAGCATTAGTCATTGGGGACTCCATAGTTAAGGAGACAGTTAGGAGATTCTGTGGGAACAAGAGAGACTCGTGGTTGGTGTGTTGCCTCCCAGGTGCCAGGGTCTGTGATGTCTCGGATCGTGTTTGCGGGATGCTTAAAGGAGAGGGGGAGCAGCCCCAAGTCATGGTCCACATAGGCACCAACGACATGGGTAGGAAAAGGGATGGGGATGTAAGGCAGAAATTCATGGAGCTAGGGTGGAAGCTTAGAGCTAGAACAAGCAGAGTTGTTATCCCTGGTTTGTTACCTGTGCCACGTGCTAGCGAGGCGAAGAATAGGGAGAGAGAGCAGTTGAACAAGTGGCTACATGGATGGTGCAAGAGGGAGGGATTCAGATACCTGGATAATTGGAGCTCATTCTGGGGTTGGTGGGACCTCTACAAATGGGATGGTCTACACCTGAACCAGAGGGGTACCAATATCCTTGGGGGGAAATTTGCTAATGCTCTTCGGGAGGGTTTAAAATAATTCAGCAGGCGGTTGGGAACCTGAATTGTAGCTCCAGTGAACAGGAGGTTGAGAGTAGTGAGGTCATGAATATGGTTTCAAGGTCGCAGGAGTGTACTGGAAGGCAGGAAGGTGGTTTGAAGTGTGTCTACTTCAACGCCAGGAGCATCCGGAATAAGGTGGGTGAACTTGCAGCATGGGTTGGTACCTGGGACTTTGATGCTGTGGCCATTTCGGAGACATGGACAGAGCGGGCACAGGAATGGTTGTTGCAGGTTCTGGGGTTTAGATGTTTCAGTAAGATCAGGGAAGGTGGTAAAAGAGGGGGAGGTGTGGCATGGTTAGTCAAGGACAGTATTATGGTGGCAGAAAGGACGTTTGATGAGGATTCGTCTACTGAGGTAGTATGGGCTGAGGTTAGAAACAGGAAAGGAGAGGTCACCCTGTTGGGAGTTTTCTACAGGCCTCCGAAAAGTTCCAGAGATGTAGTGGAAAGGATTGCAAAGATGATTCTGGATAGGAGGGAAAGTTACAGGGTCGTTGTTATGGGGTCTTTAACTTTCCAAATATTGACTGGAAACGCTATAGTTTGAGTACTTTAGATGGGTCAGTTTTTGTCCAATGTGTGCAGGAGGATTTCCTGGCACGGTATGTAGATAGGCCAACAAGAGGTGAGGCAACATTGGATTTGGTACTGGGTAATGAACCGGGCCAGGTGTTAGAATTGGAGGTAGGTGAGCACTTCAGTGATAGTGACCACAATTCGGTTACGTTTACTTTAGCGATGGAAAGGGATAGGTATATATCGCAGGGTTACATATCGCAAGAGTTATCGCTGAGGGAAAGGCAATTATGAGGCGATTAAGCAAGATTTAGGATGCATAGGATGGGGAAGGAAACTGCAAGGGCTGGGCACAATTGAAATGTGGAGCTTGTTCAAGGAGCAGCTACTGCGTGTCTTTGATAAGTATGTACCTGTCAGGCAGGGAGGAAGTGGTTGAACGAGGGAACCGTGGTTTACTAAAGAATTTGAATCTCTTGTCAAGAGAAAGAAGGAGGCTTATGTAAAAGATGAAGGCTCAGTTAGGGCGCTTGACAGTTCCAAGTTAGCCAGGAAGGACCGAAAGAGAGAGGTAAGAATAGCCAGGAGGGGACATGAGAAGTCTTTGACAGGTAGGATCAAGGAAAACCCTAAAGCTTTCTACAGGTATGTCAAGAATAAAAGAATGACTGGAGTAAGATTAGGGCCAGTAAAGGACAGTAGTGGGAAGTCATGCGTGGAGTCCGAAAAGATAGGAGAGGCGCGAAATGAATATTTTTCGTCAGTATTCACACATGAAAAAGACAATGTTGTCGAGAAGAATGCTGAGATACAGGCGATTATACTAGACAGGATTGAGGTTCACAAGAAGGAGGTGTTATCTATTTTCACACTTTCCAGAATTGCTAAGTCCCCTGGGCCGGATGGGATTTATCCTAGGATTCTCTGGGAAGCTAGGGAGGAGACTGCAGAGCCTTTGGTTTTGATCTTTATGTCATCATTGTCTACAGGAATAGTGCCAGAAGACTGGAGGATCGCACATGTTGTCCCCTTGTTCGATAAGGGGAGTAGAGACAACCCTGGTAAGTATAGACCAGTGAGCCTTACTTCGGTTGTGGGTAAAGTGTTGGAAAGGATTATAAGAGATAGGATTTATAATCATCTGGAAAGGAATAATTTGATTAGGGATAGTCAACACGGTTTTGTGAAGGGTAGGTCGTGCCTCACAACCTGATTGAGTTCTTTGAGATGGTGACCAAACAGATGGATGAGGGTAAAGCGGTTGATGTGATGTATATGGATTTCAGTAAAGCGTTTGATAAGTTTCCCCACAGTAGGCTATTGCAGAAAATACGGAGGTATGGGATTGAGGGTGATTTAGCTGTTTGGATCTGAAATTGGTTAGCTGTAAGAAGACAGAGGGTGGTGGTTGATGGGAAATGTTCATCCTGGAGTTCAGTTACTAGTGGTGTACCGCAAGGATCTGTTTTGGGGCCACTGCTGTTTGTCATTTTCATAAATGACCTGAATGAGGGCATAGAAGGATGGGTTAGTAAATTTTCCGATGACACTAAAGTCAGTGGAATTGTGGATAGTGCAGAAGGATGTTGCAGGTTACAGAGGGACATCGATAAGCTGCAGAGCTGGGCTGAGAGGTGGCAAATGGAGTTTAATGCGGAAAAGTGTGAAGTGATTCACTTTGGAAGGAGTAATAGGAATACAGAGTACAGGGCTAATGGTAAGATTCTTGGTAGTGTGGATGAGCAGAGAGATCTCGGTGTCCATGTGCATAGATCCCTGAAAGTTGCCATCCAGGTTGATAGGGTTGTTAGGAAGGCGTATGGTGTGTTAAGTTTTATTGACGGAGGGATTGAGTTTCAGAGTCGTGAGGTCATGTTGCAGCTGTACAAAACTCTGGTGCGGCCGCACTTGGAGTATTACGTACAGTTCTGGTCACCGCATTACAGGAAGGATGTGGAAGCATTGGAAAGGGTGCAGAGGAGATTTACCAGGATGTTGCCTGGTATGGAGGGTAGATCTTATGAGTAAAGGCTGAGGAACTTGAGGCTGTTTTCGTTAGAGAGAAGATGGTTAAGAGGTGACTTAATAGAGACATACAAGATGATCAGAGGATTAGATAGGGTGGACAGTGAGAGCCTTTTTCCTCGGATGGTGACGGCTAGCACGAGGGAACATAGCTTTAAATTGAGGGGTACATGGAACATAGAACATAGAACATAGAACATAGAACATAGAACAATACAGCGCAGAACAGGCCCTTCGGCCCTCGATGTTGCGCCGACCTGTGAACTAATCTAAGCCCATCCCCTACACTGTCCCATCATCATCCATATGCTTATCCAAGGACTGTTTAAATGCTCCTAATGTGGCTGAGTTAACTACATTGGCAGGCAGGGCATTCCATGCCCTTACCACTCTCTGAGTAAAGAACCAGCCTCTGACATCTGTTTGAAATCTATCATCCCTTAATTTGCAGCTATGCCCCCTCGTACTAGCCAACGTCATCATCCGAGGAAAAAGACTCTCACTGTCCACCCTATCTCATCCTCTGATCATTTTGTATGTCCCTATTAAATCCCCTCTTCGCCATCTTCTCTCCAATGAGAACAGACCCAAGTCCCTCAGCCTTTCCTCATAAGACCTTCCCTCCAGACCAGGCAACATCCTGGTAAATCTCCTCTGCACCTTTTCCAATGCTTCCACATCCTTCCTGTAATGGGGCAACCAGAACTGTACGCAATATTCCAAGTGAGGTCGCACTAGCGTTTTGTGCAGTTGCAGCATGACATCACGGCTCCGGAACTCAATCCCTCTACCAATGAAACCTAACATACCGTATGTCTTCTTAACAGCACTATCAACCTGGGTGGCAACTTTCAGGGATCTATGTACCTGGACACCAAGATCCCTCTGCACATCCACACTACCAAGAATCTTTCCATTGACCCAGTATTCTGCCTTCCTATTATTCTTCCCAAAGTGAATCACCTCACATTTATCTGCATTGAACTCCATTTGCCACCTTTCAGCCCAATTCTGCAGTTTATCCAAGTCTCCCTGCAACCTGCAACATTCTTCCACACTGTCCACCACTCCACCGACTTCAGTGTCATCTGCACACTTACTAACCCATCCACCTATGTCTGCGTCCAAGTCATTTATAAAAATGACAAACAGCAGTGGTCCCAAAACAGATCCTTGTGGCATACCACTAGTAACCGGATTCCAGGCTGAATATTTTCCATCAACCACCACTTGTTGCCTTCTTTCAGAAAGCCAGTTTCTCATCCAAACTGCTAAATCTCCCTCAATCCCATGCCTCCGCATTTTCTCCAATAGCCTACCATGTGGAACCTCATCAAAGGCTTTACTGAAGTTCATGTACATCACGTCAACTGCCCTACCCTCATCCACATGCTTGGTCACCTTCTCAGAAAACTCAATGAGGTTTGTGAGACACGACCTGCCCTTGACGAATCCATGTTGACTATCTCCAATCAAATTGTTGCTTGCTAGATGATTATAAATCCTATCTCTTATAATCCTTTCCAAAACTTTTCCGACAACAGACGTAAGGCTCACTGGCCTATCATTACCTGGGTCATCTCTACTGCCCTTCTTGAACAAGGGCACAATATTTGCAATCCTCCAGTCCTCTGGTACTAAACCTGTACACAATGACGACTCAAAGATCAAGGCCAAAGGCTCCGCCATCTCCTCCCTAGCTTCCCAGAGAATCCTCGGAAACATCCCATCTGGCCCAGGGGATTTATCTACGTTCACACCTTCTAGAACTGATAACACCTCCTTAATTACCTCAATCCTTTCAAATCTAATAGCCCGTATCTCAGTCTTCTCCTCGACAATATTCTCCTTTTCCCGAGTGAAAACAGATGAGAAATATTCGTTTAGCACCTCTCCGATCTCCACAGGGTCCACACACAACTTCCCACTTCTGTCTTTGACTGGCCCTATTCTTACCCTAGTCATCCTTTTATTCCCCACATGCCTACAGAAAGCTTTATGGTTCTCCATGTTGACTATCTCCAATCAAATTGTTGCTTGCTGGATGATTATAAATCCTATCTCTTATAATCCTTTCCAAAACTTTTCCAACAACAGATGTAAGGCTCACTGGTCTAAAGATATACGTGATAGATATACGACAGATATCAGAGGTAGGTTCTTTACTCAGAGAGTAGTAAAGGCGTGGAATGCCCTGCCTGCAACAGTAGTAGACTCGCCAACTTGAAGGGCATTTAAATGGTCATTGGATAAACATATGGATGATAAGGGAATAGTGTAGGTTAGATGGGCTTCAGATTGGTTTCACAAGTCGGCGCAACATCGAGGGCCGAAGGGCCTGTACTGCGCTGTAATGTTCTATGTTCTATGTTCTAAAAAGAACATTTTCACTCAGCGGGTGGTGGGAATTTGAAATGCATTGCCTGAGCAGGTCGTGGACACCAAAAATGTACAACCTTTAAAAAATATTTGGATCAACACTTGAAATATCATAACATTCAAGGATGTGGGACAAGTGCAGAAATTGGGATTAATGTGCCTTTAGTGGTAGTTATTGTTGGTGCAGATTTGACAGGCTGAACTGCCTTTTCTGCACTGTGTGACATTGACTGAAAGGTGCCATAATTATAATTATTACCTTGACGTTTGACACTCATGCTTCTACATGACAAATGCATCTGCATGTTTAGCAATACGCTCTTGTATGATTAAATCATTCGACATATCTGTCGGTTTGGGCCAGAATTGTCCGACTGCACAGGTTCCCATGCGTACCTCTATCGGCACCTCGTTTACATCAGCCATCCGCCAGATGCAGTCGTCCAGAGTCAGAGTATCATAAAGTCACAAAGGGCAGAAAAGGCAGTTCAGCCTGTCAAGTCTGCACCTGTGAGATCCTTCATGACTTTCTTCACCACCACATGCTGCCCTTAAAGCAGCTGGAGGGGGTGGGTAGAGACTGTCACACATCTCCTGCTGTATTGTGCATTTTCAAAGGAAGTCTGGAGAGAGATGCAGTGGTTTTTATCAAGGTTCATACTGAGCAGTTCTGTGACAGGACTCTGTGCTCTTGGGTCTGTCCCTCAGGACACACACTGAGACATACATCGACTACACCTGTGGGACTATCAACTCAGTGAGAGACGCTCTTTGGTCTGCCTGAAATTTGTTGGCTTCCCAGAGCAAGGAGTCGATCTCGACCGAGCGTTGCAAATTTATACATTCCAAGGTCCAGGGCTATGCCTTGAGGAATGCACTAAAGCTGAAGGCAGCTGACACCACAGCGCAGTTGGGAAAGACTACCATCTGAATTCTTTATGCTGAAGTTAAATGGGGGTCCATTCAGTCAATGGACCTTCTGATAAACTTTTCACCACTCTGATGTGTCTCAGCAATGGTAGTTTGGCCACCAGGCCTGAAACCCTGATCCAAAATTATTCCAGTTTTAATCACTACTGCAGTAGTGATTGTTCTGGATGACACTGAGGCCTAAGAGATGCCACATTCCACAATCACAACATGTCTGATGCCTTGCAAATGTTGTTGCATCCTAATTAAGTAATTTATTTATTAATGCCTCTTATATTGCTCTTAGCATTACAACTTAAACCTTGGAAACCAATAACCTTTACTCCTTTTGAATAAGATAACCATACAATCGATCATATAACATGAGCAAAAATTAGTATCGATAATCATTATTATAATCAGTAACCCTTAGATGTCAGACTTTGATTTCTCATAGAACATGTCTGCTGTGTTCCAGGTGACACTGGACTGTACTGAACTGGACTGGAGTTTGCTGGCCCTGGCTGGACTGGACTGGACGGGACAGCTCTACTGATGCTGACAGTCTCTGATTTTCCATTCACTTGATTTCTAACTGACATTGACAGACTATCTGTAAGAGTGATAGAGGTAGAAACCTTCCCAACATTTAAGAAATATTTAAATATGCACTTGTGATGTCAAGGCTATGGGCAAAGTGCTGGGAAATGGGTTTAGTGGTTGTTTTTGACTGGCCCAGACACAATTATTTGAACAGCCTTTCTCTGTGCTGTAGATCTCTTTGACTCTGTGGGTCCTCTTTTTGCTCGTCCTTATAAATAATGGTGATTACTTCTGGGTCCTCTATTCACTCACTGCTCGAACAAATGCAGCCTTTTTCCAGATTTTGCTTTTGCACACTCTTCGAACTGATACTGACTTTCTTCCGGTCCTAATCTCATTTGCTCCTCTAACTGATGCTGAGTGCCTCTGGATCTTCTTTTCACTCGCTGCCTTGCTGCATTGCCTTTTTCATGCTTGCAACAAATTATTACTAAGTCTTTTCCCATAAGATCAAAATGAATTCTGATAATGACAAAAGAAGTTCATTGTTTGACAGCTCTGAGAATGAAATTGAAAGGATATTTCACAACTGTTTTTGACTGGTCTTGGAACTGACTCTGGAGCACTGTGTAGATGCAAGTGTTTGTGAAGGTACTGAGGAGCTGGAGCAGGTATCCAATTGTACACATAGTGGATAAAGGTGGAGATAAGAACAAAGAACAAGTAAAGTTACAGTACAGGAACAGGCCCTTCAGCCCTCCAAGCCTGCACAGACATGCTGCCCATCACAACTAAAACCCCCCACTCTTCTGGGGACCGTATCCCTCTAATCCCATCCTATTCATATATTTGTCAAGATGCCCTTTAGAAGTCACTACAGTATCTGTTTCCACTACCTCCCCTGGCAGCAAGTTCCAGGCACCCACCATCCTCTGTGTAAAATTGTACATCACATTTAAACCTTGCCCCTCGCACTTTCAACCCATGGCCCCTGGTAACTGACTCTTCCACCCTGGGAAAAAGCTTCTGACTATCCAGTCTGTCCATGCCTTTCATAATCTTGCAGATCTCTATCAGGTCCCCCCTCAACCTCCGTCATTCCAGTGAGAATAACCCAAGTTTCTCCAACCTCTCCTCACAGCTAATGCCGACCATACCAGGCAACAACCTGGTTAATCTTTTCTGTACCCTCGCCAAAGTCACCACATCCTTATGGTCCTGTGGCAACCAGAATTGAACACAAGTCATACACAAATGCAATTCACTGATCAATGAAACCTGTAACAGATGTTGTCCATAACAGGATGAAACTGCCTGAGATAGCAAAGAGTAAAATGGCTGACTTTCTGTACCTTTTAATCTCTGGGTCACTGGGACCCTCCCTCTGTTTCCACCCAGAGACTCCTGTAGACTTGACTTGCCATAAAGATGTATCTGACTGTCAGAATATTAAAGAGAACAATCAAAAGAAATGGGACTAATGGAGTTAGAAAGCAATGGAGAAGTACATATGCAGTCCAGGAGATTGAAGTGTAATATTCTGGTTTTGTGATGCAAAACCATTACAGGTTATTGAAGGTGTATTTAGCTCTGTATTTGATGAACTCGGAAATGCTTTCCAAACAGCCCAGCACACTCACTGTTCCAATAACCACTACAGCCTTTTCCTTCGTGCAGTATTTTGTTCTTAGCTTCTTCCAACAAAATGCCACAAATCGATCAAAGGTGAAAGCAACTGTGAGCCACACAGAACTGACTGTGGTGCCGAACATAAACACTTCTACCAAACTACATACAGAAGTAATATCCAGGAAAGAAACTGGAAAGTAAATGATAAATTATCTCAACATTACATCGATGATGAGAACCAGAAGGTTTGCCAAGGCCATGGTCACCAGTTAGTGATTGACACTTTTGGAGAGTCCACAGCTTCTGCGAGATAGGATTGCATCTGCCCACAAGTTAACTGTTAAATAAAAGGTTAAAATTACTGCACAGATATGAAGCATCAGTTTCATTGCTTTTATCTGTTAATACCATCCACACGATATCTGAAAATGCATTTTTATTGTACAGGTGTTCTTGGCAGGTAAAAGGAAAATGTTTGTAGATAATTACAAAAACAGAGAAAGAAAGTAAATCTTTAGAAATTGATGTACATTGTACATTGTTTCAAGCATCAAACAGATGAAGATCTGAATATCCTCATCACCTTCAACAACTGTTCCCAGCTATTGGTCATGGCCCTCTCCACCTAAGCTCTTGACACCCTACCCCCTACATACCTTGAAATTTACCCACCTGGCAGCCTGCCCCATACACATTTTGCACTCTATGTCCTTGGCATCTTACCCCTATATCTGCCCAGCACTTAACTACCTTGAAACTCATGGAATAAAGTGTATATAAATCAGTTAATTTCCAGAAAAGACTGGACATGCTGTCTGCAGGGATGATGGTCCATATTCTTCTCTCTTCTTTCAGTGAGAGGCGTATCAGGTGAATTCCATTATCACAAAATTTATACAATCATCAAACTTCAAACTGTTGTCTCAACACAGGCTCGGGTTGAATATTTGCAAGGAAAATGTGTACCGCACAAGAACAAAGAACAATGCAGCACGGGATCAGGTCCGTCAGTCCACCAAGCCAGTGCTGACACAAGGCCTGTCTAAATGAAAGGCCTTTTGCCTCTATGCTGTCTGTATCCCTCTATTCCTTGCTTATTCATTTTTCTCTCACGATGCCTCTTAAATCTTGTTGTTGCATCCACCTCCACCACCTCATCTGTCAATGCATTCCAGGCAATTACAACCCTCTGTATAAAAACCTTGCTGCTCGCATCTCCTTTAAACTTTCTCCATTTTTATATTTCTATGTCTCCTAGTAATAGACATTTCTAATCTGGGAAAAGGACTTTGACTATCAATTCTATCACTGCTTCTCATGATTTTGTTAACTTCTATCAGGTCAACACTCAACTTCCGAAGTTCAAATGAAAATGAATCAAGTTTGTTTAATCTCTTCTCAGAGTTAATACATTCCAAACTAGGCAACATCCTGGTAAACTTTCTTCTGTATCGCCTCCAATGATAGGCTTGGACTTATTTTTGATTGAAGCATAGGACGTTGAGAGGTGAATTTACAGAGGTTTTTAAAATCATGAGGGCCATAGATAATGTGCATAGCAAAGGTCTTTTCTCCAGGATAGGGGAATTGAAAACTAGAAGGACATACTTTTAAGGTGAGAGGATAAAGATTTAAAAGGGACCTGAGGGGCAACTTTTTCATACAGAGGGTGGTTCATATGTCGAAAGAACTGCCAGAGGAACTGCTAGATGCAGGTACAGTTAAAACATTTAAAAGAGAGTTGGACAGGTCCATGAATCAGAAAGATTTATAGGTACATGGGGCAAACGCAGGCAAGTGGGACTACTCTAGTCTGGACATTTGGTTGCAATGGGCAAGTTGGACTGAAGTGTCTGTTTCCATTCTGTATGACTCTATGATTAATCCTTCTAATAGTGTGGTGACCAGGACTGTTCGCAATATTCCATATGTGGCCTAACTAGAGTTCTGCTGCAACATGGTTTGTGATTTTTTAAGCTCTATGACTGATGAAGGCAGGCATGCTGTATGGCATTCTTGACAACTTTATCCACATCTGTTGTTACTTTCAGGGAAGTGAGGACCTGTGTGGCTTAATCCCTGTGTATGTTAATGCTTCTAAGTGTTCTGCCATTTAATGTAGGCTTCCCTCCTATCTTAAACCATCCAAAATGCATTATCTCACATTTGTTCAAATTAAATTTCATCCGTCATTTCCCTGCTCCAGTCTCTAGCCTATATCCTGGTTTATCCTCTGGCAATCCTCCTCATTATCTGCAGCTCCCTAAATCTTTGTGTCATCCAGAAAATTACTAATTGGAACCCCTGCATTCTCCTCCAAATCACCACTGATCACTATCTTACCAGCTTACAGGTCGCATGTAACTTCACCTTTTGTATCGGTCTGCCATGATGGACCTTGACAAAAATCTCGCGAAAGTCCATACAGACAATATCTATTGCCCTGCCCTCAACAATCATATTCGTCACTTGCTCAAACAACTCAATCAAATTTGCACGACATGGAACCACAATTCAAAGCCATGCTGCCTATCATTACTAAGTCAATATTTTTCCAACTATGACTAAATCCAATCCTTAACCTTCTCCAATAATTTCTTTACCACTGATGCAAACCTCACCGGCATTTAGTTTCCCAGATTATCCCTACTGCCCTTCTTAAACAGAGAAACAACTCTAGCTACTCCCCAGTCCTCTGGACCTCTCCTGTGACAAAGATTTCATACAAGGCCCTGAAAATTTCCTTGCTCACCTCCCTCAGTATTCTGGGATAGATTGTATCTGATTTCCAAACAAATGAATCTACCTCTCTGCCCTTGACTTTCAATAACATAAGCATGATTGAATCTCCAACCATCATGACCCTGAGGGTTATAATCAACGAGGGCCATTACTGGTCCAGCAACATCAGAGACAAAGTCGAGATGTACTGTGATGGGCAATACACTTGACTTTGCACCTAGAATGAAGAAGCAAGATATGTGATGAAAAATTTCTCTGAAAGTGAAAAAACATAAAATGCTGAAAACGTTCAGCAGGTCAGGCAGCATCTGTGCAGAGAAATAGTGAATATTTCATGACAGTGATCCTTTATCAGATTGGCCCTAACCAATCAGAAAAAATACTTTCAATTTCACATTTCAACAAATCCTGACAGTTAACGGTCGGTTGTTATGAATTCATGCATTTTCCATGCAATGCCCTTGTTAACCAGAGTTTGTTTTTTGTCCAATAAGCAGTCTCTTCTCATGCAGTATCAATTTTCTTTTCACTTTGCCTTGCAATTTCTTGTGAATTGTACTGATAAGTGCTAAATGAACAGCTACCACAAAATAAATTGTTTTCCAGCCATGTTTAAGTTTTGTATTACCAAATGACTATTTTTACGTCAGTGCTTAATTTCCCATTGCCTGGATGAGCAAAGCTTCAACTGTACTCAAAATTCTTCACAACATTCAGGACAAAGCAATTGTCTTGATCCACACCCACTCCCATCAGATGTCTGCTTCTTTCAGCCCTGCAACAGCTCACAAAGGGTTCTTTGACAACCTCTTCCCAAATACTTTTGAAATTTGGGTAAGGAATTCAATTAAACCTTATCCTCTTTTCTCAATGATAAAATGATTCAAAGTGACTAAATTTCATTCAACAGAAATAAGAATTGTCACGTGCTAATATCTGAATGGCACAATGAAGTGCTGCAATTTTCTCATCTCTACTTTGGGTGTTAATGTGATTTCCACATAGATCATTCATGTTCTTTCTACTTAATGCTGCAACTACAAATGTGGCCCCTGCCTCATCCCCTTTCCTTTGTGATGTCAGTCTGTAGGATGCACTCCAATCTGTGGCTGACTCTCCCTCTCCTCCTTTCCAGGGGATTCCTTTTTGCGTTGCCTTGTACAGGAAAATTCATCGAGGCTGATTTATCTCAGCAGCAAAATACTGCAGAAGCTGGAAAGTCTGAGCCATAAACAAAAGCTGTTGAAGTAACTCAGCAGCTTTGTACTGAAACAGAGTTAATATTTTGAATTTCTTCAGTACTAAAGACAGATATGGAAGAGTGATAGGCTTTATACAGAGGAAAAGTTGGGGAGAAGCAAGTGAGAGGGAAAACAAGACCACAGGAAGGTTGCAGAATGAGGGAAAGTAGAGACATAGCTGTCATAGAACAAAGGGCAAAGGGAGATGTGATGGTTGTTGGTATGAGAGATTGACACCTCCCTGGAATCTATGAGGGGAATTCCAAAAATAAAAGATGCTGAGGTAGGAGTGTATGGGAGGTTAATAAAATGGATAATAGTGTTCATGTTTTGAAGCTTTTGAATTCAATGTTGAGTCTAGAAGGTTGTAAAAGGAAGTAAACAGCTGTCTTTCCAGCCTGCTTTGGGCTTTACTGGGAGACTGCAGCAGACCTAGGATAGTAATATGAGCATAAGAACAGAATGTTGATTTGAAATAACAAGTGAACTGTTATGCTTGAGGGCTGAGTGGGCGTATTCCACATAGCAGTTTTCAAGTCTGCTATGTTTCCCACATCACATTGTTAGCAATGAATACAGTAAACTAGTTTGAAACGTCCAAGGAAATTGCTGTTTCACCTGGAAGCAGTTTAGACAGTGAGGTCAGAGGAAATAGTAGGGCATGTGTTGCACTGCCTTTAATTGTACAGAAAGTACAGAAAGAAAAGTAAATAGGAGGGGGATGAGTTGTGAAATGGCGAGGTCCTCTTGATGGAGATATTTGTTGACAGGTACTTCTGTTACATGGACGTTACTTGCCAGTTATCAGTCCAAGTCTGGAATTTATCCATGTATTATATGGATTGTGTCAACACAGAACAATTATCAATAGACTTTCCCGTTTCAAAACTTATGGTGGTGGGAAGGTTTGGAACAAAGAACAATGCAACACCAGAACAAACCCTTTGACCCTCCCACGTCTGTGCTGACACAATTTGCCCTTCCGTACAGGATTCATATCCCTCTTTTCCCTTTCTACTCGTGTATTCGTCCAGATGCTTCTTAAATGCTGCTATTGTGTCTGCTTGAACCACCTCCTCTGGCAACATTTTCCGGGCACTCACCACACTTTGTGTCAAAACCTTGTCTCGCACATTTCTTTTAAAATGCACCCCCCCCCACCCCACACCTTGAGTGTGTGTCCTGTAGTAATTGACTCCTCCACCCTGAGAAAAAGCCTCATTGTTTCCATTCTATCCATGCCATTATAAACTTCTATTCGGTTGTCCCTCAATCTCCTGCTAGTGAGAACAAACACAGTCTATCCAATGATATTTTTTTCATAGCTAAAATTCCTCAAATCAGCCAGCATCCTGGTAAACCTTTTCTGTACCCTCTCCAAACCATCTACATTCTTCTGGTATTATGGTGACCAGAACGGTATGCAATATTTCAAGTGTGGCCTCACCAAAGTTCAATAAAGCTGTAGCATAACTTGTCTATCCTAATACTCAATGCCCCTTCCAATGAAAGCAACCAAGCCATAGGCCTTTTTCACTACATTATCTACCTATGCTGCCACCTTCAGTGAGCTGTGGACCTGAACACCCAGATCCCTCTGCATTTGAATACTCTGAAGGGTTCTGCCATTCAATGTATAATTTGCAAATGTATTTGACCCTCCAAAATGTAAAACCTCACATTTCTCCAGGTTGAACTGCATCTGCCATTTTTCTGTCCATGTCTCCAACTGATTTATATCCTGCTGTATCCTCTGACAATCCTCCTCACTATCCACAACTGCACCAATCTTTCTATCATCCGCAAACTTACTAATTAGACCAGCTGCATTTTCCTCCAAAACACTTCGATCACAAACAGCAGAAGCCCCAGCACGGTCCCTGTGGAAAACCAATAGTCACAGCCCTCCATTCTGAAAAGCATGCTTCCAGCACTACCCTCAGTCTCCTATGACTAAGTCAGTTCTGTATTCATCTTGCCAGCTCACGCCTGATATCATATGTACCTTTTGTACCAGTCTGCCACGATGGGCCCTGTCGAAGCTTTTACTAAAGTCCATGCAGACGACATCAACTGCTTTTCCCTTGTCAATCGTTTTCATCGCTTCTTCAAAAAACTCGATCAAGTTAGTGAGACACAACCACCCCACACAAAACCATACTGTCTATCTCTAACGAGTCCATTTGCTTCTACATGCGTGTAGATTGTGTACCGTCCATTGAAGTGAGACTCTCAGGCTTGCAGTTTACAGGATTTTCCCTGCTATCCTGGACAACATTGGCTATTCTCCAATCCTCTGGGACCTCACCTGTGGCCAAAGAGGATACAAAGACATCTGTCAATGCTCCAGCCATTTGTTCCCTTGCCTCCCACAATATTCTGAGACCGATCCCATCAAGATCCGGGGACTTGTCTACTTTGATACCTTTAAAGAAGCACAATTCTGCTTCCTTTTTAATAGCATCTTGGCTTGGAAATTCGACACTCCTTCCCTGAGATCAGTCTCCACCAATTCCTTCTTTTTGGTGAGTATCAACACAAAGTATTCATTTAGGACCTCACCTACTTCTTCTGGCTCCACACATGGATTCCCTCCTTTGCCCTGGCATTGGCCAACCCTTTCTCTGGCTACCCTCTTGCTTTTTATATACATATGTATGATAAGCCTTGGGATTCTCTTTAATTCTGCTTGCTAATGACTTTTCATGAGTCCTTTTTGCCTTCTAATTCCTTGTTTAAGTTCTTTCCTTCTTTCTTTATATACTTTGAAGACTTCATCAGTTGCTATCCTCCTAAATCTTAAGTATGTGGTGGCTCAGTGGTTAGCATTGCTGCCTCAAAGTGCCAGGGACCCAAGGTTGATTACACCCGTGGGTCTGTATGGAGTTTGCACGTTCTCCCCGTGTCTGCATGGTTTTCCATTGGGTGCTCTGGTTTCGTCTCAGTCCAAAGGTGTGCATGGATTGGCCATGCTAAACTGCTCAATGTGTTCATCAAAGAATAAAGAACAAAGAAAATTACAGCACAGGAACAGGCCCTTCGGCCCTCCAAGCCTGCACCAATCCAGATCCTCTATCTAAACCTGTCGCCTATTTTCCAAGGATCTGTATCCTTCTGCTCCCTGCCCATTCATGTATCTGTCCAGATACATCTTAAATGATGCTATCGTGCCTGCATCTACCACCTCCAGGCACCCACCACCCTCTGCGTAAAGAACTTTCCACATATATCTCCCTTAAACTTTTCCCTTCTCACCTTGAAATCATGATCCCTAGTAATTGAGACCCCACTGTGGGAAAAAGCTTCTTGCTATCCATTGATGTATATATCATCGATGTGTCGACTGGGTGTGTTAGGCATGGGAAAGGGCAGGGGAATTGGTCTGGGTGGGATGCTCTTCGGAGGGTCGGTGCGGACTTATTGGACTGAAGGGCCTGTTTCCACACTGTAGGGATTCTATTTTATGCTTCATTTTTCTTTCTGACCAAGGTCATCACATCCCTGGTAACTTGCCATACCTTTCCTTCATTCTTGCTGTTGATGAAGTAAATGAAGCTGGTTGGTTTTAGATCACTGCCCTGAACAACTCCCTGCAGAGATGACCTGGAGCTGAGATAACTGACCTCCAACAACCTGAAGCTTTTGGTTTGTGCTGGCTATAACTTGAAGCAGTGTAGAGCAGTTCCCATGATGATCAGCTTTACCATGAGTCCTTGATGGTGCACTCATTGAATGCTACCATTATGTCAAGGACTTTCACTCACCTTATCTCAGGAGTTTTTGGACCAATGCTGTTAGCTGGAAGAAGCTGAGTGGCCCTTGTGAAACTAAAAAACTGAACATCAGGGAATAGGTTCTTACTGAGTACCTTAGCACTGTAGATCCCACTTTCCACTTTGCTGATTATCAAAAAAAGGCTGATGCAGCAGGAATCAGCTGATTGGATTTGTTCTGTGTTTTGTGGACAAGACATGCCCGGGCAATTTTCTGCATTGGCTGACAGATACCAGTGCTGTACCTGGATTGAGATAGCTTCATTGGATGCATGACTGGTTCTGAAAACCGGTTTTCAGTATTCTCACTCATCTCTTATCATTCCCCATAGACTTTGCAGTATCCAGTGCAGTTAGCTGTTCCTTGGTATAATGTGGAGAATCTCATATTGGCTGAAAACTGCCCACTCAACACTTTTGGCTGAAAATGGATGGAAATTCTTCAGTGAAAACAAGGTGTAGAGCTGGATGAACACAGCAAGCCAAGCAGCATCAGAGGAGTAGGAAAGCTGACGTTTTGGGTCTAGACCCTTCTTCAGAAATGGGGGAGGGGAAGGGGATTCTGAAATAAATAGGGAGACAGGGGAAGGCGGACAGAAGATGGATAAAGGAGAAGAGAGGTGGAGAGGAGATCCAGACCCTTCTTCAGAAATGGGGGAGGGGAAGGGGATTCTGAAATAAATAGGGAGACAGGGGGAGGCGGATAGAAGATGGATAAAAAAGAAGATAGGTGGAGAGTATCCATCTTTTTTTTTCAATTCCAGCCTCGGGCGACTCTCTGTGTGGAGTTTGCACATTCTACCTGTGTCTGCATGGGTTTTCTTCGGGTACTCTGGTTTCACCCAATCCAAAGCTGCGCAGGCTAGGTGGATTGGCCGTGCTAAATTCTCCGCAGTATTCAGGGATGTGTACAATAGGTGGGTTATAGGAAAATGGGTCTGGGTGGGATGTTCTAAGGGTCAATGTGGATTTGTTGGGCCGAAGGGCCTGTTTCCATACTGTAGGGATTTCAAAAACCAGTCTCCCATGTCACAAGCTTTGCTAAAACAACATCAACTGAACTTACCTCATCCGCACGTTTCATTAAATTTTCAAAAACTTTGAACAAATTTGTTAGACATGACATGCCTCTGATAAAGCCATGCTAACCATCCCTAATTAACACATGCCTTTCGAAGTGGGTGTTAATTCGCTCCTTCAAAATTATCTCTAATACTCTCCCTACCATTGTTGTTAGACTCGCTGATCTGTAATTTCCTGGTTCATCTCTACTGTCCCTCTTAAAAAGTGAAACCACATTAGCTAACCTCCAGTCCTCGGGCGTCTAACCCGTGGCCAGAGAGGAATTAAAAACTTGTGTCAGAGGCTCTGAAATTACCTGCCTCACCTCCCACAGCAGCCTGGGATGCAATTCATCCAGGCCGGGGGATTTTCCTGTTTTTAAGCTGAACAGAGCCTGCAATACCTCCCCATTTCCCACGTCAAACTGTGAAACTTCCTCATAGTCCCTTTTCCAGAATTCCATACCTTCCTTCTCCTTTTCCAGAGTGAAGACTGAATAGAAGTTGTAATTCATCACCCTTCTGGTATCTAGTGACTTCACACACAAGTTGTCCCCTTGGACCTTAACAGGCCCTGCTCTTTCTCTGGTTAACCTCTTCCCTTTAATGTATTTATAAAATACTTCAAGATTCTCCTGAATGATGTTCTCAAATCCTTCCTCTTGCCCACTTTTTGCTCTTCTACATGGTATCTTAAGTTACCTCCTGCACTTTGTGTATTTGTATCGGGCCACAGCTTAATTGCTCACTTTGAATTCGCGAGAAGTCCAACTTTTCTTCTTTATTCAGTCCTGAATTGCCTGAGACATCTGGGATTCTCTGAACTCAGCACTCGTACATTTCCCTCAGAAGGGTACATGTTGGACCTGTACTCCCTCCAGGTCCTTTTTGAATACACCCCATTGCTCCACTGTAGACTTCCCTGCAAGGAGCTGTTCCCAGTTCACTGTGGCCAGGTCCTGTTTTATTCCAATAAAATCTGCCTTTCCACAATCCAAGGCAGTCTTTTGCAGGCCATCTTTATTGTTGTCCACAACGAATTTGAACTGTACCGTGTTGTGGTTTCTGTCACCTAAATGCTCACCCACTGCCACATCAAACACTTGTCCGGATTCTTACTCCACAGCCAGATCTAGCACTGCATTATCCCTTGTTGGGCCTTCTACGCATTGATTCAAAAAGCTCCTCTGGATACATTTCATGAAAACCACCTTCTCTAAACCCTGAGATAGAAGGAACGGCAGATGCTGGAAAATCTGAGATCACAAGGTGTCGAGCTGGATGAACACAGCAGGCCAGGCAGCATCAGAAGAGCAGGAAAGCTGACGTTTCGGGTCTGGACAAGTGTCAATCCATGCCATTAACTCATCAGTCTTCCCTGTCACACTTCTAGCATTAAAGACCCAGCCCTGCCTTTTGACATTCAACATAGATGTTGTGACATATACTAATATCGTGACTTACTTCCCTTCCTGTATTGTGATGTGTCTCGATTTCATTGATATTCTGTGTCCTCTCCTCCTGCCAGACTACTTTAAACTCCTCCCAACAGTACGAGCAAACCTACCTGCAAGAAAGTTGGTCCCAATGTGATTCAGGTGCAGACTGTCCCATTTGTACATGTCCCACCTTCCCAAAAAATAGTCCCATTGATCCAGAAATCTGAAACTTTTCCTCTTGCACCAACTCTTGGGCTATACATTCATCTGTCCTATTTTCCTATTTCTAAATGCGCTAGCAGGTGACACTGGGAATAAACCAGAGATTACAACCATTGAGGTCCTGCTTTGTAATCCACTGCCTGGATCCCTGAAATCTTGATGCAAGACCTCATTCCTCATTTTGCCCATATCATTGGTACCTACATGTACCACAGTCTCTAGCTCATTACCCTTCCCTTTCAGGATGGCCTGTTTTCAGTCACATTGTCAATGTCCAACAAAAATACATCACTGTCATCTGATACATTGTCAACATCCGACACAAATAAATCACTGCCCTTGATTACAATATTGATATCTGACACAATCATAACGCTGTCCTCTAACTCTATCCAAACCCAACACAAACACAACACTGTACTCAGTTACAATGCCAGTCTTCACCAAAAACATCCTCGGAGTCACTGTCAAAATCCGACACAATCAAATTACTGTCTACATTTACACTGTCAATGTCTAATACAAACATGATCCTGTCAGTTACAGGGAGAATATCTGACAAAAACATATCATGGTTTTCAGCTACATTGTCAATATCTGACACAAACTCATTAGTGTGCTCAATCACACCATTGATATCCAACACAAAAACATCACTGCCCTCATATACAGTCAAAGGGGAGGCAATGGCCTTGTGGTATGATCACTGGACGGTTAATCCAGAGACCCAGATAACGTTCTGGGTACCTGGCTTCGAATACCACCACAGCAGATGGTGGAAATTGAATTCAATAAATATCTGGAATTAACAGTCTAATGATGACCGTGAATCCATTGTCAGTTGTCGGAAAAAAACCATCTGGTTCACTTATGCCCTTTAGGGAAGGAAACTGCCATCCTTACCTGGTCTGGCCTGCATATGACTCCAGACCCACAGCAATGTGGTTGACTCTGAACTGCCCTCTGGGCAATTAGGGATGGACAATAAATGCTGCCTAGCCAGCAATGCCCTCATCCTGTGAATGAATAAAGAAAACAAAAATCTGATAAAAACACATCAATGTCTTCAGTTACACTGTCAATGTTCAATATTCAAATTTGACAGAAATTCAAAATGGAGGACACGCCATCAGTAGTTAACTTCAGAAATGAGGGGAAGCATCAAACTTAAGAAAGAAGCTTATAACTGTGTAAAGATGCGTGGAAGGTCAGATGACGGGTCAAATTATAAAGAACGGAGAGAATGACCGAAGGTTAATCAGGAGCAAGAAATGAGAGCATGGGAGAAAGTTATCCAGAAATGTAACAATGGACAACATTGTTTCAACAGGTATTTAGAAGGAAAAGAATAAGCAAAATGAGTGTTGGACTCCTTGCGAATGAGAATAAGGCATTCGCAACAGATAAGAAGGAGATGGCAGAAGAAGTGAATAAATACGTTGCTTCTGTCTTCACTACTGAGAATGCAAAAAAATAATCCCCAAGAGATCAGAAGATAGAGGGGAGGGGGGATCTTAGCAAAATTACAATTATAAGGGAAGTGATACCGGTGATGGTTCTGTGAGCTGATATCTCCAAGTCTCCAATGATGGCCCATTGAGTTTGCACTGACCCTCTTAAAAGAATCCCACCCAAACCAGTGCCATACCCTATCCCATATAAGCCCACATTTAGTAATGACTAATCTATTGAGCTTGCACATCCCTAGACACTACAGATAATTTAGTACGGCCAATCCATCTAAATCTGTACATATTTATGTGTGTGGGAGGAAACCAGAACACCCAGCAGAAACCCATGCAGATACAGGGAGAACATGCAATGTCCACATAGTGACCCAACGCTGGAAAGGAACCTGGGTCCCTGGCGCTGTGAGGCAGCAGTGCTAACCACTGAGCCACAGTGCTAACCCAAAGATGTTGGAGTTGGTTGTTAAAATGATAATAGCTGGGAAAGTGTACAGCTGTTCACTTTGGCAGAAAGAAGAAAGAAGCAGAGATTATTTTTCAGGAAATTCTGAAGAATTTCAAGATATATAGAGATTCAGATGTTCTGGTGCGAACTCACCAGACGATAGTCTCAGGCACAGCACACAATTGGGAAAGCTAATGGAACAATATCATTTATTATGAGAGGAAATATACATAAATGGATATTATGCTTCAGTTATAGAATTTTGGTGAGACCACACCATGAATGTGTGTGCAGCTTTGGCCTCCTTATTTAAATAAGGATGTAAATGCATTGGAGGCAGTTGAGAGGAGGTTTGCCAGATACCAAGAATGAGTAGGTTGCCTTATGAAGAAAGGTTGGACAGACCGTCCTTGTTTCCTCTGGAGTTTGTAAGAGTGAGGGGAGACTTGATTGAAGTTTGTAAGATCCTCTTGTGGGTCAATCCAAAACTAGGGTCACCCTTTAAACTTAGGGCAGAGAAGAAGAGATTTCTTCTCTCTCTGACGATTGTGCAACTTAGGAACACTCTAACTCAGTGGAGCTGGGGCTCATTAAACTTTTTTTAAGACAGCAGGAACATAGATCATTGGAGATAGATGGGAATGTGGCACTCAAAACGCAAACAGATCAGCCAAGATTGTATTGAATGGTAGAGCAGGCTCAAGGGACTGAATGGTCTACTATTGCTCCTATTTAATATATTTGTACAAATCCCTAATCCTCACCTTGCTCAGACCATCTTATGATTTCCTACAATCGAGCATTCACAGGATTTGGCTGTGCTCAGAGTTGAACTTTTTAAATATTGGAGTCATTCCTTTATGAAGCAAGGTATGTAATATTTGGCATTATCCATTGATGCTGGCCTGTTCTCTGAAGATTTTGTTTTCAAAAATCTCAGCAAATTATTTTGAAACAGTCACCTAAATCAAACATTGCTCAGAAGGCATGTGACTGCAAACCCCTGTGGTGTTAGGATAAAGATGTTTATACTCCTGAGTTTATGACTGGCAATGTAACTTCACCAGACTTGAGTCTCTGCAAAGAATGATACAGTGTTTGGCTCAAAAACAATATCTCCAAATCAGATGATTAAGTATTTGTTGGACTTGACAACGAGCAATTGAGGTAAAATGGGGAAATGCATGAGAAACAGGCTTAATGAGAAACAACCTGTTTTGACTGACGGGAAACTGCTTGACTTTGAGGAGTAATGGAGAAAGTCCATTTGTGCATCTACATAGGTCACCTGGATTTTTTTTTACATCTATTTTTGAGGGATGGAAAAGTACAGAAATTACTACAAAATAGCAATACAGCATGCAGCCACAGTAGGATGAACATCATGGGCTCTGTCTTACAATTGGACTTTAATCATTGGGCCGGGTTCATGAGAGCGGGCAGCATGGACCTTCCATCAGATTGGGGTGTGAGGACCAGTGCCATGGAAACTGAGACAGAGCTCTGAATGGCAACCGTCACCCGGGAGTCCCTAACAAGCAAAAGGTAGTGAGACCAGTTTCTTATGCGGCAGTACCGTGCCTTGAAGAGAGATGTGTCCTGTACTGTTTCTTTTCCAGATGGTTGTTGCCACAGTGATGTAAAAATGACCCCTCTCAATAGGCAGTTGGGAAACTGCTTTTGAGTTCTCAGTGGATGCTTTTTCTTTCAAAAATAAAACAAAACAATTATAAGTGAATGGGTTCAGGGCTCACACAGACCCAAGGAAGGTTTTTAGTTTTGCTTTCAGTTAGGGGAAGGTTTCTGCTGGCTGCTGGGCAAAAAGCTTGAGTTCCCCACTACTAGAGTGGAGTCATAGACTGTGAGGTTTCCTCTTAAAAATTGAAAGAGGTGGATTGTTTCCTTATTCTGCACTAGAGAGAGACAGCACATGAGAATTTTATTTATTTATTTAACAAGGGCCTGAGGGGCAACTTCTTCATGTGGAGAATGGTGTGTGTATGGAATGGGCTGCCAAAGAATGTGGTTCAGGCTGGTACAATAGCAACATTTCAAAAATATTTGGACAGGTACATGGACGGGAAGGGTTTAGAGGGGTATGAACTAAATGCGAGCAATTGGAATGAGCTGAGT
>JAHRHZ010000085.1:1408132-1469144 GCA_024137785.1 Ginglymostoma cirratum | reverse complement strand
TAAACCTGTCGGACTATAACCTAGTGTCATGTAACTTCTGACTTTGACCATGCATCTGCATTCCTTTCTGTCTCAACAAGACCTGTGCAGCAACTTTATTGGAAGCTTTACTTAAAGCTCACCGCATCTGACTGGCTGCCTGTTCTGGAAACCGTTTGCTCTGACACTGCTCATTCGAAAACCCACCTTGTATTGAAGCTGAAAGACAGCTATGCTGCAGGCATGTGAAGGTGATTTTTGTCTTCCTATGGACTAACTGAGGTGGCAGAGTTCTAGACTACCTGAGACAAGTTTCCTGATCAAACCACAAGAAGTTCAGGTACATAGCCCATTGAAAGTTGTGTCACAAGTGGACAGAGTGGCAAAGAAAGCTCAGACCATTGAATTTAGGAGTTGGGATGTTGGATTCTGGTTGTACAGGATATTGATGAGGCCACTTTTGGAGTATTCTACACAGCTCTGGTTGCCCTGCTATAGGAATGACATTATTAAATTGGTGAGGGTGCAGAAAAGATTTACAAGGATGTTACAGGGGTTGGAAGATTTGAGTTACAGGGAGAGGCTAGATGAGTTGGGAAAATTTTCACTGGAGCGCAGGAGGTTGAGGGGTGACCTTATAGACCTTATAGAGGTTTATAAAATCATGAGGGGCAGAGACAAGGTAAATAGCAAAGGTCTTTTCTTTGGGGAGTTCGAAACTAGAGGGCAGAATTTTTAGGTGAGAGGAGACAGATTTAAAGGAAACCTGAGGGGTAACTTTTTAACAGAAGGTGCTTCGTATGTGGAATGAACTGCCAGAGGAAGTGGTAGATATAGGTAGAGTTACAACATTTAAAAAGTATTTGGGTCGGTACAAGAATAGGAAAGGTTTGGAAGAATATGGGCCAAGGGCAGGCACATGGGACTAATTTAGTTTGGAAATTTGTTTGGCATGGATGTGTTGGACCGAATGGTCTGTTTCCATGCTTTTTAACTCTTTGCCTCGATGTGAGTTGTCTCACTAATTGACTCAACTATGCTCTGTTGAATTCTAATCCCCTCAATTACCCATTCCCTCAATAGCTCTCCAATTTCCCCTGTTTTTCGTTCCCTGACCTTGCCTTCCTGAGTGATGTGAAGAACAACCAGCCTTTGAAAAAATATGTATCAGAGATAATAGGTACTGCAGATGCTGGAGAATCCGAGATAGCAAGGTGTGGAGCTGGATGAACACAGCAGGCCAAGCAGCATCATAGGAGCAGGAAAGCTTGATGTTTCGGGCCTCGACCCTTCAGCAATTGAACTGATTTGAAAAGATGGGAGTTGGTCTGTACCATTTGCTTTATTGATTCAGCACTATCTCATGCTTCAGTAAACACACTCAAATTGGCAGCAGTATGTGTCTCAGTCCGAACATTTCATTTTCTGGGCAATCTCTAAATACAGACCATAATACTCAGCTTACACAGTATACAAATCTCACACAATTCATGACTGGAGGGACACAATGATGTGTGACAATCATTGGCAAAATCTGATACAAAGTTGAATACATACAAAAAAAAAGGAAACATGAAACAATTATCAATTTTCTCTGGCAGCTCATTCCATGCATGCATGAAAAATTCGCCCCTTAGATCTCTTTTGAATCTTTTCCCCTCACCTTAAAACTATGCCATCCACTTTTGGGCTCTCCTACCCTGGGAAATAGACCTTGACTATTCGCCCTATCCATACCCCGTATGATTTTAGAAACTTCTATAAGGTCACCCCTCAGCCTCCAATGCTCCAGAGAAAATAGCCCCACCCTATTCAACCTCTCCCTATAGTTAAATCTCTCCGAACCTAGCAACATCCTTGTAAATCTTTTCTGAACCCTTTCAAGTTTCACAACATCTTTTCAATCGCAGTGAAACCAGCATTGCATGCAGAGTTCCAAAAGTAGCCTCTCCGATGTTCTGTACAGCCGCAATATGACCTCCCAACTCCTATACTCAATGTACTGACCAATAAAAGCAAGCGTATCAAACACCACCTTCATTACCCTGTCTACTTGCCACTCCACTTTCAAAAAACTATGAACCTATACTCCAAGGTCTCTTCGTTCAGTAGCCTCTAACCTGATATAATCAGATGGATTTTTTCTTTCCCTTTCATTCTCTGTTTAAAATCAAGGAGCAGCAACAGATCATCAAACACTGACTTGGAAGTCTGTATGAATAAAAAATACATCAAAGGTACAGGCTGTGAGTTGTGAAGACCCTAACTATACTTACATAACGATTAAAGGAACACGTAACAAGGACAGAAGGCCTCTCTAGAGGTGTCGAGGGGAAAAGAACTCTCTATAGGATTTGAGGGGAGATGGGCAGGCTTTTAGAGGAGGAGGCAGCTAAGTATCAGATACATTGCTAGAACCTGATTAAAAAAAAGTATCCTGGCTTCTCTGAAAAGCAAGAGGGAACATCAGGGAGGCTCTGACCATCATTTCCCAATTACCCTAGTGAGTGGAATTACCTTGGAGGGTGATTGAAACTGAGTGAGTAATTACAAGCCATTTAGCCTCACCTCAGAACTGGAGAAATTGTAGTGAAGGAAAGTACTGTTCAGCTTTCAGAACAGAACGAGTTAAAGGCAATTCCAGCATAAGTTTGTTGGAAGAGGCTTGTCTAATTGATTGAGTTTTATGGAAATAGCAAAGAAGGTTGATGAAAATACTATGTATACTGTAGCCTTTGTGTGGATTTAGGCAAGACTTTCAACATGGTCCCACCTGACAAACTGGTCAGGAAGGTATGAAGTAGTAGGATCCAATGAAGAATGGTAAATTGCACCCAGATCTGGTTCAGCAGCAGGAAGCAAACAATAGGCTTACATGGTGGCTCAGTGGTTAGCACTGCTGCCTCACAATGCTAGGGATCTGGATTTAATTCCAGCCTTGGGTGACTGTGTAGAGATTCCATGTTCTGTCTGTGTCTAGATGGTTTTCTTCTGGGTGCTCTGGTTTCCACCCACAGTCCAAGGATATGCAAGTTAGGTGAATTAACCATGCTAAATTTGAGATTATGGAAATAGGGTTGGTTTGTGTGGGATGCTGTCTGGAGGATTGTTGCAGGCTCAATGGACTGAACAGCCTTCATCTACACTAGGGATCATATAATAAATGTGGTTACTCTACCTGGAATATTGTTTCCTGTGCACATCTCCATGTCTTGCCTCTTGCTGTACATGATATACCATTGGGAATGAAAAATTCACAATTATATTTTCACTACATGTTGAAGCATTTTACGGCCAATGAGATGTTTTCTGCGATGGTGTGAGTGTTGGAACACAGGATATGAGGCTAACAATTTGTAGATAGGTAACTCCAACATGATAATGATCAGGAGACAACTTTCTGTGATGTAGTTTGAGGGATGGTTTTATTGGCCAGGACATCAGGAAAACAAAACTCTCACACTTTTTGTCAAAATGGATCTACAGAATATTTCAGATCTACCTGAGAAGACAGGTGGGATCTCCACTTATCCAGAAGATGATCCCTCCGGAAGTGCAGCACACCCACAGACTGTCTCGATTTTATGCTCAAATCTTGGTACAAGTTCAGAACCCAAAATGTTCCTATTTAGAAAAGGCAAGTGCAATCAATTAACCTAAAAATGATCACACACAATGACTTTGAATTAAAAGAGCATCATTCAAGCATTTGCTGTTAACACAAAACATGGTCATGTGTTTGGCAGTGAAGATTAAAAGCTGCAGGACTAGTCTGTTCAACAAAAAAAGTGGAAAATAGAATTTAATCTGGAGAAGTAAGACTGTGGAAATGTATTTCAGGAGGACAAACAAAACAAGGGAACGCACGTTAAACAAGAAGACAGTGGGAATTGTAAATGAACAGACGGTGCTTGAAATGGTTGTTTACCAGACTGATTCCAGGGATGGTGGAACCGATATATGAAGAGAGAATGGATCTATGAGGTCTATATTCATGGGAGACTAGAAGAATCAGGGGTTTTCCCACAGAAATCTACAACATTCTAACAGGACCAGACAGGAAGGATATTCCCAACGACTTGAGTCCAGAACAAGAGCGACAGTCTCAGGATATGGGGTAAAGCATTTACGACTAAGATGGAGAGAAATTTCTTTATACAGAGAATGGTGAGGCTGTGTGATTCTCTGTGGCTCAGGCCAAAACAATGTATGTTTTCAAGAAGGAATTCTATATAGTTTTTCAGGACAACAGGATCAACGGTTCTGGGGAGAAAGTCAGAAAAGGTACTGAGATGGATGATCAGCCATATTGAGTGGCAGAACAGGCTCGAAGTGCTGAATGACCTACTCCTGCACTGATCCTCCAGGTGTAGAATAGAGCTTCTCACACTTTTTCCCAGTGGAACACCATTCAGAGGCTTGATAATTGTTTCGACTACTCAGTGAACAGCATGAGGAAGTGGTGGGTGGGGAGTGCCGGGGGATTGATGGAAAGAAATACTGAGAGCTACTGGTGGGGGTGGGGGTGTTGGACATTACTGCCTCATCACAAGCCCATATTTTCGTCTCCCCACTTTGAGAAACTGTGGTGTGGAATGTAAAGACAGCTGGCTACACTGGATCCAGAAAAAAATCCTGAGTTAGAAAATAGAACATAGAACATTACAGCACAGTACAGATCTTTCAGCCCTTGATGTTGCGCCGACCTGTGAAACCAATCTGAAGCCCACCTAACCTACACTATTCCATTATCATCCATATGTTTATCCAATGACCATTTAAATGCCCTTAAAGTTGGCAAGTCTACTACTGTTGCAGGCAGGGCATTCCAAGCCTTTACTACTTTCTGAGTAAAGAACCTACCTCTGACATCTGTCCGATATCTATCACCCCTCAATTTAAAGATATGACCCCTCGTGCTAGCCGTCAACATCCGAGGAAAAAGGCTCTCACTGTCCACCCTATCTAATCCTCTGATCATCTTGTATGTCTCTATTAAGTCACCTCTTAACCTTCTTCTCTCTAACGAAAACAGCCTCAAGTCCCTCAGCCCTTCCTCATACGACCTCCCCTCCATACCAGGAAACATCCTGGTAAATCTCTGCACCCTTTCCAATGCTTCCACATCCTTCCTATAATGTGGTGACCAGAACTGCAAGCAATACTCCAAGTGCGGCCGCACCAGAGTTTTGTACAGCTGCAACATAACGTCATGGCTCCGAAACTCAATCCCTTTACCAATGAAACCTAACACACCGTACGCCTTCCTAACAACCCTATCAACCTGGATGGCAACCTTCAGGGATCTAAGCACATGGACACCAAGATCTCTCTGCTCATCCACACTACCAAGAATCTTACCATGAGCCCAGTATTCTGTATTCCTGTTACTCCTTCCAAAGTGAATCACCTCACACTTTTCCGCATTAAACTCCATTTGCCAACTCTCAGCCCAGCTCTGCAGCTTAACTATGTCCCTCTGTAACCTGCAACATCCTTCTGCACTATCCACAACTCTACTGACTTTAGTGTCATCCGCAAATTTACTATCCTATCCTTCTATGCCCTCATTCAGGTCATTTATAAAAACGACAAACAGCAGTGGCCCCAAAACAGATCCTTGTGGTACACCACTAGTAATTGAACTCCAGGATAAACATTTCCCATCAACCACCACCCTCTGTCTTCTTACAGCTAACCAATTTCTGATCCAAACCACTAAATCACCCTCAATCCCATGCCTCCGTATTTTCTGCAATAGCAATGGGGAACTTATCAAAGGCTTTACTGAAATCCATATACACCACATCAACCGCTTTACCCTCATCCACCTGTTTGGTCACCTTCTCAAAGAACTCAATAAGGTTTGTGAGGCACGACCTACCCTTCACAAGACCGTGTTGACTATCCCTAATCAAATTATTCCTTTCTAGATGATTATAAATCCTCTCTCTTATAATCCTTTCCAACACTTTACCCACAACCGAAGTCAGGCTCACTGGTCTATACTTACCAGGGTTGTCTCTACTCCCCTTCTTGAACAAGGAGACAACATTTGCTCTCCTCCGGTCTTCTAGCACTCTTCCTGAGTTATGACCCAGAAAGCGCACTCTGTTAATTTCTGGTTAATGTATGGAAAGAGGACATTGCCACGCTGCACAGGGTGAGAAGGAGATTTCAGAGGATACTGCAAAAATGGAAAGTTTAAATAAATAGGGCTTCTTAGCTTAGAGCAGGGGATGTATAAGATTAGGTGGAACTGAGATTGAGTGGACAGGAACACTTTTCTTCCTTCAGAAGCGAGTTTGATGATCAAGGATCATAGACATAAAGTTGAAAGTAGTTGACTGATGGCAGAGTTTAGAATGTTCACACATCAAAATGATGGTGAAGAGTATAAACCTCAATGTCTGAAATGGTGCTTGAAGCAGAATCCCTCAACACATTTCAAAGATCCTGAGATATTCATTTCAATGTGTAGCCCACAAGGTGACAGCCACAAGCTATACCTTCCTTTTATTTGTTTATGGGATGTGGATGTCACTGGCAAGGTCAGCATTTATTATCTAATTGGCAAGAGGGCAGTAAAAAAAAAATCGACCACATTGCCGTGAGTCATTTGTAGGCCTGAACAGGTAAGGATGACAGCTTTTATTCGCTAAAAGATTCTACTGAACCAGATGGGCTTTGATAATCAACATTGGTTATGTCTATATTCCAGATTTCCATTGAATTCAAACTTTGCTATCTATCATGGTGGGATTCAACCCCTTTTCCCAGCATTTTAACTTGCAGTGCTGGATTATCTTTCCAATGATATTACCACTGTACCACTGCCTGCCCTCACTGTTAGGCTGGACTGGACAGATATTTTTCAGTTGAAAGCAACATGATCATTGAACAAGAACAAAGTTGCTGGAAAAGCTCAGCAGGTATGGCAGCAGCTGTGAAGGAAAAAACAAGAGTTAATGATTCGGATCCGGTGACCCTTCCTCAGAACAGTCATTGATCATTGAACAGTCTCTTTCAGTGGTGTATATCTCCTTGATTCTGTGAAGGTTGTCAGTTGAAGAATGAAGGTCAACAATACAAGCAGCTGTTCTGCATCATCTGTCACTCCAGGCAGAAGTACAGAGTCAGCTGCGACTAAAGACTGCTGCACAAATAATGGTCTTAACTACAGACTTAAAAATGTCTAAAGGATGAAAAGTAAAATGAATGCAGCATCAGAAAGACCAAATTATAGCCGGCTGGGAGAACAAGAGTTGATCCACTTGTAGTGACACAAAGATAAAGATTAAATGTCTTTTTCTGTGCAATTCTCTTTCATTTTGTTTCAGCTGCTTGACAATAAAGATGAAAGTGAAGAAATTTGTACCAATCAGCATGGTGTCAAATATTGTACAATTTGTAAATTGGCACATGATTGTCATTGTTCCAGTGATGATTTGCCTTACCAGAAGGGGTGAGGTTTTTAGGAATGGGACGTGAAGTGGAATCAGTTCTAGGGCAGGAAAGTGGCCAGCTCCAGCTGTTATTTCACTGGCGGCAGAACAAGGACAAAGGGGTAAGTGAGCACATTCTTCAATTCCTCTCTGAATTTGCTCTGGGTCATGATAAATACAGGTGTTGCTGCAGGAGCTGAGGAGCTGCAACATCAGCCCGATGTAACCAATAACAAATGGAAGGCGGTTTTTGAGAAGCCGATCAATTATGTGGTTTAATGGAATTCACTCATCAATGGTGTACACAGCTTGTGTCATCCAGAGCAATATGAAGCTGGCAGAGATACTGAAGAGAAGGATGATAGACTTCCTGCGGTTCTCCATTTCTGGATCTTTCTGATTCTGTGTATCACCCTGACCCCGCAACGTCCTGCGAACTCTACTTGCCAACAAAATATTCCGAACAGTCAGAGCATTGAGGAGCACAATCAGAACGAATGGGAGCAGTGGAGTAGTCACGCGATGTAAGAGGTCAAAGGCCTTCCACAGGGGTGAGCTGTAGTAGCTGAGTTTCACCATGCAATACAGAGGTATGGAAAAGAAATAAAGAGAATCATATTGAAAGTACCAAGGGATATTCTTTAGACAGCTCAGGACAGTCACTGCTCCAATAATAATGGCTGCAATTCCCCAGGTGCAGTGTTTAGTTTTCAGTTTCTCACAACAGAGGGCACAAATCGATCAAAAGTAAAGGCCACTGTGAACCAGACAGAAAGGTTTGTGGCTGCATGAGTGAGGCAGTCAATGAGGCCACACAGGGTGATGTTTTTGGTAAATGGATCTGTTGAATAAAGTGGAATAATCTGTTTCAGGATCACATCAGTGAGAATAACGGTTAGATCAGCTGATGCCATAGCCAGCAGATAGCAGGTGATACATCGGGAGAGACCACACCTTCTTCGCAATAGGATCAAAATCACCAGTAGGTTAGCTGTGGGGAATCAGAAACAAAATCAGCAGAATTACTCATCAGACTAGTAATGAAAACTGGACAAGATTTTTTTGAGGAGGACAGAGAGCATTCTAATAACATGCACCGAACCTGGCAGTTTTGTCAAAAGGAGCCTCAATTCCCAAGGAGACAACACTATTGAAGTCTGAAGCTTTTGTAAATATCTTCAGCCAGAAATGCTGGGCGAAAGATTCATCTTGACTTCTTTCTGAGCTGCCAACACGAAGCTGTCTGACTACAGCCAATTCAATTCCCTGCATGTAATGTTAAGAAATGGTTGAGCACAGCGAACACGGCAAGGAGTATGGCACAAAATTATAGCACTGGAGATTCCTGCTCCAGGGCGAGATAAGATGCTCCTTCGAGATAAATCACTCGCATCTACCGAAAAAGTGGAGAGTTGTGTAGTTATGTTCTTCCGATAAAAGGAAAGCCAAATAGAATTCAAATTGCTCTCATTCATCAGGACAGTGGTCAAAGATTTACTTTGACAGTGCTATCAATAAGGACTTACTCTACAATAGCGTCCTCGGCAATGCTCAGTTTGGTTTGACTAGGTTCACTCAGTTCCAGAGGGAGGTGAGAGTGACCACCCTTAATATCAAGACTAGATACTGCCTGAGCTGGAGGTCTGAGCTATAGGCTGGTTTTCCTTATAGCAATAAAGTTTGAGAGAAGACCTAATAGAGGTATGTAAGATAACAACGGGAATGGCTTGGATGGATTGTGAAGCACTTTTCCCATGATTATTCAGGCCAATAACCAGGGCCATACATTAAGATAAAAATTAGAAAGCTAAAAGGGGACTTGACAATACATTTTTTTCTTACTCAGAGGGCGGTGGGAGTCTGGAATGGACTGTTGAATCAGAAACTCTTGAAACATTTGAACAATATTTAGTCATTCACTTGCTTATGCCATTGATTCAAGGACTACGGTCCAAGATTCAGAAAATGGGTTTCGTGTAGTCAGATGTTTGCTGACTGGCATGGACATGATGAGCTGAATGATCTCCTTCTGTCTTTGATTTATAACTTTTTTGTGGTATCAAGGAGTCCTGGCAAAATTGGATTTAATGGGAGTCATGGGGAAAGCTTCTGCTTTGTGTTGAAGCCAGCTTGGAGGCCACCTCCTGAAAGATTGTGTCACCGATATCACTGTTGACAAGTGAGAGTTCAGGACTCCTATTTGGTCCTGAAATTACAGTCCTGTAGCACATAGTGAGAGGGTAAAGATTTAAAAGGGACTCAAGGGGCATCTTTTTCATGCAGAGGGTGGTGCGTGAATGGAATGAGCTACCAGAGGAAGTGGTGGAAGCTGGTACAATTAAAATATTTAAAAAGCATTTGGATAGGTATGAATAGGAAGGCTTTAAAGGGATATGGGACAAATGCCGGCAAATGGGACGAGATTTATTTGGAACACCTGGTCGCACGCATGAGTTGGACCAAAGGTTCTGTTACTGTGCTGTATATCTCTCTGACTCGAAATCTCATGGCTTCAGGTTAAAAATGGGCAAGGAAACTTCCTGCTGCTTACCACGTACCGTCTCCCGTGGCCGATGAATCGATACTTCTCCATGTTGAACGACACTTGGAGAAAGCACTAAGGGTGACAAGGACTCAGAATGTAAGATTTAAATGTCACCACCTAGAGTGGCTTGGCAGCAGTACTATGGATCAAGCTGGTCAAGTCCCAAAGGATATAGCTGCTAAATTGGGTGCGCAGCAGGTGGTGAAGGAACCACAGAAGGGAAAACATGCTTGATGTCACCTTCACCAATCTGCCATCTGCAGATGCTTCTGTCCATGACAGCATCAGAAAGACTGAGAAAACCCTCCATCATGTTGTGTGGCACTATCACCATGCGAAATGGGACAGACTTTGAATGGATCAAGCAAATCAAGAATGGGCATACAGGAGGCATTGTTCGCCATCAACAGCAGCAGGATTGTACTCCACCACAATTTGCAACCTCACCATCCAGCATACCCCCACTCGACAGCTCTTGACATCAAAGCCAAATTCAACTGAGTATGGCAGCAAGGAGCCCGAGCAAAACTGGAACCAATGAGTATTAGGGGCAAACTCTCCACTGGTTAGAGTCATGCCTGGCACAACAGAAGATGGTTGTGGCTGTGGGAGGTCAGTCATCTCAGCTTCAGGACATCTCTGCAGGACTGCACTCTGCACTGCCTCAGGGCAGTGTTCCAGACTCAGTCATCTTCAGCTGCTTCATCAATGACCTTCCCTCCATAATAAAGTCAGAAGTGGGCATGTTTGCTGATGGTTGCACAATGTTCAGCATCAGTCATGACTCCTCAGATACTGAAGCATCTGGACAATATGCAGGCTTGGCCTGACAAGTGGCAAGTAACATTTGTGCCACACAAATGCCAGGCAATTACAATCTCCAATAAGAGACAATCTAACCACCACCCCTTAACATTGAATCATGTTGCGAGCACTAAATCTCCCATTATCCATAACCTTGGGGTTGCCATTGACCAGAAACTGAACTGGATTTGCCACAGAAACACAATCACTACAAGAGCAGGTCAGATGCATGGAATATTACCGTGAGTAATTTACCTCCTGAATCCCCATCTTCATCAGTGATGTGACCCTTTGCTCTTTTACTTATAAATTCTGTGCCTGATACTCCTCTCTCACTAACACCTGGAGAAAGAGTGAGGCTCTGAAAGCTTGTGTTTTAAAATAAACCTGCTGGACGATAACCTGGTGTCGTGTGATTTCTGACCTTGTCCATCTATTCCAACACTGGCACCTCCACATCATCACTGAGCCGACACATCCCCGAACACGATGGACAGTAACAGCATGGCCAATCCAGCTAACGTGCACATCTTTAGACTGTGGGAGGAAACCAGAGCACCCAGAAGAAACCCACACAGACACAGGGAGAACGTGCAAACTCCACACAGACAGTTGCCAGAGACGGAATCAAACTTGAGTCCCTGGTGCTGTCAGGTGGCAGTGCTAACCACTGAGCCCCACGCCGCCCCTTACTTTCTTGCTAATTTACCCCGAAACTGGAGGCAGAAATCTTGCTAGCTCAGTTTTAAACATGTTATCAGTGATTAGCTCAGCATGCAAGATGGTCCAAGAGGTTGGTTAGCGCTGTGAAATAAATTAAGTTTGCCGGATAACACCAATAGCATGGATTGAATTTCTGCACTGGTTAAGGTTATTGTGAAGGGCTCTGCTTTCCAACTTCTCCCTATGCCTCAGGCATGGTGACTCTCAGTAAAACCACCACCAGCTCTCTCTAATGAGAAATTAGCTCGGTAAGACTTTTGCCATGCTACCTTTACTTACCATCACCTTCTTGAGTAGGAAACATATTTGAGGCAAGCAACTTCCCATGTCCGTTCATAGGCTGTATATTTCATTGGTAAAACCAGCATCTGTTATAATCTGAATAGTCTTTCAGCTGAATGGCTGGCTTGACCATTTGACAGCCAACCACAGTGCTGTGGGTCACATATAGTCCAGGTGAAGATGGCAGATTTCCATTCATGAATCAGATGGTTGGTTCTTTATTTTTAAAAGTTAAGCAGCTTTTTTTTTTAGAAGAAATGGTTCCAGGTTGTATAGAACTCAGCCTCCAGCACATGAACTCAAATATTAGCATGGGGCTCAAGTTCCTCAGTCTAGTGACATTAGCACTACACCAGCGCCCTCAGCACTTGGTCTCTGGATCATCCTGAAGTCTGCTTTCATTCTGTTTAGCAGGCTGTGCCATCTCCAAAGGTGTCCACTGTGCCCAAGCCTCAACCATGAATACCCAGATAGAGGGGCGGTGATTTTGAACATTGAGCATGAGGGACATCACTGTATTCTTCCTCCCAGTTTGAAAAAACACACTTTTGTCATCTCTTTGTCTTCATTCTCTTGGCTCATTCAGCACTCAAGCTGCTTCTCCTCCTTTTAACACATTTCCATTCATTTTCAACTAGTCCTGTGTTAAAACAGATAGGGAAAGTACAGATAGATCAGACAGTAGGATCAATAGATCTGATGGAGCAGATAGGTTGAAAGATAGACAGACAGAAAAACAGAGACACAGCCAAAGTGAGAAACAGTGACACATACAGAGAAACATTGTCATGAAAAGTCAGTCATATCCATCCTGCCCAGCAGCAACGTGCTAACTGAGGAGAGAAGGGGCTGAATATTGCCATGCTGCTTACTATCGATGGATATCAGTAATTCAGACAGAGCAAAGTAGGCAATTCTGGCCATGCTCAAATGATATCACCACCCCCAGTGACTCGCAGATACTGAGTACACAGTGTCACAGTCAGTATCAGTATGACTGTCAATCAGAAACCAGTTATCCAGAGCCAATCACTGATCTGTATTCCAGATTCCCGAAAAATTCACTGGGCAGCAGCCTTCCCTTGGAGATTACTATTGCCAGTATTAGCGTAAGGGAGTTGAATGAACATAGTGGGAAAATCCTTGAGCTGCGTCTCACAAGTATCACATTGACCAACAGATAAATACAAAAAGCTTACACAATCAGGAACAGCAGAAACACAGGCACTGACCTGGGATAGCAACAGCAGCGAGAATAGGATAGAAAATCATTCGGGTCTGTGTGAGCTCCATTGTCCATTGGATTGCTGCTGTAGTCAATCGTTCACACTCCAGCACCCAAACCCAGACTCAGTTTCATTTACAGTTCCAGTCCTTCTCTGGTGACGCACTCAGGGAGCTGCTATTTCTAAATGAGAGTAAGACCCCATTGGGACAGGGAGGGGGAGGGGAATCTTACATCATCCTTCATAGTTCTGACAGTCCATTACATAAAGCCCTCTGGCAACTCCTATTAGGGGATGATATAATCTGTTGTTTAAATAAGTGTAGCACAGGTGGGGGAAACATTTTTAACTCAGCCATGCGATTCCTATCAATGAAACCACAAATTAACAATATTTAACACTGTGGTAACTAGTTTCACTGTTGAAGGGGAAAATTTGGAATGGAAACTGTTAGATCTTAAATATCATTTCGGATTGTCAATGTCTGGGAGATACACACTGGGACAAGAGACAGGATTGAAAATACTATTCACACATGACCTGGTTCCTAAAATTAGACACAAATCTGACTAGCATCTGTTACAAGTCAGCAAGTCTTCCAATGAGGAAACAGCAATGGATCACAGAACAGGAAAACATGAACAACCAGACAGACAGAAACTGGTATCACAGAGAGCCCGTAACAAACTTGGGAGTTGTGGGGGGTGGTGGTGTGAGGGAGAGAGGAGGAGGTGGGTGGGGGGGAAAGAGACAGAGAGAGCAATAGAGGAGAGCAGAGAAAAAATCATGTTAAACAGCAAAACAGGAGCTGCTGATAGAAGCAATAAAGCATCATAGAGATCACAGAGAGAAAGAGAGAGGCAGAAGTGGACCGAGTGGGAGATGGAGTATGAGATACTGTGAAAGGTGGGCAGGGTGGGTGTGTGTGTGTGTGTGTGAAGAGACTAAGTTAGAAAAACAGAAACATTGAGAGGGAAGGGGATACACAGAGAAGGGGAAAAAAATACACAGAGCAAGACAGAGAGGGAAACAAGTCACAAACTGACCGAAGTAAGGCAGAAACGGATTGATAAATCCCAGGAGACTGCAGCACCCAGAAGATAAGTACTCACAGTTAACACGCCACTGATCTCACCTGCACTGTCGACATTAACTAAGGCGTAACACTGATAAAATCTATTCTATCAAAATCAACATACAGACACCATCAACCATATAGAATCACGGAATCCTGACAGTGCAGTAGAGGCCATTTGGCCCATCGAGTTTGCACCTACCCTCCAAAGACCATCCCACCGAGACCAACCTCCACTCCATCCTTGTAATCACACATTTACCATGACTAATCCACCTATCTTACACATTCTTGCATGTATGGGGAAATTTAGCATTACCAATCCACCTTAACTGCACATCCTGGACTGCAGGAAGAAACTGGAGCACCCAGTGGAAACCTACACAGGACATGGAATCAAATCCAGGTCCTTAGCGATGTTAGGCAACCATGCTAACTACTGTGCTACTACGCCACCCTGATAAATGATCTTCGCTGACAATATCCAGGACACACAGCTCAATCTCACTGAGATTGATGATGTCAAACTCTGACTGAACACTGACTAAGTCTACACTGCCAAAATAAAACCCAAATGTATCACTGATGTACTCAGTCATATGAAACCCCAGCACAGCATTGATCTTACATTTCCTGATATGGGAATGTGCCCTAACTGTACCCGATCTAAATCCACTTTAAAGTTGCCATTGGTCCCATGAAGCTTTGTCTTTCTATCCAATTTACTTGAATCATATCCCGCTAATGATGGCCTATCTTACATTAATTATTTTTAATCTGGATTGTCTATTGTATGTCCATGGCCAGCCAAAATATGATAATGGTGTAATCTCTTTTGCTCTAAATAATCCCCTCCTCAATGTTGATGGATTTGATCGACCTCCTTTACCAGAACCAGTACTAGCATTTCCTTCTCTCTTGTAAAACCAGAAATGCATTACTTCATAAAATTCATCAGAAATTCTTCCCCTCCTCTGTCACTATTATTAATGATAAAATCACTATAGTTTTACCAGACCTGGCTGCTCTCTAATTAGGGAGAGAATTGGTGGTACTTTAACCTGAGATGCCGCGGATGAGGGGAGAGGTTGAGAAAGAGAGCCATTTATGGCAAGCCAGCTAGTGTGGGAATTGAACCCATGCTGTTGGTGTCAGTCTGCATTATAAACCAGCTGGCCAGCCAATGCAGCAAACCAGCCCCCTATTTTACAGTTACCATGCATCTACAATAGGTTATGTTCTTCATTATGACTACGCTATAAACCTACACTTTCTTTCCAGACTTACCTGTCTGATATAGCCTTCCTACTGAATGGTGGCCAATGAAATGTATTCAGCTGTATAATGGTGCAGTGATTGTTCTAGCTTTCACCAAATAAATTCTGCCCTTAATACATCTTCCCTTTCCAGCGTAATAATTTCCTCATTAATCAAAACGGGCACCATTCCTCTTTTCTTTGCCTCTGTACTTTTTCTGAATACTTTCGAGGCAGGAACATTTTGCACTCAATCCTGCTTCTTTTCCAGCAGTTTATATTGATATAAGTTAAGCCTTGTACCAATTTATAAGTTGCATTTTGGAGTGTTGCTTGCTATTCTTTGTCACTAAACCAAACCTTGTCCTATTATGTTCACTTATCTTTAACCCAGATATGTGATTGTTCAAAATTTCACCGACAATATCTAAAACTAATCCAGTTTATTCACAACACTCAGCTCCACTGTTAGCATTAAACCCAGATTTTATGTACACTGACAATATCAAACAAGATATCTGGCGAATTTTACATGTACCACCAAGATCCAAAACAGAAACTTCAGTGAACCTACATAAACTACCAATATTTAATTTAGGCACAGCCCCGATTTCACTGAACCCAACGCCATGACCCCTTTCACCTACACACAAAATACAAGTCATGAGAGATCAGTGAGCTCAACTGGAAAGTCGGAATCCAACACAACTACATCAGTGACATTGCCTGCCCTGTTAAGATCCAACCAAAGTAAATAATTGACTTTACATTCATCCCACAGCTCAGAGATGCTGCATAGCTACATTGTCACTATGCAAAGCAAACACATCATTAAACTTATCTGTTAAGCCATGAAGAAATCCAATATTCTCATTCATTTTGATCTCACACACAGCATCAGTTAAAACAGCAATACCGATATACAAGGCTGGACTCATAGAGTTTATGCAGGACATTTTCTCAGAAGAATACAATCTTGAAACAACCAGGGAGAAGGTTATTTTAGATGTGGGAATGTACAGTAAGACTGATATAAATAATGATCTCTTTGGAAATATTCTGTTGTTAAAGAACAGTTACAACTTTATGTGCACATGTTCAGGAACTTACCACCACAGTAACCAACTGCAGAAGTTATATTTATGATCTAGTGAGCTGGGCTTCATTCTTCAACCTGACCTATCCAGGAATATCAAAAACTGGGATCAGAACAATAATCAGAATAACAGTGAGAAAGTTTGGTCAAAACACAGTATCTTAAAATGAAATAAAGGTAATTACAGAAATGGTATTGCTATCCATGCTACCGACCAGTTTCTGTATTACCCAAGTGCTCTTATTGGTAAGGCGGGCAAAGGGACACAGAATTTAATAATTTTAATAACAAAATATTCCTTATGAAATAATATGTGATAATTTCCCAAATTCCCACAATATTTGCTGCCTATCTAGCACCATGCATCTGAGAAAGGACATTCCCACAACAGTCTGCAGATTTGAACTGGGTTTTTGGAGTCTCCCTCTTCTCTGACATAGGGCTGGCTCTCTTCAATGAAAATAGGTCTCACAGGTTGGGGAGGAATTTCTTCTCGATCTTCTTCTGTTGTTGCACAGTCTTCTTCCTCGAGACTTGCTGTGAGTTTGCCCTGAGCAGGTGATTTCTGGTGTATGTTTTGTTTTCCCTTATTCATTAATGGGATGAGGGTGTCGCTGGCCAGGCGGCATTTCCTGCCCATCCCTAATTGCCCAGAGCGCATTTCAGAGTCAACCACATTGCTGTGGGTCTGGAGTCACATGTTGGCCAGATCAGGTAAAGATGCCAGTTTCCTCCCGCTAAAGGACATTAGTGAACCAGATGGGTTTCTCCAACAATTGACAATGGATTCATAGTCATCATTAGATTCTTAATTCCAGATTATTTTTTCATGGTGGGATTTGAATGTTGTCTGGATCTCTGGATTAACAATTCAGTGATCGTACCACTAGACCATCACCTCCCCTGTGTTTTTATCCCTTTTGCTCTGGATCTTCCTGAATACTCTGTGGTCTTTGACTAAAGGGGTCATGACCAGGGTTCAAGTCATCCAATGTGATCTCACCAACACCCTGCACTGTTGCCATACCAGGGAGGTATAAACTGCACGTCCTCAGGCACTGGCTGGAAGTCAAGGTACCAGAATGTCTGAGTGATCTTTTGCCAATACATAACCCTCGGGTTAGTTGTAACGGGTTCTCCCTGAACAATTGTGACCTCTTTGACCTCGATTTCCATTGTTCTCTATGGGCGGTAACCGCTGGCTGCTGTTTAATTTGGCTAATTTTCTGTCAAACCAGGTTTCTCTGGATCTAGATCAATTCAGAATGCCCATTTTTGGGCCCATGGTCACTTGATCACAGTATGAAGGCAGAGCTTTATGAAGTGGACTGAGGAAATACGTTAAGGTTAAGATGGAGGAGAAACAGCGGCACATTTAAAGAAATATTTTATCATTCTTAACACAAGCACATTCCATGAAAAAATAAAGATTCCGTGACAGGAATGGACTATTTGTGGCTAACTAGGGAAATTATGAATGGTGTCAAATGGTAGTATCAGGCTAGAAGATTGGGGAAGTTTTAGAGATGCAGAAAGGTTGGCTACAAAAAAAGGAGTTAGAATGTTCGTAAACCATCAAGAAATACAACTTCAACAATGATAAGAAAGGGAAGGGAGCTGCTTAAGTAAACATTGGTCCCTTAGAAGGTGAGACCAGGAATTACTAACATGAAACAAGGAAAAGACATACACTTTTGGCAAACATTTTATCTCTGTTGATCCAATAAAATGAGTCTGAAGAAAAGTGGAAAATCAATTGCCAAAGGGGAAGAAAGAATTTAAAGTAATCATGAGTACTAGAGAAAAGGCATTGGGGAAAATAAGGGAACTAATGGGTTAACACATCTTTTGGACGTGAATCAAGGGACTTTATAATGAAAAATGTGGCTAGCTAGATAGTAGATGCAGTGAGTATAATCTTTTAACTTTCATTCAATTTTGAAAAACTGCTGTGAAATAACCGATGTAAGAAAGAAAGAAAACAAAAGGCAGGAAACTATATTCCCATTACTCCAACTTCTGTCAATGGGAACATGCTGAAATCCATTATCAGGGAAGTAGTAGCAGGACATTTAGAAAATCACAATCCAGTCAGAATCAACATGTTTTTGTGAAAAAAATCATGTGTGACAACTGACAAACAGATTTCATTGGGAATGTAATAAGCAGGATGTAGAAAGGGAAACCAGTAAATATAGTGTACTTAAATTTTTGAAAGGCATCGGATGAGATGCCATTTAAAAGTTAACTACACAAGATCATGGTGTCAGTGTTAATATATTAGCATGGGTAAGGAATTGGCTGTTTAGAAGGAAACAGAGCACCAGGGTAAACAGGATTTTCATGACTGTATCCGGTGGAGTTCTGCCTGGATCAGAAACAGGGCTCCAATTATTTATCATCTATAGCAAAGACCCAGATGAAGGGACATTGCTTATTGTAACCAGATTTATTAATAATGCAAATGTAGGTAAGAAAGCAAATTATGAGGTTAGCACAATAAGGCCGAGAGCTAGTTTAAGTGAGTGGTTAAAAATTAGCAGGAAGGTGGTAATGCTGGCAATTATGTGGCTTTTGATTTTGTTGGGAAGAATAGGGAAAAAAAATACTAAGGTACACATCATCCAATCTCTGGATAGTTAAAGGTCAGAACTTCCTGACAGATGCCTGTCGTGATGTCTCAGAAGCTCCAATGCAATTACTAAATATCAATTGACAGGGAAGTTTAATCTTCCAATGAACAATTATTCAAATTTTGGAACTCTGCAGAAAAGTTCCTAACTTTGAGTTAGAGATGTGATGTCAGCTGTTTCTGGCTAATTTAAATTAATAGTTTGTCTGAAGATGTTGGAGGGATTACAACCTACATTAACTCATGGATAACTGTGTAACTGCAACTCCCCCTACACCCCCAACAACATACCTCCTGCCCAGCCAGCTCACAGATTCTTGACCCAATTCACCCTGACATCCAACAACTCCGAAGGATCACTCGCCAATTGTCCCTCATGGGCACTTGACACCACCCCATCAAGGACAGCCAACCAACTCCCGACACCTGGGACATGCAAATTCCTCAGCCTAAGATCTGACATACCCCACCCTTTCACTCACTTACCTACCATCTATACACGCCGTTAATTGGCATAATTTCCCCCAACACACATGCCAACACTCTTCCTCACTTACCTGTCACCCTACTCTTCACTCACCTGCTGTCCTAGCCCCTTATTCACCTGCCACCTTTTCCCCTCACCCACTTCCCACCTTACTCTCCACTTTCCTGCCACACTAGCTCTCTCCACTTGGCACTTGTACACCACATTCATCTGATATTTTCACCCAACCTCTCTCCATGCCTCCTAGAAACTACCACACTACTGCCTCATTAATCTAACCCATCTACCTTCTCAGTAGCTGTCACCGAGGCTCTCGAACCTTTAAGCCATGCAATCCATCAGCTACTGCAATAAAATGTGGACAAGGTTCAGGATTGATCCACTCTGCTGCAGCCTAATGGACTCCTTTGGCCATGATAGCTCCTGCCTCAGAGGTTCAGCTGGAAAGCTCCTGGTAGAGCAAGTGGGCAATGATTTTGTTTGCCCTCGGTCGTAAACTGAAATACCAAACAAATCTGGAGATTCAAGTTTGTAAGTTTCTTTCAAAGAGAGACTGCAGAGGGACCTCAATGTCTTGGCACATGAAAAATAAGGAATCATGCAGGTAAAACAAGTCATTAGAAGGTTAATGGAATGCTGGGGATTTATTGATAGTAGGATGGAATATAAAAGCAGCTAAGCCTTCAAATAAGATGCATAGGTTACGGCATACAAAATTGATCTCCCGATGAAGGAGGGATAGACTTGCTTTGGAAACTATTCTGAGAAGGTTCACTAGATTGATTCCTGGCATCAAGAGATTGTTCTATTGGAATGTTTTGAAGAGATTGAGCCTATCCTCATGACAATTCAGAAGAATGATGGGTGATCTTACTGAAACGTTAATAATTCCAAGGGACAAAAATAGAAATTGCTGGAAAGGCTCAGCAAGTTTGGCAGCATATTTGGAGACAAATCAGCGTTAACATTTCAGGTTGAGTGACCTTTTCTCAGAAACAGAGGAACAGTCTGAAGAAGGGTCACTCAATCCAAAATGTTAACTTTGATTTCTCTCCACAGCTGCTGCCAGAATTGCTGATCTTTTCCAGCAATTTCTATATTTGTCTCTGATTTATAGCATTAGTTCTGAGAAAGGGTCACCGCACTTGAAATGTTAACTCTGTTTCCTACCTTCACATATGCTGCCAGATCTGCTGAACTTTTCCAGCAACTTTGTTTTTGTTATAGCATTAACAGTTCGGTCAGGTTTAATAATTCCAAGCAGTGCAGGCTGGATGCTGACTAGATGCCTTCCCTCTGAAAGAATCTGGGACAAAGTCACTTCATTTAAAGATAGGGGATCTCCAATTTAAGATGAATATGAAGATAATAGTTTTCTCTGTGAGGATCATTCATTTTTGGAACATTTTGATGTTCAAGAGCGGTGGAGGCTGGGTCAATAACATTGTTTAACATTGAGTTTGGTAGATTTTTGATTTAACAAGGGAGTCAAGGGTAAAGTGGGGTCTGGGGTGGAAGGGCGGGCAGGAAAGTGGAGTTAAAAACACAATCAGGTCAGCTATACTCCTGACAAATGACGAGGCAAGCCTACCCTTTTGGAGCCAAACTCAGAGACTACATGGAAAACATCTACAACTTCGGGACCTCACCACAAATAAATCAACTACCTGAACTACGATGTCAGCACTCAGCACAGATATTCCATTTTTCCAATCTTATACGACAGGCACTCCCTGGGTTATGTTGCAGAGTCCATTCACAAGTTTCGGTGTACATAATTCGGATCACAATGCAGGGCAATGTAAGGCAGTTGTTCATAATTACAGCAAATATTCCTGTGTCGAGTGGTTAAAATTACACTCCTATTTAGGACTGTGTTCATAAGTATGAGTGTTTGTTTAAATGAATGTTTGTAAGTTGGATGTTTGCATATTGGAGACCCCCTGGATATTCATCCTGTACTGACACAGAATTGATCTTGCCTGCACTGTTAATATCCAGACCAGGCTTATTACTGACTTCAGTGATACTATACATATCCAGCTCAGAAAATAACACTGACCTCAACCAAACAGTTGATGCATAAACCAGATCCATCATAGTCCACACCCTCACTGTTAAGTATCAAACTCAGATATATCACTGACCTTTTATTCTATTCAGTTCCTAATTTGTTTGTTATGGTCCAAAGGCTCAAAATCGTACAGCAACTGTGGTAAGGTTACTACACAATATATGAAAAAAATTAAAGTTAAATACAATAATTTAGTAACAAAAACAGAAATTGCTGGAAAATCTCAGCACGTGTGCCAGCATCAGTGAATAAAAAATCAGACTGGGTCACTGGACCCAAAAGTTAACTCTGATTTTTTTCTCCACAGATGCTGCCAGACTTGCTGCACTCCACCAGCAACTTCTGCTTTCGTTCCTGATAAGAAGCATCTGCAGTACTTCCGGATTTTTTTATTACAATAATTTTGTAGCTCTTTAGAACACATTAGGATCACAGGATACATGATGTATCATAGTTACAGCATGTGGGAGCTCATGGATGGCCAGTTTGGTTCAGAGCGAATACGTCTGCAGCACAACTTTAATGTTTAAACAGCTTTTGCTGCAGTTTTCTGAGACGGAAGCTGAACTACAGACACTGCAACAGATCAGGGAGGAGAAAGCCACTTCAATCTTTGGATCAGATGCAGGAACTCCTTGTTTGAATTTTCTTACGATGAGAGTAATGGAGTACTCCAAAATGGAAAAAGGCCCTTCAGCTCATTATGTCCATGCTGAAGATGTTTGAGCTTGTAGTTAAGGGTTTGACAGGGTAAGTGCTGATAAGAATTTTTTTCCCCTTGTGGGAGAGTCTAAACCAGACAGCATAATCTCAAAGAAAGGGGTCACCCATTTAGGAATGTAAGATCGTAAGAACATAGGAACAGGAGTAGGTCATTCAGCCCCGTGAGCCTGGTCCACCATTCAATCAGCTCATGGCTGATTTGTGGCTTAACTTCAGGGTGACACAGTGGCTCAGTGGTTAGCACTGTTGCCTCACAGCACCAGGGATCCGGGTTTGATTCCAGCCTCGGGCAATTGTCTGCGTGGAGTTTGCATATTCTCCTCGTGTCTGTGTGGGTTTCCTCCGGGTGCTCCGGTTTCCTCCCACAGTCCAAAAATGTGCAGGCTAGGTGGATTGGCCATGCTAAATTGCCCATAGCATTCAGGGGTGTGTAGATTAGATGGGTTAGGGCTATGGATCTGGGTGGGATGCTCCAAGGGTTGGTGTGGAGTTGTTGGACTGAAGGGCCTGTTTTCACACTGTGGGGATTCTGTACCTGTCTTTGGCTTAATACCTTTGCTGAACAAAAATTAATCTATCTCTGATTAAAAATTAACAATCAATTCACCATGCACTGCCTTTAGAACCATAGCTGACCCAAAGACACGCAGTGAATTTTCTATCACACCTTCCTGCACACTGCCTGTAGCCCCGTAACTTAAGGTACATACCCAGGTACTTTTTCAAAGCGTTCAGAGTCTCTGCCTCCACCACCAACTCAGGTAGCAAATTTCAGACACCCATCACCCTTTGCATAAAAATATTTTCCTCATGGCCCCTCTAATTCTTCTGCTATGAACCCTGTTTTTTTGAAATCTCTGCCAAGGGAAACAGGTTCCTCTTGTCTGCTCTATCTCTATTCCTCACAATTTTGTATACTTCAATCATGTCGTCCTCAACCTTCTCTGTTACAAGGAAAACAACCCCAAACTCTCCAATCTCCCCTCATAGCTACATTTCTCCAGCCCTGGCAACATTCTCGTAAATCTTCTCTGCACACTGTCCAGAGCAATTACGTCCTTCCCATAATTTGGTGACCAGAACTGCACACAATACTCCAGTTGTGGCCGTACCAGTTTGATACAAGTTTGTCATTACCTGCCCACTGTTGTATTCTATACTTCTGCCAAATGGGTCCCGACCTAAAATGTCAACTTTCCTGCTCCTCTGATGCTGCTTGGCCTGTTGTGTTCTTCCAGCTCCATGCTGTGTTATCTCTGACTCTGGCACCTGCAGTTCTTGCTATGTCTGAGCATTCCATCTGTCTTCTTTACAATCTTATCCGCCTGTACTACTAGCTTTAGGGATCTGTGCACTTGTACGGGAAGATCTCTTATTTCATCTACCCTTCTCAATCTATTCCCTTTTACTGTGCATTCTCTTTTACTGTTTGATCTCCTGAAATCCATCTGCCACTTTCCTGACCGCTCCACCAACCCATCTGTATCATTTTGATGCTTACAGCTATCCTCCACGCTATCACTACACAGCCAATGTTTGTGTCATCTGCAAATTTCCCAATTATGACCCAACTTTGAGGTTTAAATCATTAATATAGAGCATTAAGATCTTTCAAAAGTCACTGAAGTCACTGGAGGCAGGGGAAGTCCCAGATGATTGGAAAATCGCTGTTGTAATCCCCTTGTTTAAGAAAGGATCAAGACAAAAGGTGGAAAATTATAGGCCAATTAGCCTAACCTCGGTTGTTGGTAAAATTCTAGAATCCATCGTTAAGGATGAGATTTCTAAATTCTTGGAAGTGCAGGGTCGGATATGAACAAGTCAGCATGGATTTAGTAAGGGGAGGTCGTGCCTGACAAACCTGTTAGAATTCTTTGAAGAGGTAACAAGTAGGTTAGACCAGGGAGACCCAGTGGATGTTATCTATCTAAACTTCCAAAAGGCCTTCAATAAGGTGCCTCACGGGAGGCTGCTGAGTAAGGTGAGGGCCCATGGTGGTCGAGGTGAGTTACTGGCATGGATTGAGGATTGGCTGTCTGACAGAAGGCAGAGAGTTGGGAGAAAAGGCTCTTTTTCGGAATGGCAACCGGTGACAAGTGGTCTCCCGCAGGGTTCAGTGTTGGGGCCGCAGCTGTTCACTTTATGTATTAATGATCTGAATGAAGGGACTGGGGGCATTCTGGCGAATTTGCCGATGATACGAAGTTAGGTGGACAGGCAGGTAATACAGAGGAGGTGGGGAGGCTGCAGAATGATTTAGACAGTTTAGGAGAGTGGTCCAGGAAATGGCTGATGAAATTCAACGTGACCAATGCGAGGTCTTGCACTTTGGAAAAAAGAATACAGGCATGGACTATTTTCTGAACAGTGAGAAAATTCATAAAGTCGAAGTACAAAGGGATCTGGGAGTGCCAGTCCAGGATTCTCTAAAGGTTAACTTGCAGTTGAGTCCGTGATTAAGAAAGCGAATGTAATGTTGTCATTTATCTCAAAATGGTTGGAATATAAAAGCAGCGATGTACTTCTGAGATGTTATAAAGATCTAGTTCGGCCCCATTTAGAATATTGTGTCCAATTTTGGGCCCCACACCTCAGGAAGGACATACTAGCACTGGAGCGTGTCCAGCGGAGATTCACACGGATGATCCCTGGAATGGTAGGCCTAACATACGATGAATGGCTGAGGATCCTGGGATTGTATTCATTAGAGTTTAGAAGGTTGAGGGGAGATCTAATAGAAACTTACAAGATAATGCATGGCTTAGAAAGGGTGGATGCAGGGAAGTTGTTTCCGTAGGGTGGGGATACTAGGACCCGTGGGCACAGCCTTAGAATTAGAGGGGATCAATTTAGAACAGAAATGAGGAGACATTTCTTCAGCCAGAGAATGGTGGGCCTGTGGAATTCACTGCCACGGAGCGCAGTGGAGGCCGGGACGTTAAATGCCTTCGGCAGAGATTGATAAATTCTTGATCTCGCAAGGAATCAAGGGCTATGGGGAGAGTGCGGGTAAGTGGAGTTGAAATGCCCATCAGCCATGATTAAATGGTGGAGTGGACTCAATGGGCCGAATGGCCTTACTTCCACTCCTTTGTCTTATGGTCTTGTGGTCTTATATATAAAACAAATGGCAGGGGTCCCAAGCTGAGCGGAACACCACTTGAAATGGATTTCCATTCTTGTGAAGTTTGGAAAATAATCCCCGGAACACCGATCATTTCCTCCCTGACCTACTTCATCAATCAAGGGAACAATCCATCTGGCTGCGGCGACTTATCCACTTTCACAGATTCCAACTCCTCTAACACTACCTCTCTCATTATGATTAGTTTGTCCAATATTTCACACTTCTCCTCTTCGATTAATATATCTTCCCTTTTCTTTGTGAATATGGAGACAAAAATTCATCTAAAATTCTTTCCATAGCCTTGTCATCTTCACACAAGTTTTCTTCTTCATCTCTGACAGCTCCCACTTTTTCCATAATTACTCTTTTGCTCTTTATATAATGGTAAAACATCTTAGGTTTTCCTTTATCTTACTTGCTAATATCTTTTCATGTCCTCCCTTTGATTTCCTCGTTTCTTTTTTTACTTGGTCCCTGTACTTTCTATACTCCTGCATGCTACCTGCTGTGATGAGTTTTCTGTGACTATCATAATCTTCCATGTATTTTTCTAAACACAACCATGGATGTCGAGATTTAGCGGTACCATCCTTATTTTTGGAGGGGATGTCTGCTTTGCCCCTCAAAAATCTCATTGTTTAGTGCCTCCCACATGTTTACCATGATTTATCCCTGAGCAGCTCTGTCCAGTCCACCCCAATCAAATCACTTCTCAGTTTTATAAAATTTGCCTTCCCCTCGTTGAAAATATTTATGGCTGATTTATCTCTGTTCTTTTCCATAACAATATTAAATGGAACTGAATTGTGGTCTCATTGTCACTTCACCCACATATGCATCTTCGTTTTCCAAAACTAAATCCAGAATTTCATCTCCTGCCATTGGACTTGTCACATATTGTTTTTAAAAATCCTGTACACAGTACATGAATTTTTCACCCTCAATGCCCCTTATATTGTTTGAAATACTAGTGATATTGGGTTAGTTAAAATCTCGTGCTATTATTTCCCTCTTATCCCAATTGGCAGGAATTTTTCTGCACTTATCTTCTTGAACCTCCCTCCCACTATTTGGGGATCTGCAGTATATTCTTAGTTGTGTCACTGCCCTTTTTTTCGGACTCCTAAACTCAACGCAGAAAGCTTCATTTTTATCCCATCCAGTTCAAAATTACAAAACAGTTATTGATTCTTTAACCAATACTTCTACTCAGCTTCCCTTTTTGTTACCCACTCTATCCTGCCTTAAAGCTATATATCAAGGAATATGGAGCTGCCAATTTGCCCCTCCTTTTGCCAGATCTCTCTTATAGCAATGGCATCATGCTTCCATATGTCTATATGTGACATCAGTACATCTGCTTTATTTATAATATTTGCATTGAGGTATGAAAAGGATGCTCTTGCTCTCGAGGGAGTGCAGCAAAGGTTTACTAGATCTGATTCCGGGGATGGCAGGACTGATGTATGAGCAAAGATTGACTAGTTTAGGATTGTTTTCACCGGACTTCAGACAAATGAGGAGGGCTCTCATAGAGACTTATAAGATTCTAACAGAACTAGACAGGGTAGATGCAGGGAGGATTTTCCTGATGGCGGGTGTGTCCAGAACCAGGGGTCACAGTCTGTGGATTTGGGGTAGACCATTTAGTACAGAGATGAGGAGACTTTTCTTCACCCAAAGAGCGGTGAGCCTGTGGAATTCAGTACCATACGAAGTAGTTGATGCCAGAACATAAGACTGTATTCAAGAGGTGGCTAGATATAGCACTTGGGGCAAATGAGATCAAAAGTCATGGGGAGAAAGCAGGATTAGACTATTGAGTTGGATGATCAGACATAATCGTGATGAATCGCACAGCAGGCTTGAAGGGCCAAATGGCCTCCTCCTGCTCCTATCTTCTATGTTTCTCTGATCCTTTGCTTTTTAATCCCCGTTTCTTTTGTCTTTCAGTGTCACTGACCATGTCACTAACTAATGTTCCACCTCCTGCTTCCTGATTTTAATCTAACCCATCTAAGGCAACACTTTGGTTCCTGTCCCCCTTCCATACAAGTTTAAAGGCTCACCTACAGAACTAGCAAAAGCCCCCACAAGAATATTTGTCCCAGTACTGCCCAGGTGCAACCTGAAAGACTTGCACAGGTCTCACCTTCCCATATAACGGCCTCAAGAATCCAAACCCCTCCCTTGTACACCATTTCTCCAGCCACACATTCATCTGATCTGTCCTTTTTTTTTTCCTGCTGTTACTAGCATGTGGCACAGGAAGTAATCCTGACATTATTACATTTGAGATCCTGCATTAGTTTATCTTCTATCTCCCTATGTTCAGCTTTCAGGTCCTCATCCCTTTGTTTACTTATGTCATTGGTACTTGTGTGTACCCCAACCACTGGCTGTTCACCCACTCTCTCCAGAATGTCCTGCGGCTGCTCCATAAAATCCCTGACTCTGGCACCAGGGAGGAAATGTACCATCCTGGATTCACATCTGCGGCCACAGAAGCAGCTGTCTGTACCACTTACTATCGAATCTCCGATCACTATAGCCCTGCCGCTCATTTTTCTCCCCTTCTGTGCAGCAGAGCCACCCGTGAACTTGCTTAATGTTGCTTTCCCCACCGCAGCATCCAATGCTATATACCTGTTTGAGAAGGGGATGACCACAGGGGACTCTTGCACTTCCTCCCTAAGCCTTTTATTTTGTCTGATGGTCATCCACTCCCTTTTTGCCTGTGCAATCCTCACATGTGGTGCGACCACCTTGCTAAACATGCTACCCGTGACATTCACAGCATTGTGGATGCTCCACTGTTGATTCAACCCACAACTCCAGCCCCAAAGAGTGGTGAGCCAGTAGCTGCGGCTGGATACTCTTTGTGCACATGCAGTTGTCAAGGGCGCTGGAAGCCTCCCTTGTTCTCACATTGTGCAGGATGAGCACACCACGGGTCTGAAATCTCCTGTCATGACTTCGCTCTAGATTAAGCTAGTTCCTCCATTTAAGAGAATGTAATTAACCTCAGGACTTTCCTTTATTTCAATATACTATGTCTTAATAACTAGGAAAATACTCTGTAGGTATCACTTACCAATACCGTACTCAGTCTTCCAGCTTCACCAACCCCTATCTCACTTAACTCCCCTTTTTCACGCAATGCCAAAACACTCAGATTTCGCCAAGCAAAACTCCTCCATTTGTGGAAGAGAGTTCCAAATCTCTACCACCCTTTGAGCACAGGAGTGTTTCCTAATATCTCTCCCAAATGGTCTGGTTATAATTTTCACACTACGTTCCCTAGTTCTAGAATTCTCAATCAATGGAAAGAGTTTATCTCTGTCTACCTGTTCATATCTTGAAGAATTTAATCAGATCACCCCTTAACTTCCTCTAATGTCTCCTCATAAATTAACACCTAAAGTCCAGATATCAGTATTGTAAACTTACGTTGCACACCCTCCAAAACCAATGATAGATTGAGGAGGAATTTCTTCTCACAGAGGGTAGAGAATCAGTGAAATTCTTTACCACAGGCAGCTGTTGAAATTGGCTCATTAAGTATATTCAAGGCTGAGCTAGACAGTTTTCTTCAATCCGTAAGGGGATCAAGGGTTATTGGGAAAAGGAAGGGAAGTGGATTTGAGGATTGTCAGATCATGGTGGTTTCAAAGGAAGAGGATATCTCAGAGCAAGTGGTCCCAGTCATAACTGAACACGTCGAGGTGTATTCAGGACTGTCCCAAAACTACAGGGGGCAAACAGGAATAGAATAGATTCCACAGAAGGTGTAGGGTATATACAGAAATGTAAAGATTGAGACAGAATGAAGAAGGGGTAAACAAAGAACTGGAACTCTGAAACAAAAGATTTCAACAAAGGTAGAAATTGCTGGAGAAAGTCGGCAGGTCTGGCAGCATATGTGGTGAGAATGCGAAGTTAACGTTTTGGGTCCAGTGACCCTTCCTCAGAACTGCAGTGTTCACTGAGAAGTAATAGATTGAATTAAAGGGGTCATATAAAATCAGGAGGATTCAATACTTACCTTTTGCTGAAGAGCTCGGTCACAGCAATGGCACTGGTGGTGAGTGGGCCCAGTAGTGAAGACTCGTTGTGCGCTGTTGGAGTGAGTTTGGGTTCCCGACGGTTTCTGCACCATTGACGCAGTCCCAGCACCAACTCATGGCTGCTGCAGCGAGGCAGGTTTCAGTTCCTGACGGTATTTGCGACCTGCACAGATTCATGCAAGCGGTAGCGGAGGCGATTTTGGGCCCAGTACAAGACCCTGCAGTATCAGCAGTGGCTGCATCGGCAAGGTGGACCCCATGTGGACTCATGGTGGCACGGAGTGGGAGCTTGCTGCATTGACGAGGTCCAGCGAGGACTCATAGTGGTGAGGGCGTCAGTGGACAAAATATAGGTAATAAATAAATCAAATCAAATCAGACAGAACTGAGGGACTCGAAAGGGATTTGAGGAGATTTTATGAAAAGGGTGACAGGTTTTTAAGGAATGAGAGGGTAATTAATATCACACAGATATGGCTGGGCCCATACTGTTTGATGAAGGTCACTGTCCTTCCAAAAACCAAAAAGTCAGAAATGTGAAGTAATGGGAATGTGGGACTCAGTGAGGATTGAAATGATCGGCAACGAAGACAAGAGTGCGGCGGGTGGTGGGGTGTCCTGTGGCAATATTTCCTGTAATAAGTGCACCCAAAATTGTCAATATCGTGTAATAGGGATAGTTATGTTATATCTTCCTTTCTGAGGAAGGGTCCAGACCTGAAACGTCAGCTTTCCTGCACTTGTGATGCTGCTTGGCCTGCTGTGTTCATCCAGCTCTACACCTTGTTATCTCGATATCATTGCTGTAGATGGTTTGATCCGAAAGGTGTCCACAGCTCCCTCGGAGACATCTCGCTGCATTCAGGAAGAAAGATCACTTTCCACACAAACTTTTTGCACCTTTCATCTCGACCCAAATAATATTTGACAAAAAGGGAAAAAAGTGAAAATTGCGACATTTGAATTATCTTTGGTTCGTTGTTGCGACACCGGAACACTCAGTAAGAAACTGGGACTATTCCAGGCAAGTTGTCACATCTTATGTTAGACAACTATCTGCTACTGATCCAGTGTTCAGGACAATCATTGTTTGGTAGAATTAATATAAAAAGTGAATTTAACTCTGGAGCTGGAAATCTGAAATACAGAGAGAAAACACTCCTTGGGTCAAGCAGCATCTATGCAGAGAAACAGAGCCAATGTTTCAGATGAAGATATCCACAATATTTGATGCTGTGCATTTCCAGTATTTTCTATTTTTATTTGGAAAGCTGATTGAGCAGCAACTGATACTTTCTTAAAGAGAAACTGTTCGAAAACTGCGGGGGTCTGTATCATTTGTTTTATTAGTTCATTACAATCACATATTTTAATAAATACACTCAAATTGGTGGCACCTTTGTATCAGTCCTAACACTTCACATAAAAACCGAATGAACTGTGGATGCTGTAAATCAGAAACAAAAACAAAGTTGCTGGAAAAGCTCAGCAGGTCTGGCAAAATCTGTGAAGGGAAAAAAAAGAGTTAACGTTTCCGGTCCGGTGACCCTTCCTCAGGACCCGAAACAATAACTGTTTTTTTTCCTTCACAGATACTACCAGATCTGCTGAGCTTTTTCAGCAACTTTGTTTTTGTTCCTAACACTTTATATTCTGGGCAATCTGTAAATACAGCTTTAATAATGAAGAAATAATACTCATCTTCAATAGCACACAAAACTCAATGACAACAGTTGGCAAGATTTGCTACAAGTATGACTTTATACAGAAAGGGATCTGTAGAAATGGGGGGCCTTCACCCAACAGCGTCACTTGTTGATATCAATGAGCAGTTTTACACAACTCAAGCCCAACTCACCCATGTCAGCTCTATCCTCAAACATGATTCAGGTATACATCTTCAAATGGTGATGGGTGTACCAATGTGCAGCATTCAATGGGAAATGCATCAAACATGTGGTTTTCAGATTGAGAGGAGTTAATAGACCTGAATTCTATGCTGCTGGGTGAATGAGATGATTAACGACAGCCTATTGGGCTGCAATGGAACAATAGACTGATGGTTTCTGAGCACTGGAGGCCTTTATTACATTAAGAATTGAGAAGTAGGATCAGATAGAGACGAATGTTTGAGGGGCCTCATCATCGAAGGAGTCTGCCTGCAGGCTGCTGACTGGCTGGAGAGGGCCTACCAACAGACTGCAGAGTTGCCAGTGGCCTATCAACAGGCTGGAGAGTTAGGAAGGAACCTATCTCCAGGTTGTAGAATGACTGAGGAACCAACCTGGAGGCTGCAGAATGACGAGAAGTCTGTCTACAGTTTACTGAATAGAACAGGGCCGACCAAGAGGCTGAAGAGTGGGGACCGACAGAGAGGTGGAAGTGTGGCTGCACCGACTGACAATATCCCAAATGGTCATGGCGTAGATTAGCTATGGACATTACAGACCGCTGGGTAACTGAGAGGCCACCTTAGTTATGGAGGTATAAAAGATTATGAAAGATTACATGCCAGTCAAAGTCGGAATGGCAGGATAGGTAAGATGAATACGTGGCTTGAGGAATGGTGCAAGAGAGACTGGGACATTGGAACCAGTTCTGTGGGATGTGGAACCAGTACAAACCAGATGGTCTTAACCTGGGTAGGACTGGAACCACTGTGCTGTGGAAGGTGTGTTCACAAGTGCTGTTGGGGATGTTTTAAACTGATATGGCAGGGAGATGGGAATCAATGCAGGAAGTCGGAGGAAAGCAATGTGGGGCCAGAAACAAAAGGCATAAGGGGAAAAGTGGAAGACAAAGAAACCATAGACAAAAATCAAAAAGGTCCACATTATATCATATTTCTGAAAAGGCAATAAATGTCAAAAAAATGAGCCAAAAGGCTCTCTGCCTCAATGCGAGGAGCAGTTGTCAGAAGGTGGATCAATTAGCTGCATAGAAGATCCAGGAATATTCAATTGTGAGGAGTGACAGATGGAAAGTAATGGGAGGTGGGGTAGCATTACTGACTCAGGAGAGGTTTAACACAATAATATGAAAGAGCATTAACCTGGACAATGTGGAATCTGTGTGGTGGAATTGCGGAACACCAAAGGGAACAAAAAATTTCAGTGGGAGTAGCGTACAGACCACAAAACTGTAGTTGTGAAGTCAGGGATGGCATCAAACAGGAAGTGAGAAGTGCCTGCAATAAGGGTACAGTAGTTATTATGGGTGGCTTCAATCTGAATATTGATTGTACAACCAAACTGGTAGCAATGCGATGGAGGAAGATTTCGTAGAATCTATGAGCGACGGTTCCCTCCACCAGTATGTCAAGGAACCAACTAGAGAGCAGGCCATCCTACGCTGGGGATTGTGTAATGAGAGAGGATCAATTAGCAGCCTTGTGATGTGAGATCCTTTGGGGAAGAGTGACCATAACATGGTAGAATTAATCAAGTTGGAGAGTGACACAGCTAAATCTGAAACTAGGGTCCAGAACTTTAAGAAACATCCCTTTGATGGTATAAGGCATGCACTGGCCAGGATAAGATGGGCAAGGATACCTAAAGGGTTGATGGTGGGTAAGCAGTGGCAGACATTGAAAGAACACATGGATGAACTTCAACAATTGTGCATCCCTGCCTGGTACAAAAGAGGGAAGATAGCTCAACCATGGTTAACAAGGGAAACCAGGGATACTGTTTAAGACAAAGAGGAGGCTTATAAATTGGCCAGAAAAAGCAGCAAACCTGAGGTCTGGGAGAAATTTAAAATTCAGCACTGGAACACAAAGGGTTTAATTTGGAAGGGGAAAAGAGAATACAAGTGTGAGCTTACGGAAAACATAAAAACTGACTGCAAAAGCTTCCATAGATATGTGACGAGAAAAAGACTGGTGAAGCCAAGTCTAAGCCCCTCACAGCTGGAATCTGGTAAATTCATAATGACCAATAAAGAGATGGCAGGCCAGCTGAACAAATACTTCTCATGTCTTCACAAACAAAGACACAAATAACCTTCCAGAAATGCTAGGGGACACAGGGCCAAGCATGAAGGAGGAACTGAGGGAAATACTTATTAATCAGGAAATGGTACTGGGGAAATTGATGTGATAAAAACACAATAGGCCCCCAGGACCTGATGCTCTGCATCCAGAGTAATTAAGGAAGTGGCAGGTGATTGGAGGAAGGTATCGGGGAGATGTCAGAAGTACATTCTTTACACAGAGAGAGGTGGGTGCGTGGAATGCAATGCCAGTGGTGGTAGTGGAGCCAGATACATTAGGGACATTTAAGCGACTCTTGGATAGGAAAATGGGTGATAGTAAAATGCAGGATATGCAGGGTAGTTTGATCTTAGAGTATGATAACAGGTCGGCACAACATCATGAGCTGAAGTGCCTGTACTGTGCTGTACTGTTCTGTGTTCTATGTTCCAGAAATAGTGGATGCATTGGTGATCATTTTCCAGTATTCTGTCAAATGTGGAAGAATTCCAATGCACTGAAGGGTAGCTAATGTAACCCCTCTCTTTCAAACAGTAGGGAGAGAGAAAACAGGGAACTACAGGCTGGTTGGCCTAACATATGTGGGGGGGTAAAATGTTGGAGTCAATTATTAAGGATGTAATAACTGAGGATTTGGAAAGCGGTGACAGGCTTGGACCAAATCAGCTTGGATTCACAAAAGAGAAATTGTACTTGACAAGTCTCCGGAATTTTTGGAGGATGTGACCAGTGGAGTGGAGAAGAGTGAATCAGTGAATGTTGTGTATCTGGAATTTTAAAAGGTTTTTGACAAGGTTCCATGCAAGAAATTAGTAAGCAAAATTAAAACTCATGGTATTGGAGGTAATGTATAGAAGTGGATAGAGAACTGGTTGGCAGACTTTAAGCAGAGAGGTGGAATAAATGGGTCTTTTTCACAAGTGAAGCTCTACAGTGTTAAGTGCTGGGACCACAGCTGTTCATAACATACATTAATGACTTGGACAAAGGAACTGAATGCAATTTCTCCAAATTTGCAGACAACACCAAGGTGGGTAGCAGCGGGTGCTGTGAGGAGGTGCTAACAGGCTGCCAACTGACTTGAACAGGCTGGCTGAGTGGGCAAATACAATATAATGTGGACAAATGTGAGGTTATACATTTTGGTGGCAAAAACAGGAAGACAGATTATGATGTGAATGGCAGCAGTTTAGGAAAAGGTGAGGTGCAATGAGACCTGTGTGTCATGGTAGAACAGTCACTGAAGGTTGCCATACAGGTACAGCAGGGCAGTGAGGAAAGCAAATGGCATGCTGGCCTTCATAGCAACAGTATTTGCATACAGACGTCAGGACGTCTTGCTGCAGTTATGCAGGGCCTTGGGGAGGCCACAGCTTGAGTACTGTGTGCAATTTTGGTCCTGGAGTCTAAGGAAGGACATTCTTGCCATTCAGGGAGTCCAGCAAAGGTTCACCAGACTAATTCCCAGGATAGCAGGGCTAATATATGAAGAAAGACTGGATCAACTGGACTTATACTCACTAAAATTTAGCGTAATGAGGGGGGAATCTCATTGAAACAGTAAAATCCTGATGGAACAAGCAATATGCAAGAAGGAAGTTACTGATGTTGGGTAAGTACAGAACCAGAGGTCACAGTGTACAAATAATGGGTAAGCCATTCAGGACTGAGATGAAGGAGGATTTCCTCACTCAGTTGTAAACCTGTGAAATTCTCTCCCACAGAAAACTGTGGTCGGTTCTTTAGATTTCTTCAAGACGGAGCTGGACATAGCCCTTGACGTTAAAGGAATCAAGGGGTATGGAGAAAAAGCAAGAGTGGGATACTGAAATTGCATGATGAGGCATGATCATATTGAATAGTGGTGCAGGCTCAAAGGGCCAAATGGCCTACTCCTGCACTTATTTTCTGTGTTTCTATGTTACCATATTCATCCAAGCTATTTTGTACAATGAAAGATGTGTTCACCAATTCTCCATAACTGTGTCAATTAGCATTATGTGAGCTCAAAGTGAAGTTTGAATAGACTGACTTTAAAATGGCACAAGATTGTTCCAGTGACGTTTTGCCTTACCAGAGGGGGTGAGGTTTTTGGGACTGGAACGTGAAGTGGAATCAGTTCTAGTGCAGAAGGGTGGCCAGCTCCAGCTGTTATTTCACTAGCGGCAGAACAAGGCAAAGGGGTAAGTGAGCACATTCTTCAATTCCTCTCTGAATTTGCTCTGGGTCACGACATAAATACAGGTGTTGCTGCAGGAGCTGAGGAGCTGCAACATCGGCCCGATGTAGCCAATAATAAATGGAAGGCGGTTTTTGAGAAGCCGATCAATGATGTGGTTTAATGTAATTCGCTCGTGGATGGTGTACACAGCTTGTGTCATCCACAGCAGTATGAAGCTGGCAGAGATACTGAAGAGAAGGATGATAGACTTCCTGCGGTTCTCCATCTCTGGATCTTTCTGATTCTGTGTATCACCCTGACTCCGCAACCTCCTGCGAGCTCTACTCGCCAACAAAATATTCTGGACAGTCAGGGCATTGAGGAGCATAATTAGAACGAATGGGAGCAGTGGGGTAGTCACGCGATGTAAAAGGTCAAAGGCCTTCCACAGGGGTGAGCTGTAGTAGCTCAATTTAACCATACAAAACAAAGGTATGAAAAATAAATAAACAGCATCATATCGATAATACCAAGGGATATTCTTCAGACAGCTCAGGGCAGTCACTGCTCCGATAATCACCACTGCAGTTCTCCAGGTGCAATATTTAGTTTTCAGTTTCTGACAACAAATGGCCACAAATCGATCAAAGGTAAAAGCCACTGTGAACCAGACAGAAAGGTCTGTGGCTGCATGAGTGAGGCAGTCAATGAGGCCACACAGGGTGATGTTTTTGGTAAATGGATCTGTTGAATAAAGTGGAATAATCTGCTTCAGGATCACATCAGTGAGAATAACGGCTAGATCAGCTGATGCCATAGCCAACAGATAGCAGGTGATACATCGGGAGAGACCGCACCTTCCTCTCAATAGGATCAAAATCACCAACAGGTTAACTGTGAGAATCCAGAGCAAGAAAGCATGAGGAAAATCATTCATCAGACTGTGAGGAAAAAGAGACCAGAATCTGAGAACTTTCTCATATTCTTGTCATGACAATGGATCATTACCCGGATTACCCATGGACTTGTTGAACTTTAGTTACAAAGTTTATTTGTTTTTTTAAAAAAAGAAAATATACAGCCAGACTTTGACTACAGATGTGAATTCAATGACTTTCTGGAGAAAAAAATCTCGAGAATGTCACACCTGACATGGTGTCAAAGAAGTTTGAGGCAGAAAATGCACTACAAGCTGACTTTGTAATCTCCTAATCAGTATCTCGGACTGTGAATATGATGATAGAAAAATATAGACATCTGACGTGAGAGACATATCTGTGGTTTTCTCCTTTCAGGAATACACAGGGTTAAAATCAAGTTTTGACCCTCGACTGACTGTGTCAGTGGCCTGATGTCCAAGTGTGGGGTTTAGTATGTTGTGAGGTTCAAGGCTGTGAAAATAGTAGATCATACTTCTCTGTAATATAGGTAAAGGGGAAAAAAAGGTAATCCCCGTCTCTTACACTGAGTACTGCTGAAGGAATCAAGGAAAAACAGTGTCAATCAACCTATCTTGAAAATGACTGTTCAACTCCTACCATTAACATTACTGTTGACATCCACTAAATGGCTACAATGTTCAACTATCTGCTCTTCACAAACAATTCAAAGACTGACATATATCTTTTTTATAACTTCTATCTCTTTGGATTGATCTTGGTTTTAATTTGTGTGTGTGTGTATATGCGTGTGTGGTGCATTATTATTTCTCATTTTCAGTCATTAATAAACTCGCACTTCTTGTTCATTCAAGAAAGTCTTGCTAAAGCAGCTCCTTTTAACATGCAAGTTCATTTCGGTCTGACAGAAAAGTATCCAAAAGAGATTTACCCGTATTGTGACTAATCAAGGAACATAGATAAATAACCAAAGGGAGCCAGTTCATCCTTCCTCACATCGGAGTGTTTGAGATATCGCATTTGGAAACCTAACAAATTGAGGAAGATGGACTGGGGAGTGGCTGTAGCATATTGCATTCAGAAAATAGTTATTCATCACCAGATATTGGTTGTTCTCATAAATAGTGACTGAATCTCAAAGCTAGACAATATAATCATACAATCCATACAATGTGGTAGCAGGCCATTCAGTTCACACCAACCTGCTGAGGAGGATCCCACCCAGACCCAAACCTTCCACCCTATTCCTGCATGACTAATCCACTTAGCTTGCACATTCCTGGACACTATGGGCAATTCAGTATGACCAATCAACCTAACCTGCATATCTTTGGACTGCGGGAGGAACTGTAGCACCAGAGGAAACCCACACAGACACAGGGAAAGTGTGCAAACTCCACACAGACAGTCACCTGAGGCTGAAATAGAACCCAGGTCCCTCGCACTGTGAGGCAGCAATGCTACACACTGACCACTGCGTCGCCCCAAGTTGCACCTGAAGGAGCCTGCAGGCTGGGTATTAAAATGACCTATTGCCAGACCTCATTATTCCTGTCAGGTTCATGTCCCAAACTCGACAGTAACATCAACTGGAGACACATTGATGAAACTTATATTCCAATCAAATTGAATTTGAAATCCCTGACCTTAGAAATGATATGAAAAGGAGGTTGTCGTCTTCATTGGAGATATAGAGAAACAAAGAACTGCACCATTTCCCTATAAACATTTTGTATTTGTATTGGGCATGGTATATACTTTTCTGCATGCTATTTCTTATTGACGGGCAGCTTAACAAAAGAACAAAGAACAAAGAAAATTACAGCACAGGAACAGGCCCTTTGGCCCTCCAAGCCTGCACCGATCGAGATCCTCTGTCTAAACCTGTCATCTATTTTCTAAGGGTCTGTGTCCCTTTGCTCCCTGTCCATCCATGTACCTGTCCAGATACATCTTAAAAGACACTAACATGTCTGCGTCTACCACCTCCGCTGGCAACATGTTCCAGGCACCCACCACCCTCTGCGTAAAGAACCTTCCACGCATATCTCCCATAAACTTTCCTCCTCTCACTTTGGACTCATGACCCCTAGTAATTGAGTCCCCCACTCTGGGAAAAAGCTTCTTGCTATCCATCTTGTCTATACCCCTCATGATTTTGTGGACTTCAATCAGGTTCCCCCTCAATCTCCACCTTTCTAATCAAAATAATCCTAGTCTACTCAGCCTTTCTTCATAGCTAGCGCCCTCCATACCAGGCAACATCCTGGTGAACCTCCTCTGCACCCTCTCCAAAGCATCCACATCCTTTTGGTAATGTGGCGACCAGAACTGTACGCAGTACTCTAAATGTAGCCGAACCAAAGTCTTATACAACTGTAAAATGACCTGCCAACTCTTGTACTCAATACCCCATCCGATGAAGGAAAGCATGCCTTATGCCTTCTTGACCACTCTGTTGACCTGCATTGCCACCTTCAGGGAACAATGGATCTGAACACCCAGATCTCTCTGTACATCAATTTTCCCCAGGACTTTTCCATTTACTGTAGATCTTAAAACTTAGAAACTGCATTGGAAATTCACCCAAAGAACAATGGAAATTGTGAGCAGCTTCCATATTTCAATGTTGTTTTATTCCTGATTGTTACAAAGTGACATACATGACAAGTTTACAGAATTATTAATGGACAGTGTTAACAGCAATGAAGAAATCACTGACATCTGCATCTGTAGAATTCTGTCTTAGGAATTCTATCTAATGGTGACTTATCATAGGATTTGGGCATTGCGATCAAATAACAATCATGTCTGTAGCTTCATCGTGCTTTCAGAGAGAGCCCAGTATCCAACACTGGACTGTTCTAACCATGGTAGAGATATTCATATCTGGTCAGTAGTTCAAATGGTGTTTGATTGTCAGTGCTACCCAACAGAGTGTCATTTCCAAGCATTGAGTGTGTTATCAAACGGATATCTATCTCATTACTGAGCTGAATTTCAAGAACGGGAAGTGCTAACAAATGCAAAGTGCTCTCAGAACCTGGACAGTATTATCATAAGGCTTATTCACTGACCTGAATATTGCTCGTAGTGTACAGTGTTTAGAACTGGACAGTGCTTTCAAAGAGATTCTGTTCTCTGGAAACAAACAATGCTATTAAATGGTCTGTAACATATCAAATGGACGTGAAGTGTCACAACTCAATTGTGCTTTCAAATAGAGAATGACCTCCAGATTTATGTCAGATCTGTGTTATCACATCAGGACAGATCACTGGATCTGGTTATCAAATGGAAACAGATGGATATTGCTCTGACAATGAGTGACTTATCACAAACCAGGACATTCACAGCAAATGAAAACTGATGCCCAGTCCCGTGCTGTATAATCACATGGAATTTAGAATCTAGAATCCCTAGAGTGTGGGAACAGGCCCTTCGGCCCAACAAGTCCACAATGAACCTTGGAGCATCCCACCCAGACCCATCCCCCTATAACCCACCTAATCTACACCTCCATGGACACTACGGGCAATTTAGTATGGCCAATCCACCTAACCTGCACATCTTTAGACTGTGGGAGGAAACCGGAGCACCCGGAGGAAACCCACACAGACACAGGGAGAATGTGCAAACTCCACACAGATAGTCGCCTGAGGTTGGAATTGAACCTGGGTCCCTGGTGCTGTGAGGCAGCAGTGCTAACCACTGTGCCACCATGCCGCCCCATGGAGGTAGATACCTGGATGTGAACAGTATTATCAAGCAAAGACAAAGACTTGTTCTTTAGATTTCAGAACTGATTTCAAACTGATACTGATCCATGTATTTGGACAATTGTATCAAATAGAGATTTGTCTCCAGAGCTGGGCCTGCACAATGAACAGTGATGGATGGCCAAATTTGGGCTTCACATTTCCACACGGACACGTTGGATAGATATCACTGTAATGTTGAGGCTGATTATTGGATCGGAGAAGTAATTTCAAATTGAAGCTAATCTACGTAATTGGATCATGTGCTTAAATTAAAACTGGCTCACATCCTTCGCCCATGATGCCAGCAATACCAAACGGAGACTAATCTAAAGAGAGAGTGTACTATTAACTGAAGATATTCCAAGGTCCAATCAGTATAATCACTGGTCTGTTTACGTCGGTAGTGAGGGTCTGGAATAACAGTTCCAGAAAAACAGTTTCTAAAATAATTTTCAAAAAGAAATTTGCTAAAGACGTAAAAAGGAATAATAGTGTGTAATACCCCAAATGTTCTCCCTCTTGCGCTCCATGCTTACTTGACGTTGTCTCCTAAAAATGGCACACCTTACTGTGCTTGCTGATGAATAAAAGCTGGAATTAACAGTCTGACAGAAATGAGACTGGTGCAAATGGTGGCCACAATATTATTGAAATGGACATTGAGGGTGAGACATGGGAGTAAAAGACAAACTTTTACATTTTCAGTAAAATGAACATCGAATGGATGAGCTATAACTTGATCACTAAAATCTTAACGAAGCTGTCAATATTTCAACCCACAGCCAAAGATTGGGGAACATTGTTGTACAGATATAAAACACTGCCTTTGTGTAGTTCAGCAATCATGGTCAAAAAGACTACACAACTGCAAAGAAAAATGAGAAAAAAAGTCAAGTACTATACGAAACACAAGGACATAAAAAGTTCCATGGCAAAAAAAAGGATATTTAACAAAATGTTGTGAGATAAAGAGAACATGCGTGTTGAAGGAGAATGTTAATATATGAAAGACATGTTCAGAGACACATTGATGAATAAGGTAAGTGCAGTTCAGTTATATTCAGATGTGCTATCTGTTTTCAGTGACATTACTGACAGAAGGGAACCTAAATATAAGTAAAGGGGAGGAAATTAATGGATTTGATTTAAAATTTTAAAATGGAAAAAGAGAAAGTTGAGAAACAAAAAAAATCAAATTAAAAGTTCAGGGCCTGATTTTTTTTTCCAGCTGACCAACTGTGGTGAGAAAGAAGAGGAAATACCAACTGAAGTAGTCACAATATTCCAAATCCTCATAGATGCCTCTGTATTGATAAACCATGAAATGACAATTCATTATTTGAAAAGAGCTTTCGAGAGAAATTAGATAACGAGAAATCTGTCAGGTTAATATCACTTGTGGGAAAATTATGGGATTCTATGTGTGGGGATTGAGCATTTGTAGAAATAGACGCTGATCAGAAATAATTGCTTTGGATTTGCAAATGCTGAGTCACTTTTGACTATTGATAAGATTATTTGAGGTGATCACTACATGATGCTGGTTAGGGGAATGCTGATACATCTTACCTGGAGAAGATTCAGCCAAAGAGGCTGTTGATAAAAATGGTATAGTATGGGCTGCAATAGCTTGCAAGGCAAGTAAGAAAATTGGTGATAAATGATGGAATCTTACCAGGCTCTGCAAAGTGAGTGGTAGTATCGGTAGAGACGGTCATCTCAGTGTCAAGATCATCCTGCTGCAGCTCCCTGTTTTGCTCAAGCAGAGTGGTGAGAGTCTTGCCTGGAAGCAGCCAGTTCCCACTTGACACTCCTTATTGTTTGTTAAATGTCTTGTGAACGGTCCAATCCAACACATGTTGTGATCTTACCAAACTCGGCATTCAAACGAGCTGTCAGGAAAACCTGACATGGAAACCAGAGTGGCTTCTTCACGGTTCAACTTGCTGCTGGCTCCAAAAGACCTCCACATTGGACACCAAGCTCCAACATTCTGAGCACACTTCAAGGGCACGACTGTGTGTAACCCACATCCAAAAATCCTCATGGCACACCTCTGATCCATTGACGGGATGCTTCTGCACTTCAATGCTGTACTGGCAACTATCATTATGATGTTGCAGCAAAGGACATAGAAAAAGCTCATGGACTGGACCAGGCTGTACCTCTGAGCTCTGAATTTGTTGGCATCGCACTCACTCACTCTGAGCCTGCCTGGATGCTTGCAGTACCCCTGCCTTGCCTTACCTTTTTACACTTTGCCTCTTCAGACAGAGATACCAGGCTCATATTACTACTGTAAGCACTGTTTTGTTTTCAAAATGCTCTTCTACTGTTCTCCTCTTCACTCTAATTCTGATGTGGACTTACTTTCAGCTTCAATCACAGATCCTGGTAGCAGATCCCACTGTCTTGCCCCACATGAAGGGGTAGCTCCTATCCTCTTTCCTGAATGTGTGCAAGTCTATCCTATCCTTCCTGCCAACTGTCTGAAGTCTGAATATTATTCCAATAACAAGGAGTCCAATAAAACAGGACTCATCAGGGTAAATGCAGGAAAGATGTTCCCGATGACCAAGGAGTACATTACCAGGGTTCACAGTTTAAGGATACCGGTTGAACCATTTAGGACTAAACGGAGGGAAATTTCTTCAGCAACAGAGCATTGACTCTGTGGAATTCTCCGTCACTGAAAGTGGTCAAGTCCAAAATCTGAATGCTTTCATGAAGGAGTTAGATACAGTTCTTTGAACTAAAGGGTATAGGGCGAAGATGGTGAAGGATACCGATAGCGTACTGAGTTGGATGATCATCCAAGATCACATTGAACACTGGTGCATGTTCAAAAGGCTCAATGACCTACTGCTCCTATTTTCTACATTTCTGATATACATCATTCTCCAACTGTAATCTCCTTAATATTGCATCTGTCCAACTCAAATAATTTATCTTACACATGTTTAGACAAAATATTGAATCAATTTTACCTGGTTTAACGTAGGGATGTACAGGTAAACACACTTCAAGCCATTTTATTAAGAACAGACACACTAGCTGAATTTTAAGCTGAGTCCATCAATGTGGTTTGAGTTTTCCACGGACTCACCTCTATCTTAATATCAGTACGGGTCTCTATGTTGAAATTTCCACTCTTCCAGAGCAAAACAATGCAAAAATGCTCCAATCCTGGCATTTCTGCAGATCCACTGTTCTGTTTATTCTGCTGTTGGAGTTACATGGTTTCCATATCATTTTACTCCTTTTAGCCACACACGAGTTTCATCTGATCTCCAACTGAGACACAAGATGATTTCAAATGCTTTGTTGCAACCAATACCGTAACTGGAATAGGGGATAATGATTAAACAAACATTCCCCTAGTGAAAACTGGTCACTTCCAAAACCAGGGAAAGCAGGAATCACAATTTAAAATGTGGGACAGATCAAAATAACACAAAGCCACAATATTCCGGATCTGAATGGAGACAGGGCGGAGAAACTTATTCAGCAGTCAAAGGGATGGAGAGACAGACACAGACTCAAAGCACAGGATAAAATAAACAAAATGGTAATTGGCGTGAGACCCACAGTGATTGAGAGAGAGTAAAAGTGAGAGACAGAATCTGAGTGAAAGTTAAAGTCAGAAGTCACACGACACCAGGTGATAGTGAAAGGGAGTAAAGTACAATTCTGGTCACCCTGCTATAGAAAGGATGTTGTTAAACTAGACAGGGTACAGAAAACATTTACAAGGATGTTGCCAATACTGGAGGATTTGAATTATAAGGAGAAGCAGGATAAATTGGGACTTTTTCCCTGGAGCATCAAAGGCTAAGAGGTAACCTTAAAGAGGTTTAGAAAATCATGAGGAGCATACATGGTTTTTTTCCCAAGGGTAGAGGAGTCCAAAACTAGGTTGCATAGTTTGAAGGTGAGAGGGGAAAGGTTTAAAAAGGGACCTCACGGGCAATGTTTTCACAGAGGATGGTGCACATGTAGAATGAGCTGCCAGAGGAAGTGGTAGAGGCTGGAACAATTACAACATTTAAAATACATTTTGACAGGTACATGAATAGAAATGGTTTAGAGGGATATGGGCCAAACACAGGCAAATGGGACTAGTTCAGTTTAGGATACTTGGTCAGCATGGATAAGTTAGGCCAATATCCCTGCGGACCATGACTATTTAAATAACCAAAGAGTCTGTTTCCCTGCTGTATGACTCTATGATTCTATTGCTTGTGCAATGTGACAATGATTGGGCTGGGTCTTGCAAGCAACACGTTAACAAACAGATAAATACAACGATCTTACATAATCAGGAAGAACAGGAAAACGGTCACGGACCTGGTATAGCAACAGCAGCGAGAACAGGATAGAAAATCATTCGGGTCTTTGTGACCTCCATTGTCCTGGGTCAGCGCTGCTGCAGTCAGTCATTAACACTCCGACGCAGTCCCAGTCTCGTCTCCACTCCACTCCCAGGTCAGTGAGGGAGATCCTATTTATAGCAGGAGATCGGTCCCGTGTGAGAGAGAGAGAGAGTGAAAAGGTGGTTACATCACCCTTCATATTACTGACAGCCTGTTGCACACAGCACACCAATAACTGTTGTCAAGGGGGTTCTATAACATTGTATTGTATCTGGATGGGAAGGCAAAACTCATTCCTTACAAGAACTCACTCTTTGCAAAAATGGTCGTCAGGAATGAGGACCTTCAGTTATGAGCATAGATTAAAGAAATTGGGACTGTTCTCCCTCGATAGGCAAAAGCTAAGAGGAGATTTCAAAGAGGGTTTCAGAGGCTGCACTGAGTAGATAGGGACAAACTGCTCCTGTTCAGAAAGAAAAATAATTTTTTCTCACACAGCAAATAGCTAAGGTATTGAATGCACCGCCTGGAAATGTGGTAGATGCAGGGTCAATTGAAGCATTAAAGAATACATTAGATGGTTATTTAACTAGTCATGGTCTGCAGGGATATTGAGAAAAGACAGGAGATTAACAAAAGGTAATATAGCCAGTGAAGGCATAAACCTGCCTCCATCACATTTTAAGGCAATGTATTCCATACCCTAACTACTCCCTGTGTTAAAAAGATTTTACTCACATTATCCTTGCTTTTTAGAGCATTTTAAACAAGACAGCATTTTAAAATTATGCCCTTTTGGTCTTTTTCTTCTACAAACCAAAACAGCTCCACCTTCTCAACCCTGTCCAGCCGGGTCATGAATTTAGAACTCAATCAGATCTCCTTTTCAGCCTTTGTTTCTCCAGAGAAAACAGTCTCAAAGTAGAATCCCTACAGTGCGGAAAGAGGCCATTCAGCCCATCAAGTCTGCACCAACCCTCTAAACAGCATCCAACCTAGACCCACCTTATTTGCAATAATTACCACGACTAACCCACAGAGCCGACACAGCACAGGATACTACAAACAATTTAGCATGTTCAATTCACCTGATCTGCACACCTTTGGACTGCGGGAAGAAAACAGTGCAACCAGTGAAGACCCATGTAGAAACAGAGAGAACATGCAAACTCCACAGAAACAGTTTTCCGAGGTTGGAATCGAACCTGGGTCCTCGGATGTGTGAGGGTAGTAATGCTAACCACTGGGCCACTGTGCCACCATGACTTCTTCAATCTGTCCTTGAGGCTGAAGTTTCTCAATCTTGGAACCATTCTCGTAAATTATTCCTGCGCTCTCCACAATGCATTTATATCTTTCCTATAATGAGGCATCCACAACTGTACATAATGCTCCAGCTGAGATCGAACAAATATCTTGTATTAGTTCTGCATTACCTTCTTGCTCTTGTATTCTATTCCTCTGAATAAAATCGAGAACACTGCTTATTAATTGCTCTCTCCATTGTCCTGCTACCTTCAATGATCTGTCCACATATATACCCAGATCCTGACACTTCTGCACCTAGTTAGCCACGGATGGAACATTTGTCTCAGTATATCCTTGTTATGAGTAATGAAATACCAACCTAAATTTTTGCCACTTCTTCTCTATTGTCTTTTGTATCAGTTTTGGAAATCCATTGTATCTTCATATCTTTGTAATTGCAATATTTTATGATTAACAATTTAGTTCCAGATAAAGGTTCGCCACCCTGAAATGGAATGTGAAATTTTGTAAACGTACGACCACTCTTAACAAGAGAATCCTTTTCGAAGGAATTGTTAATTAATCCTGTGTCAAGTCTGTAAAGGCTACGCATGTTATGTTTGGAAATATAAAGCAGAAAATGGAAGCAAGTTGGGTTTACTTCAATACAAAAGGGACAATGTGGTCACATTTATTTGCTCTTGTTTAAACACTTTGCTGGAAACTAAATTTTGATACTTTTGTGGGACACACTGGCATTAGGCATTTGGAAATGTAAAAGAAAAGGTATTTGCTTAGCAACAGGATTTAGATTGGTTGTAAGTGGCAGCTTATCACTGAACGAGGAGAGAGATCAGTTGGGACTTAGAATTTCAAACCTGCCAGTTAAATACAGAGAGTACCAACTGCAAAATGGGTCGCAGAGATGGCTGACGATTATGACCTGATCCATTCAACTAAACCATCCTCCTCACCCCATAAACCCTGAGAGGTAGAAGGTGGGAGAGTGAAAGGAAGGCAACTAGCCAGGGTAGAGAAGAGGCAGTGGGGAATTCCATGAGAACTCCTCTTCAGATGAGAAAGCTCGGTACTGAAGATGGAAGTGTTTCTAATAATAAAATGAAACACCTTCATTCAGAGTGGTGGAAGTTCAGGAAGTCTCTGGGACTTATTGATATTCACAAAATTGTCAAAAGGAACTCAAAGAAAATACATGTATCTCAAAGGAAAATAAAGGGTGGCACAGTGGCTAGTGGGCAGCACAGTGGTTAGCAAAGCACCAGGGACCCAAGTTTGATTCCAGCCTTGGGTGACTGTGTGGAGTTTGCACAACGTCCCTGTGTCTGTATGGTCTTTTGCTGGATGCTGCAGTTTGCTCTCTCAGTCCAAAAATGTGCAGGTTGGCTGGATTGGCCACCCGAAATTGTCTGCAGTGTCCAGGGGTGTATAAGATGGGTGGATTAGACATGGTAAATGTATGGATAGAGCAGGGGTCTAGCTGGGATGCTCTTCAGAGGGTCAACACAGACTCTCTATTCTTGCATTCCTTACTCTCCCCGCATTGCCATTCTATGCGCAGTATCAATGATGTGTGATGACATATTGTGTCTGGAATTCCAAAACCCATGACCACTTCCATCTGGAAGGACATGGGCAGCAGATATATGGGAACACCACCGCCTCCAAATTTCCCTCCAAGTCACTCAACATCCTGACTTAGAAGTATATATTGCCATTCCTTGACTATCGCTGGGTCAAAATCCTGGAATTCCCTCCCTAATTGCATTGTGGGTCAACTCACAGCAGGAGGAATGCAGCGGTTCGAGAAGGCAGCTCATGACCAGCTTCTCAAGGGCAACTAGGGATGGGCAAGAAATGCTGGCCAGCCAGCGACGCCCACATCCCACATCCCACAAAAAATGTATAGAAAAAAAAATTGTGCCTGCACACATCTCCAGACGAGTACATACACAAAGTTGCCCACACTTGTGAGTGTCAGTGGACACTGCCATTAGAAAATGTTCCAGCTACACTCCAGAAACTTATGAATCAACTCATAGCTGAAGTGCCTAATGCAATAACACATGGGAAGATCACACACAACAATTGGAAGACCTATTGAAACAATTGCAGTTAACTGGTTTAGCCAACATTTAGTTCATACAAGCATGAGTAATGTACCTAGATTTTGTACGACAAAGACAAGTGTTACCAAGAACAGCAAAAGTGAATCTCTAATAGAATTCCCTGCTCCTAAAATTATATGGGATATCATGAGATTTCTGTGGATGCATGTTTTGTTTTTGTGGAGAAAAGTGGATGCAAATTCAGCACCACAACTGCACCTTTGAAAGATTTATTGGGAAAATAGACAAAGGTCATGTGGTCAGCAACGTGCCAAACAGCCTTTGAAAATGTGAAAGTGGTCTTAATGAAAGAATCATTGTTGGTCACCCATGATTTGACTGAATCTTTTAAAATGGCACACATGACTATGTGGCCAAATTCTGCTCGAACTCCATTTACAAGTTTGCTCATAGTGGGTCAGATCTCAAACAACATTGGGACAGAGTAAAGGAAAGAGATAGAGTTCAGTGGCACAGTGTAAAGACAGCAATTTCTTCCTCAATGTATAGTTGGCCATCAACTTCAAGAATCGGAGTAGAAGACATGCCCTTGTCTGTATCAATGGTGCTGAGGTGGAGATGGTTGAGAGCTTCAAGTTCCTACGAGTAAATATCAGCAACAATCTGTCCTGGTCCATCCACATCGATGCTATGATCAAGAAAGCACATCAACACCTATGCTTCCTCAGAATATTAAGAAAATTCAGTATGTCCATGATGACTCTTACTAATTTTTATACATGCACCATCGTAGAAATCCTATCTGGATGCATCACAGTTTGATATGACAACTGCCCTGCTCAAGACAGCAAGAAATTACAGAGAATTATGAACACAGCCTAGTCCATCACACAAACCAGCCTTCCATCCATTGACTTCATCTATATTTCCCACTACCTCAGTAAAGCAGCCAACATAATCAAAGACCTCTCCCACCACAGTTATACTCTCTTCCACCCTCTTCCATTGGACAAAAGAAATAAAAGTTTGAAAACACATAAAAGTTTCAAGAACAGTTTCTTTCCAACTGTTATCAGACTTTTGAACAGACCTCTCATATACTAAAGTTGATCTTTCTTTGCACCTTCTCTGTATCTGTAGCACTAGGATGGGGGACGTTCAAAACTCGGGCAGATTTTTAACGTGAGAGGAAAAAGATTTAAAAAGGAAATGAGAGCACCTTTTTTTATGCAGAGAATGGTTCGCGTGTGGAATGATCTGCCAGAGAAAGTGGTGAATACAGGTAGAACATTTGAAAGACAATTGGAGAAGTTCATGAATTGGAAAGGTTTGGAGGGATATGGGCCAAGCACAAGTTGGTGGTACTGGTTTAGTTTAGGAACATGGTCAGCATGGAATGGTTGGACTATCAGACTCTATGACTATATTCTGCTCTCTTACCCTGACAAAATCCCCAGTGTGGAAACAGACCATTCAGCCCAACACATCCACACAGACTTTCTGAAAAGCATTCCACCTCGATCCGTTCCCCACCTCAACCCTGCATTCCCCATGGCCAACGCACCGAACCTACACATCCCTAGACACTATGGACAATTTAGCATAGCACATCTTTGGGCTGTGGGAGGAAACTGGAACACCCAGTCGAAACCCACACAGACACAGGGAAAACATGCAAACTCCACACTGTCGCCCAAGGTTAGAGTTGAACCTGGGTCCCTGGCGCTGTGAGGCAGCAGTGCTAACCACTGACCCACCATGCCACCCCTTGCACTTATGTGAGGTATGACTTGCCTGTATAGCAGGCAAAACAATATTTTTTCACTGTATCTCAGTATGTTTGACAATAATAAATCAAATCAAACAACTGTGAATAGTGGAGCCAGTGGAATAACTTTTCTAAGAATTTGAACCACCATCAGAAGAGACGGTGGAAAATGAGACTCTGGGATTGTTATGAGCTCTACCTATTGCTGTTAGAAGCTTATGTCCGTCAAGACCACAAAGATACACCAAAAGTGATGATAATCCTTTGCCGTTTGTTGAAAAATATAAAGATACTGGAATTGGTCGAAAGCTAAAGAAGCAAGGGCAACAATATTGTATAAATCCTGTATAAAGAATTAGTCACAGAGTCATACCTATGCCCCTCATGATTTTATGAAATTCTATAAGGTCACCCCACAAACGTCCCGTGGAAAACATCCCAGCCTATCCAGACTATTTATATAACTCAAACCCTCCTTTCCCGGCAACATCCTGGTAAATCTTCTCTGAACCCTCTCCAGTTTAACAATATCCTCCCTGTAACAGTGCAACCAGAACTGCACACAGTATTCCAGAAGAGGCCTCACCAATGTCCTGTACAACCTCAAAATGACACCTCAAAGGTCTCAGCAATGAAGGCAAGCAAACTAAATGCCAGTTTAGGCCCGAAACGTCAAGTTTTCCTGTTCCTATGATGCTGCCTGACCTGCTGTGTTCATCCAGCCCCATGCTTGTTATCTCGCCTTCTTATCCAGCCTGCCTACCTGTGATGCAAATTTCAAAGAATTATGTACCTAAACCCCTCAGTCTCTCTGTTCTACAACAAGTCCCAGGGCCATTCCATTTATTATATGGGTCCTGCCCTTGTTTGTTTCACCAAAATGCAATAGCTCACATTTATCCAAATTCAACTCCAGCTGCCACTCATCAGCCCATTGACCCATTTGTTCAAGATCTCCTTGTAATCTTAGATAACCTTTTTCACTGTCCACTCTACCACCAATTCTGGTGTCATCCGCAAACTTATCATCCATGTCTCCGATATTCTCACCCAAATCATTTCTATAAATGACTAACAAAAGTGGACCCAATACCAAATCCTGGGGAACACTGCTGGTCACAAGCCTCCAGTCCGTAAGGGTGAATAAATACAATTTTGTTTTGCAGTTATGTTGTGTACATGTCATTTTTTACCTGGCGATGAGACACATCTTCTCTCCAAGTGTGGAGGCAAGCAAGGACGAGATATATTTTATTTGGAAACGTAAACAGGAAGTTGAATGTTTGGATTGTTAGTTGTTCTTTTCACAACTTGAAGTAGTTCCAAGAAATGGTTACTTATTGGTTAGACGAAGACACATAACTTTGCTGGAAGATTGAATCTCATATGTTTGTGGACACACAGGCACCAGGTGCCTTGGACAAAAAAAGTGGCTGCCAGCAACAGTGCTTGGATTTGTTGTAAATGGCATTTTTATCATACCACTGAAAGGAAATGATCATTTGGGACTCAGATCTCCTTAGCCAACGATAAAGTGAAATCCAATGGACCAGTCACTGAACTGGGGATTGCTGCAGTTAACAACAATGTGGTATTATTGCTTAAAACCACAATAAGAAATGGTGAGCAAGTCACCTCATTGCACCCCTATTGGCTTGCACACAATCCACGAGATCTACACCTTTCGCTACTTAGATTTTACCTTATATTCTTAAAATACCTGTTTATCCCATTCTACGTGTAATGAATGTGAACACTACGTACAGTCGTAATCAAATTTCCCTACTTTTAATCTCCAAACCCCTAGCAAAAAAGGCGAAACTTCAAGTTGCTTTCTTAATTATTTGCTGTACCTTGCATATTGACTTCTTGTGATTCATGCACAAGAACACCTAAATCTCTTCGGACTGCACTTTTTTGAATTCCCTCTCCATTTAAATAGTAATCTGTCTTTTGACTCTACCAAATTACATGACCGCACAATTTCCTACATCACATTCCAACTGCGAAGTTTTTGCCCACTCACTCAACCCCTCTACAAGAACTTGCAGTTTCCTTACGTGGTCATCACAAAATGCCCTGCCACCTATTTTTGTACTGTCAGCAAATTTGGATACATTACACTTTAATTATATAATTATGGGCGATAAATTGGGGAACATTATTTCAGGAGATGACAAACATTGTGTGTGGAGGAACTGCAGGAGTTGTTCATTACTGTCCAGCAGAAAAACAAAGTGGGAAAGGTAATCCAACTATGGTTCACAAGGGAAATGAGGGATAGTATGAGATCAAAGAAAGATGCACATAAATTGGCCAAAAAAGCAACAGTCCCGAGGATTGGAAGCAATTTGGATTTCAGCAAAGAACAAAGGGCTTCTTTAAGAGGACGAAAATGGAGTAAGCAAGTTAGTTTACAGAGAGCCTTCACACTGATTGTCAAAGTTTTTGTATGTACATTGTGGCCAGATAGCTGAGAGCCTTAACAGCTCATCCTGAAACCAGAACGGGCAACCTTTGAGCCACCATGCCTGATGGACAAATGCAGGTAAGGACAAACCCAGACTTACCCTGGAAATGGAGCTGGTTTGTGTGTTGGAGTATGGCGAGCAGACTCGCTGGTGCCTCAGGTTCTTGCCATGATCATGTATTGTTACAATGGGAGATTGGACAAAACCAAAACACAAGCTCCAATCTGCTATGATGGGATTAGAAGTTCCTTCCTAATAGTTACCCCTGATTCACCCAGAAAAGCTTGCCTCTCCCCTCGTAAGAACGGTTAAAAAAAACTCTGATCTGAACTTTACAAATAACAAGAAACAATTTACTTATTTAGTTCAACAATGAACTAATTCACACAATTACTTACAACCTGACAATTCCCTCTTGGGAATAGTCAGTAGTCTAACTGGTCTAAATTCTACTGGAATGCTGTTTAAATATAGTCAAGTCCCACTAACATAAACCCAATACATAAGAAGCAATAAATAATAACTTAATCTCTGCAAGTTTACACTGACTGTCTTCTGGAATATCCTGTCATCTCTGGTCTCTTCATAAACCTCTCTTCCATTAATTCTGCTGAGAGGAATGCTTTGAACAAAGAAAAAAGAACAAAGAACAAAGAAAACTTACAGCCCAGGAACAGGCCCTTCGGCCCTCCAAGCCTGTGCCGATCCAAATCCACTGTCTAAACCTATCGCCCAATTCCTAAGGATCTGTATCCCTCTGCTCCCCACCTACTCATGCATCTGTCCAGACGCACCTTAAATGAATCGACCGTGCCTGCCTCTACTACCTCTGCTGGCAACGTGTTCCAGGCACCTACCACCCTCTGTGAAAAGTACTTTCCGCGTGTATCCCCCTTAAACTTTTCTCCTCTCACCTTGAACTCGTGACCCCTCGTTATTGAATCCCTCACTCTGGGAAAAAGCTTATCTCTATCAACCCTGTCTATACCCTTCATGATTTTGAAGACCTCAATCAGGTACCCCCTCAATCTCCTTTTTTCTGATGAAAACAATCCTGACCCACTCAACCTCTCTTCATAGCTAGCACCTTCCATACCAGGCAACATCCTCGTAAACCTTCTCTGTACCCTCTCCAAAGCTTCCACATCCTTTTGGTCATGTGGCGACCAGAACTGTACACAGTATTCTAAATGCGGCCGAACCAAAGTCTTGTACAATTTTAACATGACCTGCCAGCTCTTATACTCAATACCCCGTCCGATGAAGGCAAGCATACCATATGCCTTCTTGACCACTCTATCCACCTGTGCAGCCACCTTCAGGGTACAATGGACCTGAACTCCCAGATCTCTCTGCTCATCAACTTTTCCCAAGGCTCTTCCGTTTACAGTATAGTTCGCTCTAGAATTAGACCTCCCAAAATGCATCACCTCACACTTGCCCGGATTGAACTCCATCTGCCACTTCTCCGCCCAACTCTCCAGTCTATCTATATTCTCCTGTATTCTTTGACAATCCCCTATGCTTTCTGCTACTCCCCCAATCTTCGTGTCATCTGCAAACTTACTGATCAGACCACTTATGCCCTCTTCCAGATCATTTATGTATATCACAAACAACAGTGGCCCCAGCACTGATCCCTGTGGAACACCACTGGTCACCTTTCTCCATTTCGAGAAACTCCCTTCAACTACTACTCTCTGTCTCCTGTTGCTCAACCAGTTCTTTACCCACCTAGCTAGAACACCCTGCACACCATGTGACTTCACTTTCTCCATTAGTTTACGATGGGGAACCTTATCAAACGCCTTACGAAAGTCCATGTAGATGACATCTACAGCCCTTCCGTCATCTATCAACTTGGTCACTTCCTCAAAGAACTCTATTAAGTTAGTAAGGCATGATCTCCCCTGCACAAAACCATGTTGCCTATCACTGATAAGCCCATTCTTTTCCAAATATAAATAGATTCTATCCCTCAGTAGCTTCTCCAGCAACTTTCCCACCACTGACATCAGGCTTACTGGTCTGTAGTTACCTGGAATATCCCTACTACCCTTCTTGTACAGGGGGACAATACTAGCAACTCTCCAGTCCTCCGGCACTTCACCTGTGTTTAAGGATGCTACAAAGATATCTGTCAGGGCCCCAGCGATTTCCTCTCTCACCTCCCTCAGCATCCTGGGATAGATCCCATCCGGTCCTGGGGATTTGTCCACCTTAATATCCTTTAGCCGACCCAACACATCTTCCCTCCTTATGTCAACGTGATCCAGAGTAAACAAACTTCTATCTCTAATCTCAACATTCATCATGTCCCTCTCCTCAGTGAACACTGATGCAAAGTAATCATTGAGAATCTCACCCATTTTCTCAGGTTCGACACAAAACCTTCCCTCCTTATCCTTTAGTGGACCAACCCTTTCTCTGGTTACCCTCCTGCTTCTTATATATGAATAAAAGGCCTTGGGATTCTCCTTAATTCTGTTCGCTAAAGTCATTTCATGACCCCTTTTAGCCCGCTTGATTCCTCGTTTAAGATTGGTCCTACTCTCCCGATATTCCTCCAAGGACCATTCTATTCTTAGCTGCCTGGACCTTATGTACGCTTCCCTTTTCTTCTTGGCTAGTCGCACGATTTCTCCTGTCTTCCACGGTTCACGAATCTTTCCTTTCCTATCCCTTGTTTTCAAAGGGACATGCCTATCCTGCACTATCTTCAACCTATCTTTGAAAGCCTCCCACATATCAAATGTGGACTTCCCTTCAAATAGCTGTCCCCAATCCACATTTCCCAGCTCCTGCCGAATTTTGATATAATTGGCCTTGGCCCAGTTTAGTATTCTTCCCTTAGGACCACTCTCATCTTTGTCTACGAGTATTCTAAAACTCACAGAATTTGGTCACTATTCCCAAAGAAATCCCCCACTGCAACTTCTACCACCTGGCCTGGCTCATTCCCCAACACTAGGTCCAATATGGCCCCTTCCCTAATTGGACTATTGACATACTGCTCTAGAAAACTTTCCTGGATGCTCCTTACAAATTCTGCCCCATCCAGACCTCTGACACTAAGTGTATCCCAGTCAATGTTGGGAAAATTAAAATCTCCCATCACCACCACCCTGTTACCTCTACATCTTTCCATAATCTGTCGACCTATTTGTTCTTCTACCTCACGCTCACTGTTGGGAGGCCTGTAGTACAGCGCCAACAATGTAACTGCACCCTTCTTATTTCTCAGCTCTACCCATAATGCCTCACTGCTCAAGCCCTCCATCGTGCCCTCTGTCAGCACAGCCGTGATATCATCCCTGACCAGCAATGCAACTCCTCCCCCCACTTTCCCCCTTTTACTTCCCTCCCTGTCCTGTCTGAAGCATCTATATCCCGGGACATTTAGTTGCCAATCATCCCCTTCCTTCAACCAAGTCTCTGTGATCGCAATAACGTCATACTCCCAGGCACTAATCCAAGACCTAAGTTCGTCTGCCTTACCCACTATACTCCTTGCATTAAAGTATATGCACTTCAGACCACCAGTTCCTTTGCATTCATCTGCTCTCTGCCTACTCTTCCCCTTGGTAATGCTAACTTCATGATCCTTACAGTCTCTAGTTTCCACCTCACTGTCTACTCGTCTTCTCCTCTGGTTCCCAGACCCCTGCCACATTAGTTTAAACCCTCCCCAACAGCCCTAGCAAAAACTCCCCCTTGGACACTAGTTCCTGTCTGGTTCAGGTGTAGACCATCCAATTTGTAATAGTCCCACCTTCTCCAGAACCAGTCCCAGTGTCCCACAAATCTGAACCCCTCCCTCCTACACCATCCCTCAAGCCACGTGTTCATCCTGCCTATTCTTTCATTTCTACCCTGGCTAGCACGCGGCACTGGTAGCATCCCTGAGATCACTACCTTTGAGGTCCTCCTCTTTAACTTCTCTCCTAGTTCCCTGAATTCTGCTTTCAGGACCTCATCTCATTTTTTACCGATATCATTGGTGCCTATATGCACCACAACAACTGGCTGTTCACTCTCCCTTTTCAGAATGCTCTGTAGCCGATCGGTGACATCCCTGACCTGAGCACCTGGGAGGCAACATACCATCCGGGAGTCCCGTTTTCGGCCACAGAACCGCCTATCTACTCCCCTTACAGTAGAATCCCCTATGACTATGGCCCTATGAGTCTTTTTCCCGCCCTTCTGAACAGCAGTGCCCGCCATGGTGCCATGATCCGGGCAACTGCTGCCCTCCCCTGGTGAGCCATCTCCCCCAACAGTATCCAAAACGGTATACCTGTTTTGGAGGGAGATGACCGCAGGGGACTCCTGCACTGCCTTCCTGCTCTTTCTCTGTCTTTTGTTCACCCATTCACTATCTCCCTCAGCAAGCCTAATCTGCGGTGTGACCAATTCACTAAATGTGCTATCCACGACCTTCTCAGCATCGCGGATGCTCCACAGTGAGTCCACCCGCAACTCCAGAGCCGTCATGCGGTCCAACAGGAGCTGCAGCTGGACACACTTCCTGCAAGTGTAACAGTCAGGGACGTCAGTCACGTCCCTGATCTCCCACATCAAGGAAGATCTTTATGATTTATGATTTCTTCAATGAGGACTTTTAGCTAAAATACCATGGTAGCTTTGATTAATTAGATGGGCTTTCTCTGAGAGCTGAATGGTGCCAACTCTGGCAGGTGACAAATGACTCTCTCTTTCAGATGGCAGTTGGCGCTCCCCAACTTTCCAAATGTCCTCGTCTTATATACCCATTGTGACTTAATCAAATTCTTATAAGATGATTGGCTTCAGGTTGTCAACACTATCAGATTTAAATTGAATTTAGCTTTCTCCATCGAGGTGCTTCGGTCAACTTAATTGGCCATATTCAAACTTGGTGTCTTGGAAAAAAAAAGCTGCTTGGCTGTTCTGTACAAAATGTTTCCATTCGGCACTTTCTGTGCACTGCACTTATAAACTTCCAAGCACAGACAAAAGCACAAGCTCTTAAAGGGACCACAGTAGTCTTTTCCCCACGATCATGTTTACCAACAAATTCTAACGTCCTGCCTTCCAATTCATGCATACTTTACCCAACTTCGTGACAGAATGGAGAGAGGGATGTGCCCTTGACACATTAGGGATCTCATTGGATGCTGTAACCTTGACCTGGAAGATCGATTGGTTGAGTACCAGAGAACATCAGAACATAGAACAGTGCAGCACAGTAATAAGCCCTTCAGCCCACCTTGTCTGTGTCAACTATGATGCCATTCTAAACGAATCTCAGGTGCCTGCACATGGTCCATATCCCTCAATTTCCTGCCTGTTCATTTGTCTATTTAAGTGCCTCTTAAACTCTGCTACCATATCTGCTTCTGCCACCTCCCCTGGCAGTGCATTCCAGGACCTGACCACACGCCGTGTAAAACAAAAAAAAAAATCCTCGCATACCTCCTTTAAACTTTATCCCTCTCACCTTAAACCTACATCTGAAAGTGTTTGACATTTCAACCCTGGGAAAGAAAAAACTCTAACTATCCACCCTATCCATGCTTCTCATAATTTTGTATACTTATATCAGTTCACCCCTCAATCTCTGATGCTCGAGGGAGAACAAACCAAGTTCCGACCTCTCCCTATAGCTGATACACTCCAATCACTCCAAATGCAGCCTTACTAAAGTCTGATACAGCTGCAACATGACTTGCCAACTTTTATACTGAATGACCTGACCAATTAAGGCAAGCATTCTGTATTCCCTCTTGATCACCTTATCCACTTGTAATGCCATTTTCAGGGAGCTATGGACTTGGATTCCAAGATCTCCTTTTACATCAAAAGATCTAATGGTCCTGCCATTTACTGTATACTCTCCTCTTGCATTTGACCTCCCAAAATGCATCATCCCACACTTGTGAGAATTAAACTTCATCTGCCATTTCTCTGTCCAGCATTCTAACTGATTTATATCCTGCTGTATCCCTTGAGAACCTTCCTCTCTATCCACAACTCCACCAACTTTTATGTTGTATTCTAGAATGATGCAGTAGGGTGGGATAAGAAGGGACACCTTGCAGTCATTCCCTCAGTGAAGACTTAACACCAGCCTTCACTGAGTTCATCAGAGCTGACTACACAGCCTGGCCAATTTTAATTGCCCAGGTAGGACCTGGTCCTAATCTGGTAGCTGGTAGTAGCTTAGATAAGGTTTGTCGCAAAACATTCACACTGTTTTATCATGAAAGAGGATGTCATGTTTCCATAACATTCGACCATATGGCCCCTTTTGTGTCTTTATTACACGTTGTGAATAAAATTGCGTTGAATTAGAAGATGACTCTGACAATTTTGTTTGTCTCATAAGAATAGCACCCGAATTAAACATGTTTACATAGAAACTGGTCGAAGTGTCCAAAGCACAGACAACAATGTAAAGTGAAAAGGTTAGTGAAGACAAGTTGTAGTCACCTACAGTCAGAAACAGAGGAAGTTATCATGGGGAACAAAGGTATGGTGTACGAATTAAAGACACAGTTTGGTTCTGTCTTCACAAAAGAGCATACAAATAATGTCCCAAAGAAGTTGGGAAACATATTGTCTACTGACAGCCATAAACTGAAGTAATTTCCCTATTAGTAGGGAAATAGTGTTGGGGAAATTAATGGGATTAAAAGTTAATAAATCCCCAGAGACTGATAATCAACATCTCAGAGTAGTTCAGGAAGTAGCCCTGGAAATAGGCATTGCATTGGTGGCCAACTTTCAAGATTCGATAGACTCTAGGATAGTTCCTTGGATTGGAGGGTAGTTAATATAACCCCGTGATTTAAAAAGGGAGGTATTGAGAAAACAGAGAATTACAAGCCACTTAGCTTGACATTGATAGTGGGGAAACTGCTTGAGTCCGTTATAAAAGATTTAATAGCAGACCACTTGGAAAACAGTGACAGGATCGGACAGAGTCAGAATGGAGTTACAAAAGGGAAATCATGCTTGACAAATCTACTGGAATTCTTAAAGGATGTAGCTAGTAGAGTTGATATGGGGGAAACCAGTGTATTTGGTTACTTCGACTTTTCAAAAGCTTTCAAGAAAGTCCCTCAGAATAGATTAGTATCTGAAATAAAAGAGCATGGGATATGGGAGAAGTGTACTGACATAGATGGAGAACTGGTTGGCAGACAGGACACAAAGAATGGGGGTAAAGTCAGTAGTGGGGTCCCAAAGGGACTCAAATTGCTTGGACCCCAGCTATTCACAGTATATATGTTCAGGTGTTAGATGAAGGAAATAAATGTAATATTTCCAAATTTGCACATGAAACAGACCTGGGAGGGTGAACTGTGAGGAAGATGCGGTGAAGTTTCAATGTGATTTGGACAAGTTGAGTGAGTGGACAAGTGCATGGCAGATACAGTACAATTTGTTTAAATATGAGGCTATCCATTTCAGTAGCAAAATCAGGAAGGCAGATATTATTTTTGAAGAAGAGTCACTGAATCTGAAATGTTAACTCTTCTTTCTATCCACAATGTTTTTCATTAATTTCTGGTTTTTTTCTGATTTTCAGCATCTGTAATTCTTTGGTTTTTTTTTGTTTAAGGCAGATTATTATATGAATGGCAAAAGATAGGGAAAGGGAAATGTGCAACAAAACCTGCCCTAATTGTGCCCTAATTGCTAAAGTAAGTACACAGATGCAATAGGCGGTGAAGAAGGCAAATGGTATGTTAGCCTCACAGCAACAGGATTTGAGGACAACCACAATTGTACCAAGATAACAAGTTGTGGGGCTGGATGAACACAGCAGGCCAAGCAGCCTCTCATTGGAGCACAATTGTACCAAGCCTGGGTGAGACCACACTTGGAGTATTGTGTGCAGTTCTGTCCTCCTTACATGAGGAAGAATATTCTGGCTTTGCAGGGAGTGCAACAATATTTACCAGACTGATTCCAGGGATGGCAGGACTGAAGTATGAAAAGAGATTGGATTGATTAGGACTATATTCACTGGAGTTTAGAAGAATAAGAGGAATTGCATAGAAACCTGTAAAATTCTAACAGTACTAGACAGAGTAAACACAGGAAGGATGTTCCTGATGACCAAGAAGCCCAGAACCATGGTTCACAGTCAAAGATATGGGATAGGCCATTCAAGACTGAGATGATGGGAAATGGATTCATTCATTCAAGGGGCGGCACAGTGGCTCAGTGGTTGGCACTGCTGCCTCACAGCACCAGGGACCTGGGTTTGATTCTCTCTGTGTGGAGTTTGTACATTCTCCCGTGTCTGCACGGGTTTCCTCTGGGTACTCCGGTTTCCTCCCACAGTCCAAAGATGTTCAGGCTAGGTGGATTGGCCATGCTAAATTGCCCATAGTGTTCAGGGATGTGTAGATTAGGTGGATAGGTCTGGGTGGGATGCTCTGAGGGTCGATGTGGACCTGTTGAGCTGAAGGGCCTGTTTCCACACTGTAGGGTTTCTATGATCTATGATTCAGAGAGAGGTGTGCCGGTGGAATGCTCTGGCAGAGAAATCACTTGAGGCCAAAACACTGCAATTTTTCAAGATGGAGTCAAATACACCTCTGAGGGCGAAAGAGATCAAACGATATGGGGAGAAACATAGAAAGTAGGTGCAGGAGTAGGCCATTTTGCCCTTCTATCCTGTACCACCATTCAATATGGTCACGCAATTTCAGTATC
>JAHRHZ010000085.1:1254554-1374659 GCA_024137785.1 Ginglymostoma cirratum | reverse complement strand
TCAAGTTTTCCTGCTCCTATGATGCTGCTTGACCTGCTGTGTTCATCCAGCCCCATGCTTGTTATCCAACATATAACATCTTTCTTTACTAACTGAAGACAAAAGATTGAGAAATTTGATTGATAAACACAATTTAAGTTTATAATTCAGTGATGTTTGCCAACTGTTTCATTGTTTGCTGGAAAACCACTTCCACTGATTAGAACACAGATAAGTGAGAATAATACCATAACTTACTCAGCCATGATGTTATTCAAAGTCTCCAGACTTGAGTGCTGAATGGACCACTCATGCGCCTTTGTACTTTGGTCTTAGACATAGTATATGGGATATGGGTGTTGCTGGCTGGCCAGCATTTATTGCCTATCTCTAGTTGCCCTTGAGAAGATGTTAGTGAATTGCATTCTTGAACCACTGCAGTTCATGTACTGTAGGTAAACTCACAATTCTCCAAGGTTTTGACCGACTAAAAGTGAAGAAATAGCGATACATTTCCAAGTCAAATGGTGTGTGGCTTGGTGGGGAAATTGCAGGTGCTGGCGTTCCTATGTATCTGTTGCCCTCATGGTTATGGATGTAAATAGGTCTAACTTTTTTAGGTGCTGTCTAAAAATCTTGGACAAATTTCTGCTGTGCATCTTGTAGATAGTATACAGTACTGCTACCTAAACATTGGTGGTGGAGGGAGCAAATGCTTATGGATTTGGTGCCAAACATGGAGACTGCTTTGTCCTGGATAGTATCAATCTTCTTGAGTACTGTTGGAGCATAAAGGCAAGTGGACAGTATTCCATCACTTTCCTGAATTGTTTATTGCACAGGGGAGCTGGCTTTGGAAGTCTGAGTGTGAGATACTCACGGCAGTATTCCAAGCCTCTTATTTGCTCCTGTAGCTATTGTATTTATATGGTGAGGCCAGTTGAGTTTCTAGTCAACAGTAACTCCAAGAAAATTGATAATAGATAATTCAGTGATTGAATGTCAAGAGGCAGTGGTAAAATTGTCTCTAGTTAGAGACAGACATTGTGAGGTACAAAGATTAATTTTCACTTCTCAGCACAAGCCTTGATATTGTCTTAGAGATAGTAGGAACTGCGGATGCTGGAGTCTGACATAACAAGCTGTGGAGCTGTATGAACACAGTAGGCCAAGAAACATCAGAGGAGCAGGAAAGCTGACGTTTCAGGTCTGGACCCTTCTTCAGAAATGGGGGAGGGGACTGGGGGTCTGAAGTAAATAGAGAGAAGGGGAGGCGATGATAAAAGGTGGATAGTGGAGCAGATAGGTGGAGAGAAGATGGACAGGTCAAGGAGGCGGGGATGAAGCCAGTAAAGGTGAGTGTAGATAGGGAGTAGGGGTGGGAGTTGGTTAGTGAGGGAGGGAGGGGCGGGTAGTTGGGAGACAAGATGGACAGGTCAAGGAGGCGGGGATGAGGCTAGTAGAGGTTAGGTGAGTGTAGGTAGGATGTGGGGGTGGGGGTTGGTCATTGAGGTGGGAGGAGCGGATAGTTGGGAGAAAAGACGGACAGGTCAAGGAGGTGGGGATGAGGGGGGGAGCGGCTGGTCTTGAGATGAGGTCGGGGGTGGGGAGATTTTGAAGCTTGTAAAGTCCACATTGAGACCATTGGGTTGTAGGGCTCGCAGGCGGAATACGAGGTGCTGTTCCTCCAGTTTTCGTGTGGCATCGTTGTGGCACTGGAGGCCCAGGATGGCCATGTCATCCAAGGAGTGGGAGGAGGAGTTGAAGTGGTTCATGACTGGGAGGTGTTGTCGTTTGTCACGAACCGAGCGTAGGTGCTCCACAAAGCGACCTCCAAGCCACCGCTTGGTTTCCCCGATGTACAGGAGGCCACATCAATAACAGCAGATACAATGTACCACATTAGCGAATGTGCAAGTGAACATCTGTTTAATGTGGACGTTTCTCTTGGGGCCTGGGATGGGGTTGAGGGGGAGGTGTAGGGGCAGGTGTAGCACCTCCTGCAGTTGCAGGGAAAGGCGCCAGGGGTGGTGGGGGGCTGGTGGAAAGTGTGGAGTGGACGAGGGAGTCATGGAGAGAGCAGTCCCTCTGGAAGGCAAATAAGGATGGGGAGGGAAATATATCCTTGGTAGTGGGGTCAGATTGCAGGTGACGGAAGTGGCGGAGAATGATGCGTTGAATCCGGAGGTTGATGGGGTGATACGTAAGGTAAGGGGAATTCTGTCTTTGTTGTTATTGCGGGGAGGATACCGCTTCAGTATCTGAGGAGTCACGAATGGTGTTTGATTTGTTCTGCTTTTTATGTACAGGAGACACCTGGCCAGGTTTCCACATTGTCAGGTAGATGCCAGTGTTGTAAATGAACGAGAACAGCTTGGTTGGGTTTTAGATCTGAAGCACAAATCTTTCGTACTACTGCTGGAATATTGTCAAGACCAATATCCTTTGCAGTATCAGCTGCCTCCAACTGTTTCTTGATATTATGTGGAGTGAATCAAATTGGCTGAAGACTGGCATCTGTGATGCTGGGAGCCACTGGAGCAGGCCAGGATGGATCATCCACTTGGAATATATGGGTAAGGAATGTTGTGAATGCTTCAGACTTTTCTTTTGCAATGATGAGCTGGATTCTTCCAAAATTGAGGGTAGGGATATTTTTGTAGCCTCCAACTCATCCAGTCAGTTTTTTTTTTAATTGTCCATCAAAATGCATTACTGAATGTGGTAGATTTCAGCTGTTGACTGTGGGATCATTTAGCTCTTTTTATCACTTGCTGTTATCTTGTTTGGCATGCAAATAATCCTGCTTGGTAGCTTCGCCAGGTTGACAACTCATTTTTTAGGTGTGCCTTGTGCTGTTCCTGCCCTTTGCACTAGACTTGGGTTCAACCTCTGGCTTGACGGTAATGGCTGAAAGGGGGATTTTCTAGGCCACGAGGTCGCAGATTTGTGATTGATTCTGATGCTGCTGATGGCCAAAAGCAGCTCATGGATGCCCAACTTGAGCTGCTGGATCTTTTCAAAGTCTGTCCCATTGAGCACAATGGAAGGTATTCTCAATGTCAAGGTGGGTCTTTGTTTCCACAACAACCATGCGGAGGTCATTCTTACAGATATGGTCATAGACTGATGTACCTGAAGCCAACAGATTGGTAAGGATGAGGTCAACAGGTTTAGTACCAGAGGACTGGAGGATTGCAAATGTTGTGCCCTTTTTCAAGGAGGGCAGTAGAGATGACCCAGGTAATTATAGACCAGTGAGCCTTCCATCTGTTGTAGGAAAAGTTTTGGAAAGGATTATAAGAGATAGGATTTATAATCATCTAGCAAGCAACAATTTGATTGGAGATAGTCAACATGGATTCGTCAAGGGCAGGTCGTGTCTCACAAACCTCATTGAGTTTTTTGAGAAAGTGACCAAGCATGTGGATGAGGGTAATGCAGTTGACGTGGTGTACATGGACTTCAGTAAAGCCTTTGATAAGGTTCCACATGGTAGGCTATTGGAGAAAATGTGGAGGCATGGGATTGAGGGAGATTTAGCAGTTTGGATTAGAAACTGGCTTTCTGAAAGAAGGCAAAGAGTGGTGGTTGATGGAAAATATTCAGCCTGGAGTCCGGTTACTAGTGGTGTGCCACAAGGATCTGTTTTGGGACCACTGCTGTTTGCCATTTTTATAAATGACTTCGACGCAGACATAGGTGGATGGGTTAGTAAGTTTGCAGATGACACTAAAGTCGGTGGAGTGGTGGACAGTGTGGAAGAATGTTGCAGGTTGCAGGTTGCAGGGAGACTTGGATAAACTGCAGAATTGGGCTGAAAGGTGGCAAATGGAGTTCAATGCAGATAAATGTGAGGTGGTGCACTTTGGGAAGAATAATAGGAAGGCAGAATACTGGGTCAATGGAAAGATTCTTGGTAGTGTGGATGTGCAGAGGGATCTTGGTGTCCAGGTACATAGATCCCTGAAAGTTGCCACCCAGGTTGATAGTGCTGTTAAGAAAGCATACGGTGTGTTAGGTTTCATTGGTCGAGGGATTGAGTTCCGGAGCCGTGATGTCATTCTGCAACTGTACAAAACGCTAGTGCGGCCTCACTTGGAATATTGCGTACAGTTCTGGCCGCCCCATTACAGGAAGGATGTGGAAGCATTGGAAAAGGTGCAGAGGAGATTTACCAGGATGTTGCCTGGTCTGGAGCGAAGGTCTTATGAGGAAAGACTGAGGGACTTGGGTCTGTTCTCACTGGAGAGAAGAAGACTAAGAGGGGATTTAATAGAGATCTACAAAATGATCAGAGGATTAGATAGGGTGGACAGTGAGAGTCTTTTTCCTAGGATGATGACGTTGGCTAGTACGAGAGGGCATAGCTGCAAATTGAGGGGTGATAGATTTAAGACAGATGTCAGAGGCAGGTTCTTTACTCAGAGAGTGGTAAGGGTGTGGAATGCCCTGCCTGCCAATGCAGTTAACTCAGCCACATTAGGGGCATTTAAACAGTCCTTGGATAAGCATATGGATGATGATGGGATAGTGTAGGGGGATGGGCTTAGATTAGTTCACAGGGCGGCGCAACATCGAGGGCTGAAGGGCCTGTTCTGCGCTGTATTGTTCTATGTTCTAAGTATATTTTGCAGTCTAGCAGCAGTAACCTTTAGGATGCGAACAGCTCAATCACAAGTGCTGAGCCACTCCTGGTGGTAAACATTTAACTTACCAGCCAGAGGACAATTTGTGCACTTGCTACCCTCAGTGCTTCCTCTCAGTGTTCTACAAGAGGAGGAATACTAATTCATCAGCAGAGTCAGAACTCTGTTAAACAGTCATGTTAAACAGCAGAAGGTTTGCTTCAGAGAAGTAGGAACTGCAGACGCTGGAGAATCTGAGCTAACAAGGTGTACAGCTGGATGAACACAGCGGGCCCAGCAGCATCAGAGGAGCTAGAAAGCTGACGTTTAGGGCCTAGACCTTTGCTTCTCTGTGTCTAATCTGACTCCATGAGACTTCATGAGGTCCACAGTAAATGTTGAGTAATTCCAGGGAAGCTCCCTCCTGCCTGTGTACCGGTGTGTCACCACCTCTGCTGGTCTGTCCTCCCAATGGGACAGGACATATCCAGTAATAGTGATAGTGATGTCTGCAACATTCTCTGCAATGAAATATCTGGGGACTATTCATGCTTGCTTTTAAAACTGATATTACTTCAATTTGTGGAAATTAGGTAAAAGAAAAGGTCTTTTCACAAAACATTTCCTGTGAAAAATATCCATGAATCAGATGGAATTATCGAATTTCTGATGTAGCAAATACAACAGAAGATCTGGTCAAACTCATGTATTAACCCTATCCACCTGTTTTTATTTATTTATTGCAGTTAACGTGTTGGCGATTGTGATCCTTTCTCGGAGAGAATGCGGTCTCAGTAAGTGTATCACCCAGTACCTGATAGCAATGGCGACAGCAGATTTCCTCGTTGTCATCGCTGATGTGTTGTTGAGGTGGCTTATTATGTATTTCCCAGTATCGTTCCTGGATATTACTCATGTCTGTAGTTTTGTTATGGTGCTCATTCCTGCAACCACAATACATTCCGTCTGGATGACTGTTGCTTTCACCATTGATCGATTTGTGGCTATTTGCTGTCCAAAGCTGAAAACCAAATACTGCACTGAAAAAACTGCATCTGTAATTATTGGAACAGCAAGTGTGTTGAGTTATTTGGAATGCATTCCCTGGTTTTTCAAATTCAAATCCAAATACATCTTCAATAACTTGCAATGGTTTTGCATTAAAAAGCCAGAGTATTACACTTCAATTTTCTGGGTACTTTATGAAATACTCCATCGCCTTCTAGCCCCCTTACTGCCATTTGTTATTATTCTTCTTTTGAACACTCTCACCGTCAGACATATTTTAGTAGCAAGCAAAGCACGTAGGAGACTCAAGAAGGACAGTGACAGGGAGAGGTCCAGTGACCCAGAGATGGACAAACGCAGAAAATCCATCATTTTACTCTTTGCTGTCTCAGGAAACTTCATTATTTTATGGATCCCTTATGTCGTGTGTTTCCTATATCGACGAATTTCATTAATGCATGATTATCCTCCACTTTCACCAACTGCAGGTACCATTGGATACATGCTCCAGCTCCTCAGTACGTGTACAAACACTTGTATATACACCGTGACCCAGAGCCAATTCCGAGAGCAGCTGAAAGCAGTTGTGAAATTCCCTTTCACTCTGATTTTCAAATCAATCAAACAGTAAATGTAATAGTTTGCATGCATTCGAATTCAATTCCCTCTCATAAATCATCTTACATCCGAGCTGAGCATTTCTGATCCCACAACACAGTGGAGCATGGTCTTCCCTACAATGCAGAGATCAGAGGAAATCTTTGTTCATTTTTATTTTCAATGACTTACCACTATGTTACAGACTCAGTAAGGTTTGATTTCTAGTTTCCCTTTACTTCAATTCCTTTCCCGTGGTTTTTGTGGCTTCTACAATTATGTAAGTATGAACGTTTCCTTCTGATTGATTATACCATGGTCTTGACTACTTCTTTGGAATTGCTCTTGAATGACCCTGTGAAGAACAGGCCCTATCTCTGCAGTCTCACCACCGAACTGAAGTTCCTCATACCTAGTATAAACAGTAAATCCCCTCCACAACCTCAACATGTCCCTTAACTTATACCCAGAGCAAAAGTAAATACTGCATCCTGGGATATTAAGAGAGGTAACCACAGTGATCGTAGATGTATTGGTAGCAATCTGCCAAGAATCCTTAGATTCACGAAAATTCCTAAAGGATTGGAAAACTATTAAGGTGACTTATTTACTTAGAAAGGGAAGGTGATTAAAAAGATCTGTAACTATAGGCTAAGTGTGCTTTGATTTATACATTTACAGTTCTTGAATATTTCTCATACCAATTTGCTTCTTATGTCCTCTACCTGCAAAGCATCTTGCAAGTGAATAACCAGGTGTCTTACCCATTTCTCTTAGCCTCTGTAGTCTGCATGCCTTTAAAAGTAGTACTATTTTACTTATATGTTGTTATTCTCCTCATGACAGCAAGGGATAGAAGGACAGAATAGGTTTTGGACAATAATGTACACTGTGTAAGGAAAGCTGGTTTTCATGATAGACTGGGCTGGGTTTGCAACATTCTGTGGTTTTTGTGGTCTTGGGCATTGCAGTTTCCATACACAGTTGCATGTGATGCCTCCAAACAGTATGCTTTCTAATCAAATGATGGGAAATACTCAATGGGGGAAGGAGCTTCCTCCCATTCTGACCTTCTGATTTCTTTCCACTGAGACAGGCCGTCCTGTTTTTTATACCATTAATTAGCAACCATGTACCTGAGACAATCTCGCTGTTTACAAGATGATAGTGTTACAAATGTCTCACCACTTATTGATTCAACAGTGTTACATGGTAACAAGGTGTAGAGCCGGATGAACAGCTGTACACCTTGTTATCTCAGATGTGTTCATCCGGCTCTACACCTTGTTATCTCAGACTCCAGCATCGGCAGTTCCTACTATCTCTGAGTGTTACATGGTTACAGTCTCTTGAAAAGATTACAGGTAGTTCTGCTATATTGCGTGTTTCTTTGACAGAAATTGGCTGTAACGTGATTGATGAATAGTGGATGCTGTTTGGGTAACGCAAACATTCTGCTGTACAGCTATAGCAATTTTCTACAGTGATTTTCTATTGCGCGAGGTCATTTATGTCGCAACGTCACAGAGTGCAACCTTGATTCTATTATTGCTCCAAATGTGAGACAGTCTACCTAATTCTTTAAATTTCAATCCCCACTGCTGTTACTCTGAGACAGATTAGCCACTGATTGAAACACCACTGTTACACTGAGAAGAACTCCCTAACCTGTTTGCACAACACAGATGGAGGCTACTGCAAGAGTCCAGCCCACTGATAAGGTCATTCATTTCTTGGTGATACATAAACTGTGTGCTGTGTGCTTAGCCTGCTGTGTGTAGCACACAAACACATAAGACTGGACATTATCCAGATTTCACCTGAAAAGTGACAAGTAACATTTGTAAGGCAATGACCATCTTCAACAAGAGAAAATCTACTCACTGGCACTTGACAATCAATTGCATTACCATCACTAAATCCTCAATTTTACAACTGACCAAAAACTGAACGGGACTAGTCGCAAAAATACACTGGCTAAAACAGCAGATGAGAGGCTCGGAATACTGCAGTGAGTAACTCACCTCCTGACTCCCCAAAGCCTGTCGATCATCTACAATGCATCAGCCAGGATTGTGACAGAATTCCCACTTGTCTGGATGACTGCAGCTCCAACAACACTCAAGAAGCTTGAAACTATCCAGGACAAAGCCTGCTTGATTATTATTACATCCATAATCATTTGCTCCCTTAACCACTGATGCTAAGGAGGAGCAATGTGTACTGTCTACAAGAAACAGTGCAGAAATTTACCCAAGTTGCTTAGACAGCACCTCCCAACCCAACAACCACCTCTCTCTAGATGGACGAGGGAACCAGCTATATGGTTACATCATCACCTGGAAGTTCCCCTCCAAGCCACTATATTTCCTGACTTGGCAATATACAGCTCTTCCTTCACTGTCATTGTGATAGTCCCTATTAACATTACGGTTCTACATACAGAACACATACTGCAGTGATTCAAGAAGGCGACTCATCACCACTCTCTCAAGGGGAAGTGGGGACAGGCAATTATCGGCCCAGACAATGATGCCCACATCTCACAAGTGAATATATGAAAAAGTGCTTTCTATATTTCAACAAATTGATTTTTTTTTATGAACTCCAATTAATATAGGCCCAATCTGCTTAACATTCATTCAATCTTTCACAGAAACACTTTAGTAACAGTGTGTAACATTAACAAAATGCACAGGACCAACTCATGGCTTCTTCAACAGCATCCTCAAACCATGTGACCTATATGAGGGATAAGGGCAGCAGATATATGGGAACACCACCCTAATATGGAACTAAGTCACTGTTTCTTCAATGCCACTTTGTCAAATCCTGGAAATGACTGAGTGACACTTCTGTGGTTCATGCAGTGATTTACAAAAGCCTATCATCATTGACATCTGCACAGCAATTAGCGAAGATGATAAATACTGGCCATGAGAGTGATGCCACCATCTCGTAGAAGAACTTTCAATGTTTGTCCCTCGTAAGGCAATACATAAACTGCAAGGGCGGCACGGTGGCACAGTGGTTAGCACTGCTGCCTCACAGTGCCATGGACCTGGGTTCGATTCCACCCTCGGGCAACTATCTGTGTGGAGAGATAAAAGGTACTGCAGATGCTGGAGAATCCGAGATAACAAGAGAGAGACAGAAATTAGAGACAGTATCTGATCCAAGGAAGATGCATACAGATTGGCCAATAAAAATAATACACGTCTAAGAATTGGGAGCAGTTTAGAATTCAGAAAAGAAGGACCAAAGGATTGATTAAGAAGGGGAAAATACAGTACGGAAGTAAGCTTGCAGGGAATATAAAGACAGACACTAAGATTTTCTATCGGTATGTGAAGAGAAAGAGATTAGTGAAGACAAATCGATGTCCCCAACAGACAGAAGAAGGAGAATATATAATAGGGGACAAAGAAATGTCTGAGCAACTGAATACACATTTTGGTTCTATCTTCACAAAAGAGGACACAAATCAGATACCAGAAATGGTTGGAGAATGCAAGATTTAGAGAGAGGGAAGAATTGAGGGAGATCAGTATTAGTAGAGAAACCGTGCTCGGAAAATTGATGGCGTTGAAGGCAGATAAATTGCCAGGCCCTGATAATCTACATGCCAGAGTACTTAAGGAAGTGGTATTAGAAATAATGGATGCATTGATAGTCATCTTCCAGGATTCTATAGAATCTGGAACAGTCCCTGCAGATTGGAGGGTAGCTAAAGTCACTCCAACATTCAAAACGGAAGGTAGAGAGAAAACACTGAATTATAGACCAGTAAACCTAACATCGGTAGTGGGGAAAATTCTTGAATCCACCATCAAGGACTTTATAGCAGAGTATGTAGAAAGCAGTGGCAGGATCAGACAGAGTCAGCATGGATTAATGAAGGGGAAATCGTGCTTGACAAATCTGCTGGAATTCGATGAAGATGTAACTGGTACAGTTGACAATTATGATTTTTCTAAATGTCCTGCTCCTACCTCCTAAATAATGGATTCAAGTATTTTGTGATATTAGACTAACTAGCCTGTGTTCCCTATATTCTCTCTTCTGTCTTGAGCAAAAGTGTTAGGTTTGTACTTTTCCCATCCTTTCAGACTTTTCAAACATCTAGATAATTCTGTATGACTGCAACAAATGCATCAGATATCTCTAAAGCCATTTCATTTAAGCTTGCTATGTCAGGTCTAGGGGACTTGTTGGTATTTAATGTGATTAACTTTTTACAAGTTTGCTTGCTCAATTCATTATGATCATTTTGAGTTCAGTCCCATATTATACCCCTCGTTCTGCTATTCTTAGGATACCATTTGTACCTTCTATTGTTGAGATAGTGTTGATGCCACTGTCGTACCATCTGAGGACTAATGTTCTTTTTAGCTGCTATTTTAACTTGTATAAACCTGTAGATATTTTTAACATCCATTTTTATGGTTCTTCCTATTTACTCCTGAAATTCAAATTTCACACAATTCATTATTATTTTAGTCATCTTCAACCATTCAATGAAATCATGACTGAACTCTGACCAGGTCCATATATGAACATTTGTACCATATGACTCAATAATTTTGGATAAAAATGGTATGTCAATGTCAAATTTAATGTTTTTACATTAGCGATTACTGTTTGCAGAATATTTTGAAACTTTCACTCCACTTTGGAAGAATATGGACTTATTAATGACAGACAGCATGACTTTTAGTCGGCGGGAGGGCACACTTCACACAGTTGATTGAATTTTTTGAGGAAGTAACAAAGACGATTGTTAAGGGCAGGGCAACAGATATTGTCTTCAAGGACTTTAGCAAAGCCTTTATCAAAGTGCCCCATGGCAGGCGGATACAAAAGGCTGATACCTCCTAATCTGGACAAGTCCCAACCTGTCTTTGGAGACAGTACAGAAAAGCTTTACCACGATATTGCGTAGCTTGGAGGATATTATGAGGAGAGATTAGACAAAACTTGTTTTCAGTTGAACATTGGAGGCTGAGGGGTCACCTGATGGAAGTTTAAGCACTGTTGAAAAAAAATTCCTACACTGTTTATCTGAAAGATTGAATACTGGGATCCTGCATAAGAAATGATTTAAATCACTGACTGTGCATTGTTTGGGTCCTGGATTTTGTGCTGAGACTACAATTTGAAGTTTAATGATTGTATAAACCTTGCGATAGTGGAATTAACCTGATAATCCCCTCACTAAAGGGAGACCCAAGTGACTGTACAGGGAGGGGAATATGGACTATCGTCCCTGCAGACAGCAAGATCAGTCTAGGAGATAGTAAGGACTGCAGATGCTGGAAGTCAGAGTCGGTAAAATGTGGAACTGGAAGAGCCCAGCAGGTCAGGCAGCATCAGACTCTTTTCTGATTTAAATGCACTTTTTCCATTGTTTTATCCTGAATAAAGGAGTGGATTGATAACTCAGATAAGTTTCTAGGATCAATATATAACCTCCTCACACCATTTCTTCCATTCATTTAACGTACCCAAACCATTAATGCTCAACAGGTTAAGGCCTCCACAGTGGTAAAATAAACATTTAATCCTTGGCAGGGACATGCTCACTTAATTCAATATTTTTTCCTGCAAAGAAATTCAAAAGTCGATTAGTCTGCAAGAATTGAAACAAACTGTGGGTCCAAAAACCGTTTACAGGAACAATCTGGAGCAAAATACATTCAATCTGAAAGATCTAATGAAAGCAGGTAATAAGCAGGAAGTTGTGAAATCAGCAGCAGAGGTATCGACTACTGGTGAAAGAAGTTTGTGATGATCTTTTCAGCAACTCAACATAATTCTGATTTTGAGAATGATGTTCACTTCAGCTGGGATGACAATAAGACATTAAAGTTGATTCAGAAGGGTCTTCTGCTTCAAACCAATGTCTTGTTCTCATCAAAGAGGGAAAGCAGCATTTATGTCACAGTGATAACAACTATTGGTTAAAGGATAATATTTTACAGTATCTACCAGGGCTCTGTTGGCTTAGAAAATCTTCAAAAATTCTGTCTAACCTTTCCAACTGATTAGGCTCAGGGCTGAAAAAATAGAAAATACTGGAAACACTTTGCAAAGTCATTAAGCTGAAATCTAAACTACTTCTCCCTCAACAGAATATAACTTCCCTCAATTGTGATTTTAAACATAAAACAACATAGAATATAGAATATAGAACATAGAACAGTACAGCACAGTACAGACCTTTCGGCCCACGATGTTGTGCCGACCTATCATCCTACTAAGATCAATCTACCCTGCATACCCTACATTTTACTATCCTCCATGTGTCTACCCAAGAGTCGCTTAAAAGTCTCGAAAGTATCCGACTCCACTACCACTGCCGGCAGCACATTCCACACGCCCACCACTCTCTGTGAGAAGACCTACTTCTGACATCTCTCCTGTACCTTCCTCCAATCACCTTAAAATTATGCCTCCTCATAATAATCATTTCCGCCCTGGGAAAAAGTCTCTGACTATCCACCCTATCTATGCCTCTCATCATCTTGTACACCTCTATCAAGTCACCTCTCATTCTTCTTCGCTCCAATGAAAAAAGCCCGAGCTCCCTCAACCTTTCCTCATAAGACCTGACCTCCAGTCCAGGCAGCATCCTGGTAAATCTCCTCTGCACCCTCTCTAAAGCTTCCACATCTTTCCTATAATGAGGTGACCAGAACTGCACACAATATTCCAAGTGTGGTCTAACCAGAGTTTTATAGAGCTGCATCATAACCTCACGGCTCTTAAACTCTATTCTCCTGCCAATGAAAGCCAACACACCATACGCCTTCTTTACAACCCTGTCAACTTGTGTAGCAACTTTGAGGGGTCTACTGACATGGACCTGAAAATCCCTCTGTTCCTCCACACTGCCGAGATTCCTGCCATTAACCCTGTATTCTGCATTCAAATTTGACCTTCCAAAATGAATCACTTCATTCACATTCTTCTGGGTTCAATTCCATCTGCCACTTCTTTGCCCAGCTCTGCATCCTGTCAATGTCCCGTTGCAACCTACAACAGCCCTCCACTTTGTCCACAACTCCTCAACTCCACCAACCTTCATGTGATCAGCAAGCTTACTAACCCACCCTTCCACTTCCTCATCCAAGTCATTTATAAAGATCACAAAAAGCAGAGGTCCCAGAACAGATCCCTGCGGAACACCACTGGTCACCGAGCTCAGGCTGAATACTTTCCATCTACTACCACTCTCTGTCTTCTATTGGACAGCCAGTTTTTCATCCAGACAGCCAAATTTCCCTGAATCCCATGCCTCATTTTGAGTAGTTTCTGTTTTTACTTCATAATTCCAGCATCTGCTGTATTCCACCTTTGTTGTAGGCTCAGAGCTTTTTGCTTTGTGAGTTCAACCAAATGTCCAAGAGGTAATTGGATGAACGAAGTTCTGGAATTAAAGCCATCCCCAGTGTTCGTCTAAAGTGGTAAGTTACAGTGTATAAGCCAATTAATGAAACAAGTTATGTTCAAAAATGCTCACGAAAAATATATAAAACATATAAAATCAAAAGTGTTCTTACCATCATTTCTCTTGATCACTACTCGCCTCTTTTGTTCTCAGTTTAATGTTTCTTTCATACAGCCTGTGTTAGACTTGGTTCTGTAACATATTTTGATCTGATTTTTTTTAAGTGAATCCTATCTTTTTCATGATAATCTCTTAATATTTATTCATTCAAAGAACTCCATCTGTCAGTTACCCGGTTTTCTGGTTCGTGGAATCTCTCCATCTTTTTATGTCACTGTCTCTTCTTTGAATGAGTTCAATTGTTCACTTACTCTTCACTGGCTCATTGTTCATCTTGGTAGTGGTGATAATGGCAATAAGAAATAAATGAACCATCTGATATGAGATGCTGTTGGGGTTGTAGAGGTTAATCCAAACAAAAAAAAAGTCACCGTCTTTCACACCACAACTCTGTTATTCATGACCTCAGTGTGCCCAATCCTCAAGTATCTTTGTTTGTTTCTCTCCACCATTCAACTCTTCTATTTCAGAATTAATGTTTATCCTGATGCTATATGTCTCTTTCAGATAGTTTTGTTAAAAGAACTGTTACTAATGTTACTTATCCACATGGATAAGGAGAACCACCAATTCGACTGGGGCAACACCAAAATCCTCGGACAAGCTAAGCAGAGATAGGCATGGGAATTCCGAGAAGCCTGGTGCTCCACGAAGAAAGCCATCAATAAACACATAGAACTCGACCCCATATACACTCCACTACAAATGAAAACCAGAAGTGAGGCAATCCAGCTCAACAGACTCCAGACTTTAAAAACCAGGTGGGAAAACACACCGGCGCTTCACCACAGCCTGCACTGATGATATTATCCAGCAGGATAATGAAACGTCTGCAGAACAACAAACCAGCTCGGTGAGCGAACCAACCACAACACCCACAACCCGAGCTACAAATCTACTCGAAAACCTTAGTAACTGTAACTAACATTAATGATCTTCCAGCCAAATTGTATCCCTAGAGGACCTATTTTGTATGTATAAATGATGATCATACTTCCAGATAAGCTTGGATTGCTTTTGGATAAGCTATAACGGCTTTCCTCTGAGTATGAAGTATCCGTTCAACCTGTTTCCAACACTCGCTGATGTAGAATTTATTTACTGCCCTGTACTTGGGGCGATTGGAGTGCCCAGCAAGTTACTAATACCTGTTTGGCATTGTGCAATCAGACAAATGTTTCTACTTTGACTCAGCTTTAATGCATAATTCAGCTGCAAATTGTGCTCAGAACTCAGTTAGAATATAAGACTGCGTCTTGTCATGTTTTCTTGCAAAATTACTTGTTTCTGTTTCGAGCACAAAATTTATCATGAGTCAATATTATGCTGAATTTAACAATACACTGCCCTTGGTAAATTAACTATTGACCATCGTGAGATATTCAAGACTATAAAATCATAATGTTTTATTTTAACTAAGTTAACATTGCGCTTATTATAAAATATGATTATTGGAACAATATTTGACTCATTTGCTGCCTGTGTACAACCCTGCTTTAAATAACTGAAAATGATTTAAAATCATTTGAAAAAGCTATTTACAAGTTAAGCTGACATTGATGACAGTGGTGTATCAGTGGCTGTGTGAGCACAGAGAACAGAAAATGTACTGCTGTATGATTGGTTTCATTTCAGGCTGGGGCAGATATAGAACTGATTGTAATTAGTATTGAGACAAATGTTCTCTGTGAATTAATTCAATTCAAGTGGCCTTAGGTAGAAAATATGGAATGAGCTACTTGGAAGCAAATTGGAGAATATTAGAATCACCCTGGAAGGTGAGAACATAAATAACATAGAATGCCTACAGTGTGGAAACAGGCCCTTCAACCCAACAAGTCCACACGGACCCTCAGAGCATGCCACCCAGACCCAAAACCCTATAACCCAGCTAATCTACACATCCCTGAGCACTATGGGCAATTTAGCACGGCCAATCCACCTAGCCTGCACATCTTTGCACTGTGGGAGGAAAACAGAGCATCCGGAGGAAACCCACACAGACACGGGGACAACTGTGCAAATTCCACACAGTCACTCGAGGGCGGGATTGAACCCGGGGCCCTGGTGCTGTAAGGCAGCAGTGCTAACCACTGAGCCACCGTGCCACCTAAATATAAAATATACTTTGAAGATGGGAAAAAAATTGAGAAGGCTGTTATGAATGCACTTGGTTTTCTTGGCTTGTTTGGAGCAGTGTAGAGTGAAGAAGTGAGGAAGGTTTACTAATTTACAACAAGTGAAAAGCACAGACAAAGAACTGACATCAGATATGCTGGTTTACTTAAAGTTTATTCATCACCACAATCGGTTCAAATGGATCCAGGTATGTTAGAGGAATACGGATGGTGACTGCTGAGTAAATGGCCAAACTTTCCCAATCTTCCTTAAATATATGGCTAGCACCAGAGGACTGGTGGGTACACTTTGCATTGCACAGCATTGAAAACAAGCCCTCCAGCCAACTTAGCTAACTGACTCTCAACCCAAAAGATAGGTTAAGTATGTTCCGCCCTTACTCAATAGATTGTGATATTGATTCCAAAAAACTACAATCTGTGCTGTGACCTTATCACACAATCAAAAATGGTGTTGAAATTGTCGTGAATAATTGCAAATATTTAAAGGAATCAGAAGGAAGTTATCCATTACTGTTGAGCAATGCAAATTAGAACAAACTGAAATACTGAAACATATTATGGCCAAATTAAAAAGAGAGGCCATAGGCTTCAAACCGAGTATTCGTCGTCGTTTGCATAGATATTCCTTCAGATTATGCTTGGATGTTCTGAAGGAAAACTCGAAAAAGCAACTTGTGTTTGTCAGCTTTGAGTGGGGTAAATGAAAAAGCACTGATACATGGAGTTTGTTACCATGTATAGAATATTATAACACAAAATAACAAGGGAGGCGACGTCCTGGTGCTATTATCACTAGACTGTTAATCCAGAGACCCAGATAATATTCTGGGGAGTCAGGCTCGAATCCTGCCACAGCAGCTGTTGGAATTTGAATTCAATTTAAAAAAATCTGGAAACAAGAATCTAATGATGATCACAAATCCATTGTCAATTTTCAGGAAAAACCCATCTGGTTCACTAATGCTCTCTAGCAAAGGAAACTGCCATTCTTACCTGGTCTGGCCCACATGTGACTCCAGATCCGCAGCAATGTGATTGAGTCTGAACTGCCCTCTGGGCAATTAGGATCAGGCAATAAATGCTGCCTGGTCAGCGACACCCTCACTGTATTAGTGATTTAAAAAAAATACAGTGGACACTTGCTGACCAAAACAAGTTCAATTAGAAAGCTGTGACAGATCCAAAGTGCAGAAAACACATAAGGTGGATATCAGGTGAGGAGGAGGTAGAATCGCAGGTAGGTAATGTTTTATGTAGGTATAGGGGTAAGGCACCAAGTAAGTCAAATGCAAGATATGTACAGGGCAGGGTGCTAGGTAGGTACATTTTCAGATACATAGTAGGTAGGTTTCAAGATGGGACACAAGATAGGTGGTACGCCAGATACATCAGGTGCCGAGAGCTGAGGTGGAGAGGGTCATGACTGATAGCTGGGAAGAGTTGTTTAAGACGGTGAGGCAGATGGTGTCAGGTGCTGATGGACTGGTGACATGGTGTCGGTCTGGAGCAAGAGCTTGTAGGCTTTAGAGATCAGACTTTGTTAAGTCTCAAGTATGTGAGGGGAATATTGGGACTGGGGTCCTAATGCACTTCAGGTCCGGGGAAAATATGGGAGATATCGGAGAAGGCAGCAGGGGGAGGGTGGGAATCAGGTCTCAGAGGCTGCAGGGGCTGTGTCTTCAAGTAGTAGGTGTGCTGGATTCTAGAGTTGAGAGTACAGGTAGAGTGAGGCTCACAGGCTTCTCTGAGGGGGTCGGGTGAGGTTGAGTGTGCACGTGTGTGTGTATTTGGAGATGGAGCAGTTCTGTTTGTTGTAATTTGTGAATTCAGATGATTAGTTTGTTCAGGAGTCGGATTAGATACTCAACAGTCTAATCTTTCCTGAGTTACTATTTACTTAACTGCAGCAGGACCACCTAAACTCTCCAAGATAAATGAAGACTTTCATAGGATACCAGGCATACAGGAATTTCCAGTGGAATCTTCACTCTGTAGATCTGTTATCCTAGGGACTTAACAAGGTCCCATACTGCAACTCGCATCCACATGTCAGAAACAATTCCTTGGCCAGCAAAAAACCCACAGGACAAAGTGTGATATTTCCTGATAATGGAATTAAATTGGATCAAACAGACATTCCGATCTTAATCTGTTTGATGTCTGAAACACTGTACAATTTCAAAAGACTTGTTTGCCTTTTTTTAAAAGTAACTATGAGCATTTTCATTTTTCCTACCAAGAACGCATGTACAATAAATAGTCATTTTCAGATATCATTTCTGCAAATTTAGCACTTTACTGTTATGACAAAGATACATTGTGTCTGTGCAGTAATTTTAACCTTTTATTTAACAGTTAACTTGTTCGCAATCGCAATCCTGTCTTGCAGAACCTGTGGACTCTCCAAATGTGTCATTCATTACCTGGTGGCCATGGCTGCAGCGATCTTCAGGTTGTCATCACCAATGTATTGTTGAGATGGTTTATCATTTACTTTCCAGTTTCTTTCCTGGATATTACTTTTGTATGTAGTTTGATAGAAGTGCTTATGGTTGCCACCACAGTGTGTTCAGTATGGCTCACGGTTGTTTTCACCTTTGATCGATTTGTGGCTATATGTTGTAAGAAGCTAAAAACAAAATACTGCACTGAGAAAATGGCACTTGCGGTTATTGGAACAGTGAGTGTGCTGGGCTGTTTGGAAAGCATTCCCTGGTTCTTCAAATACAGAGCTAAATACACCTTCAATAACCTGGAGTGGTTTTGCATCAAAAAAGCAGAATTTTAAACTTCAGTCTTCGGACTGTATATGCACTTCTCCATCGCTTTCTAACTCCATTAGTCCCATTTCTTTTGATTGTTCTCTTTAACATTCTGACAGTCAGACACATCTTCATAGCAAGTAAAGCATGAAGGAGACTCTGGATGGAAGTTGAGAGGGAGGGTCCCAGCGACCCAGAGATGGAAAGGTCCATCATTTTACTCTTTTCTATCTCAGGCAGTTTCATCCTGTTATGGATGACTAATGTTACATGTTTCATCCATCAGCGAATTGCATTTGTGTATGGTTCATCTCCACCTTCACCCACTATGGGTACAATTGGATACCTGCTCCAGCTCCTCAGTACCTGCACAAACACTTGCATCTACACAGTGACCCAGAGTCAGTTCCGACAGCAGTTAAAAACAGTTGTCAAATATCCTTTCAGTTTGATTCGAAAAGCTATCAAACTATGAGCACTACTTTAATGTCATTTTGTCATTATCAGAATTCATGTTGATCTTATGGAAAAATATTTAATAAAAGTTGTTGCAAGCAGGGAAAAGACAATGGAGTTAGGCAGTGAGTGAGAAGAAGATCCAGAGGCAGTCAGCATCAGTTAGGGAAGCGAGTGAGATTAGGACCTAAAGAAAGTCAATATCAGTTAAACAGTGTGCAAAAGCGAGATATAGACACAGACTGCATTTGTTAGAGGAGCAAGTTGAAGGATCACACAAGCAATCAGTCATAAGAATAAGCAGAGAGAGGACCCATACAGTCATAGAGATCCACAGCACAGAGAAAGGCCCTTCACTCCACTGTGCCTGTGCCATTCAAAAACAGCCATCTATCCTAATCCTACTTTCCACCATTTGGCCATAGCAAGTACTGATACAAATGCTTTTTACATGTTGGGAAGGTTTTGGCGATCTGTTCGCAAGATGGAACCAGTCAATGTCACTTGAAGTGATTGGAAAACCAATGCCAGTCAGCATTGCTTATTGGAGCTATCCAGGAGGACAGCAGACATGTTTCGAGAGAGATCAAAATCTTAGGAAAGCAAAGCAACAATTTGTTGGTGGATATTTCGCTTGTTGATCTTCAAAATCTCTTTGAAAATATGAATAAAAGTTGTTAAATTAAGGTTTGAGCAATACTAATGCCTGTTGATACTCGTGTTTGATCATGATAATTTGTACGTTTATCCTATTCAAAAGGAGTAAAGGCTCTTGCTTTCCGAGATTTGAGTTATGATGTTACTAAGTACTGATAGGAGGCATTAATTAATACATTATTTAACTGCATCCTATTTAAGTTTGCAAGACATGAGGCATGTTGTGATTGCAGAATGTGAGATCTCCTGGACACCAGTGTGATCCAACACAACCACCACTACAGTAGTGTTAAATGGGAATAGTTTCAAAAGGCCTGGTGGCCAATCTACAATTGCTGGGACACATTAGAGAAGTAAAAGTTACTTGGGCACATTTTGCCATGAGGTGGACACACTCCTTAAGACAGTCTTGTGCTTTGGTTCATCAGGGAAACAACAGCGTGACTGCAAGTGAGGCAGTCGAAGATATGTGAAACAGAATTGTAAAAGACTCACTCTTTGCTCGTATTTAACAGCTTTCACTTAGTTTCAGATTGTTTGAATGAGTGAGAGAGACGTGCTGTGTGGATTAGTTAATTAAACATTGATACAGGAAGTCATTCAAGCATTCAAGTTGGGGTAGGAAATACTAATGATGTGGTGATTACAGACAATGTCGTCACGGTGGGGACGGGCTGTTGACGCAATAACCTGCAACAAAGAGACTGTATAAAAAGCTCTTTTGCTTGTCCTGCCTCGGCGATCAGGACATCTACTCAGAGCTGAAGACAAAGCTGAAGATGGGGATCCAGTCATTGTGCTCTGTAGAGATACAAGCCTCTGCATTGTAAGAACAAGAAGCTAGGCATCAAATTATAAGAACATTTTAGTTAATGATTTCTGGAATATTACCTGAGCCACACACATTTCTGATTAACAAATTGAAGGCAAGGCCCAAATATAAGTAGGTTCTGGTTCATGAAGCACTGGCACCAGTACTGGTGAAAGATGGGGCAATGTCACAGGGATGGGTCTACAGCTGAACTTTGGTGGGACCAATGATTCCATGAACCTCATAGTTAGGCAAGGACAGAGGGCTTTAAACCAAACAGTGAGGCAAAGGAAGCAACTTGGAGGGGTATTGTAACTCAAAGAACAGAGACAGGACAGCAGAGAATGACACTGAATGAGGAATTATAAATAGACCATGACAGAAGGAGGCAAAAGTACAAATCTAAGAGTACATCAACAGATAAGGCGAGACATTCCAAAATAGCGAAAGGAAATATAAAGGCTATGTAGCTGAAAGCACATAGCATTCAAAACAGATTCACTGATATTACAAAAACAAATAAAGAATGATCAGATAGTCATTAATGTTACAACTTATACCAGACTATCTTGAAGATAATATCTTAAACTGTCTTGCCATATTCAATACACACAAGAAATATCCACCCATAACCCAATTACATTGCTCAATTCAGCACTGATGATGTTACCTAGCATGGGGACAAAACATCTGAACTATAACCAGAGATAGTGGGAACTGCCGATGCTGGAGAATCTGATATAACAAAGTGTAGAGCTGGATGAACACAGCAGGCCAAGCAGCATCAGAGGAGCAGGAAAGCTGAAGGTCTAGACCCTTCTTCAGAAATAGGGAAGGGGAAGGGGATTCTGAAATAAATAGGGAGAGAGGGGGAGGTGGATAGAAGATGGATAGAGGAGAAGATAGGTGGAGAGGAGACAGACAGGTCAAAGAGGCTGGGATGGAGCCAGTAAAGGTAAGTGTAGGTGGGGAGTTAGGGAGGGGATAAGTCAGTCCAGGGAGGACGGACAGGTCAAGGAGGCGGGACGAGGCTGGAAGGTAGGAGATGGGGGTGGGAGGACTGGATAGGTGGGAGGAAGGACAGGGTAGGGAGGCAGGGATGAGCTGGGCTGGTTTTGGAATGCGGTCAGGGGAGGGGAGATTTTGAAGTTTGTGAAGGCCACATTGATACCATTGGGCTACAGGGTTCCCAAACAAAATATGAGATACTGATCCTGAAACCTTCGGGTGGCATCGTTGTGGCACTGCAGGAGGCCCAGAATGGACATGTCATCTAAGGAGTGGGAGGGGGAGTTGAAATGGTTCGCAACTGGGAGGTGCAGGCGTTTGTCGTGAACCGAGCATAGGCGTTCCTCAAAGCGGTCCCCAAGCCTCCGCTTGATTTCCCCGATGTAGAGGAGGCCACATCATGAACAGCGGATACAGTATACCACATTAGCAGATGTGCAGGTGAACATCTGTTTGATTGGAAGGTCTTCTTGGGCCCTGGGATGGGGGTGATGGGGGAGGTGTAGCGGCAGGTGTAGCACTTCCTGCAGTTGCAGGGAAAAGTGTCGGGGGTGGTGGGGCTGGTGGGGAGAGTGGAGTAGACGAGGGAGTCACGGAGCGAGTGGTCCCTCCAGAAGACAGATAAGGGTGGGGGAGGAAAAATGTCTTTGGTAGTGGGTTCGGATTGCAGATGGCGGAAGTGTCGGAGGATGACGCGTTGGATCCGGAGGTTGGTGGGGTGGTACGTGAGGATGAGGGTGATTCTGTTTTGGTTGTTATTGAGGAGAGTGGGTGTGAGGGATGTGTTGCAGGAAATGTGAGAGACACGGTCGAGGGTGTTTTCGACCACTGTGGAGGGGAAGTTGCGATTCTATAACCAGCCAGCTCGGCAAGCAAATCAACAACCTCACTGTCTCTTCCAACTTGCTTTTTCTCCCTGTCTGGCTCACTTTCTCTCTTCGAAACTCTCCTCTCCTCTCCCTTTTTCCAGGCCCTTTCCTACAACCTCAATCTTTCATCCACATGATCCTGCCTCCCTACACCCCTTCCTCCATGTATTCACCTTGTATCCTCCCTACATCTTGTCCTTTCCTATCCCTACTCTCCCCTCGTCCCTCCCCAACCCGACTCAATCCCTATCACTACTACCTCCATTTCCCCTCTATCCCGGGTCCCCTGCCTCTCCTCCTCTCATTCCCACTCACACTCCTCCCAGATCCTCTCCTCCTACCATTATTCTCTCTGGCCCCCCACCTCTTTCCCCATCACACTACCTGTCTGGACCACCCATCCTCTTTCTCTTTCTCTGGTCTGCACCCCAAAATTAACCTTTTGTCTTCCTCCCTCAGTCACCTCCTGTCTCTCCCCCACTCATTTTTCTGTCCCCACTTCCTGTACCACAGCCCTGTTTCTCTTCCGTCAATTTCCTTCTCCTTCCCTGGCCCCCTTTCTCCCCCTCCTCACCCTGCTTCTTCCCGTCATCCCCTTCCATTACCTCTGCCTTCACTCTTTCCTCTCCTCCCCAGCTTTTCTGACCTCCCAACCCCAGAAGGATGAGCCAAGTGTTCCTGCTCCGTCATTCAAGCACTGAACCCGCCCCTTCATGATTGAGGTGTGGACGGACACTAGAAAGCACAGAGAGGCCATGGGGGCAGTACTTCACTGCGTTGTGTCCCTTCCCGTACAACTTGGGGCTTCAGAGAGCATAAGCCATCTCCACACCTGGGGTGTTACGGGAGCATGGACCCTCCCACACAAGAGCAGTGTGGCTGGGGGTGGTTGGGTGCACACCAGGGCAAGGTTAAGGGAGACGGGATCCTTCTGTGCTGCTTTAATTTTCTTCAAATTCAGAGTGATCACAGCTCCTTAATAGTCATCAGTCTTTTCAATGACTTTTTTGGAAGTTATTTATTTCTCCAAGTTCTCTAGCTTTCATATCATTCTCCACAGTAAATACTGACACAAAATACTTGGTTAGTGTCTCACCCATCTCCTGCAGTTTCACACATAGATGGCCTTATTGATCTTTAAGGGGTCCTATTCTCTCCCCAGTTACTCTTTTGCCCTTAATGTATTGGTAGTCTCTTTGGATCCTCCTTAGCACTGTTTGACAAAGCTATCTCATGTCCATTTTGCCCTCATGATTTCCCTCAAGTGTAATTCTACTGCACGCCTCAAGGGCAGTACTCAATCCCAGTAGTCCATAGCTGCCATATGCTTCCTTCTTTTCCTTGACCAGAGCCTCAATTTCTCTGGTCATCCAGCACTCCCTACACCTACCAGCCTTTCCCTTTACACCAACAGGAATATAGTGCCTCTGGACTCTCGATATCTCATTTTTGAAGAACCCCGCCTTCCAACCATCCCTTTAACTGCAAATAGCCTCTGCCAATCAGCTTTTAAAAGTTTTGCATAATACAGTCAAAATTGCCTTTACTCCAATTTAGAACTTTAACTCAGGTCTATCCTTTTTCTGTTTATCAGTTCCACCCAAATAACTTCGCTGGATGTACTCCCATGAATATCCTTTCTACGTACCGCCGTAATGCTATCCCTAGCCAAAAACTCCATTCTCCCTCTTCTGTTGCCTCCCCCCTTTCTATTCTGTCTACAGCATCTGTACTCTGGAACATTAAGCGGCCAGTCCTTCTCTTCCCTGAGCCACATTTCCATAATAGAACATAGAACATTACAGCGCAGTACAGGCCCTTCGGCCCTCGATGTTGTGCTGACATGTGAAACCAATCTGAAGCCCATCTAACCTACACTATTCCATTATCATAATAGGTATTGAATCCCAATTCCATGTTCCCAACCACACCCGGAGTTCATCTGCTTTACCTGTTAAGCTTCCTGCATCGAAATCAATGCAGTTTATCAGTTTTACCTCATTCTCTGCCTTTCTCTTGCCTTCCTTGACTATTTGACTTGCTCCTCTTCTCAGCTGTACCAGCCTCAGATTTATCTCTTTGGGTCCCAAACCTCTCTCCCTGCTTACTAGTTTAAAGTCTCCACAATCTTCCCCGCTTACCCAGATCTCATGTTGCATTAGTTTCACGACTTCCAAAGAATGAAGAAGGGAAGAATGGCAAAATCATCCCTTGTGGCTAACAGACAAGGGTGGGACATAACATGTATTCTGGAGAATAAGTAGGAGCTTAGAAAGCAGTATCTTATCATTCAAGAGTTGTGCACATGTTGCGGGTGACAAACCAACTAATCCTGATGACAAGCAGGATGGAGGTCCATTAATAGAAATGACAGGCTTAGTGACCATGCCAGACATGATGAAATTAACACAATTTGTATGGCTGACGTTAAGAAGCTGAGTCCATTCTGCAGATGATTGGGTGTCACAAGTACTGCACCCATATGGTCAGGACTGTGCTTTGGTATATCCTTATCTGATGGGCATTCCTCTCAAAAGGCAGGCCATTAAGAAAAAATATTGATCAGGATCAAAAGCTAGATGTTTTTTGTTCATGTTCACCATTTTATTTTCTAACATGCATGAATAACACAGAATTTGAGCCTTGTGTCCTGCTCCTTTGCTTGACCTTTCCTTTCTCTGCTCAATACCAGTTGTATATTATTCATCAGTCTATGCAGAATGAAAAAAATGAACACAAATGTAGCGTTTCTTTACTATTCAAATGACTTGTTGTTCTCTTTCTGACCTAGGAGTTAGCCTAGCAAGGTTCAAATTGGAATGACTGAGACACAGAGGTTGTTAGGTCAGCAAAAGGCCAATTTGAACCAATTCTGATACAACTTTCTTAAACATTGAAAAGATCCAAAGAAACAGTCTAAGAAGAAAAAGCTCCTCAGCTTTTGATGGCTGAGGCCCTTGATCAGTTTGCAAGTGTACAGCGATGCAAGAAAGTCAAGGTATTTTGCTAAGGACTGCACACTTCCTTCATCCAGTCGCCCCCGTTCCCCACCTCACCACCTCACCAACCCCAATCCTGAAGATTCTATTACCTCTGAGTGGACTAATCAGGTTGCAGTAGACAGCAAATTTTCTAACAAAAGGGTCACCTGTGATTCAAGCCCAAACAGAAACAGTGCAGCATCTTGGCAGAAGAATCAGGCAACGTTCATCAACATATTAGATAACTGTCACATTGTCTGTCTGGAGATACTGACTAACCCCACAATTTGTCTGATTCTGTACAATGTCTTTTTTTCATTCAATCCCGGTATGAGGGTGACTCTGGCTAGGCCAGTATTCATTGCTCATCCCTAATTGCACAAAGGACAAACATATTGCTCTGGCTCTGGACTCACATGTAGATCAAAGCAGGTAAGGTGGCAGTTTCCTTCCCTAAAAGATATAAGTGAACCAGATAGGTTTTTCCGACAATCAACAATGAAATAATGGTCATCATTTGACTCTTAATTTCAGATATTTATTGAACTCAAATTCCACCATCTGCCATAACATTACCTGGGTCTCTGAATTAACTGTTCAATGAATATACCACGAAGCCATTGCCCTCTCGCTCAGCTTTTAAGTTTGTTAACATGCCAAGTGAACATACCCAGCTCCAGTGCTCTAAAATTAAAAGCATATTACTGTGGATGCTGGAAATCTGAAGATAAAAACAAAGTACTGGAGAAACTCAGCAGGTTTGGCAGCATCGGTGGAGAGGGAACAGAGTTCACGCTTTAAGTCTGATATGACTCTTCTTCAGAATGAAGGTCTATAAGCCCATTCACCCTTGATATGACACCCACCACATCTACAAGTATGTGTTGAAGGGGCTGTAGAAGGTAGCAGAGTGGACACAGGCCTATCAGGAACAATTCAACAAAAGAAAATGTGAATTATTTTACAAATTTGCCTAAAATGTGCACATCACATAGGTACAGATTTCATGCAAATGGAAAGAGGTGTACAATTTTTCATTTGAGTAGAACTTCTCATTATACTGTCCTGTGACATTAATAATCCAAATCTGAAACCAGGCCAAATAAGGAGTTATTCAAACAGGCCTTCAAAATCCCTGCTCCTTCAAAGTCGCTTAAATGGAAATCATAAAAAGGGATTTGGATATATTCAGAGTCCATGAAGTAGGGGAATGATTGTGAAGGGTTTGCTCCATCTGGATTCCTCAAGGTTTTCTGGTACTGGGTTTGGAACCCATTCAAGGGTTAGAGTTGCTCAGACCATTCTCCAGGTCAGACATTTTCACACATGCGGAATCAGGCAATTTCTTGATTGGAAGAGTTTGTTTAAAGTACATTAAGAGAAGGGCTGTTGATGAAGTATTTCCTTACTGGTACCACAGACATTCAGTCAAAGTTGTGGAAATTGCCAAGCTGTGATGGGTTGCCCTCAAATAAGAAGCCTCTCTTCCAAAACAGCACAAAGAGAAAGAAACACAAAGGGCTAAGGTTCAACCATTGCTGAAATGGATGATTCATGTAATCACCCAGACAGAGAACAAAAAGAAACCAAATAGCCTGACAATGTTCTTCCTTTCCAGTTGACAGTACGGTCATGAGTATTCCCACTTCACACATCCCAGGGAAAACCCTGGATGGACAATGGCCTACACAAGATACTCTTAAGCTCCTGTTTCAAATTTGAGAAATGGATTCTTGTTGTGAAAGTGCAAGTTCCAGATGTGACCAGTGATTCTAGTGTCAGATACAGGGCTACTGTTTGAGGATACAGTCACAGTGGAGTGACAACTGATCTTCCATTGTTTGGGAACAGATTCTGGATCTGAACAGTTTATAGCTGAGAGGACTGGCTAGCTATGAGGCCCCTTCCCTCTGGCTCATCGTTCAAAAGGATCACAGCAATTTTCAGAGTATGCAAAGCATGGAAGACTCCTGGTTTATCCTTAACATCAATGTAGTTCAGTGTTGGCAGCTTACACTGGGAGCCAGAACTTGAGACTTGAGTACATAAGAAGGTTGACGCAACTGTGCCATGCAGAGAGACTGTGGCACCGTCTTTGACTCATTACTGAGAGGTTGCAGCACCAAACAGGCAGTTCTGAGGACTGTTGGAGTGACAGTAACATGGGCGTGCAGTAGCATTTAAGCAATGATAATGAGGGACTACTGCACTGTTGAAGAGGTGATACTGAGGGAGTGCAGCATTTTTAGAAGTGTGTTGAGGGAAACTGCATCAGGAAAGAGAAAGGAAAACACTGTATAACTAAGGCAGTGCTGTCCTGTTGTATCGAAAGTTCCTCAAGCTGACAGAATTTACAGTAGATTCTCAAACCATGCAACATACTGATCAAGGTGTAGAGATAGAAGGGAAAAACTGACAAAGGGTGTCAAGGAGAGAAAGACAGAGACAGAAAGAATGAGGAAAATCAGGAGACAGAGTTCAATAAAACGACCGTGAGAGAGACAGAGTGACAGGATGAGGGGAAGAGGGATACGCAGAGTGAGAAAGGAGACAATAACAGGGAAGGAGTGAGGGACAGAAAGAGCAACAAGTCTGAGTGTAAGGGAGACAAAGAAACATAAATGGACAGAGGGGTATGAGAGAGAAAGTTATTTTTTTTCCTGTTACGTAATGTACAAGGCTGAGCAAATCAGAATTGGAATAAACTAAAATCTCTCATCATCGTAAAGTCATTGCAGTTCCTGAAAAATTCAGTAGCTCTGAGAAAGGGTCATTGGTGCACAACGTTAACTCTGATTTTTTCTTCACAGATGCTGTCAACCCTGCTGAGCTTTTCCAGCAACTTCTGCTTTAGTTCCTAATTCACAGCATCCATAGTTCTTTGGGTTTTTATGTAGCTCAAATTATTGTTTGTGTTATGTCAGATATTTAACATTGTAAAAATGATTAATTCACGAGTGAAAAACAGCTTGATAGTTACAGAGTGCCACAGTTGGGAGAACTAACTTTGAGCAGAGAGGCCTACAAATTAAAGAGATGCAATGAGTGTAAGAATTCGATGCTAATTAATTTAAGCCAAGGGAAAACAGAAATAGAAGCAAAACAGCAAATGAAGTATTATCAGTTCTTAGTCCTCATTAAATAAGGGACCAATTAAGCCAACATTTTGGAGGCAAGAGCAAAAACCAAATCATCAACGTTATGTTAGTAAACTAAAGATCCATTTATTAAACTGAACAGTACATGAGACTAAGATAAGATTTTGAGATAAATTTCATTGAAGAGATTAAAATAAAATCTCTTTCATAAACATTTTATCAAAAAAGTAAAGAAAAGAAAAAATAAAGAACAGGAACATAGACAGTGCGTCAGGAGAACAGAATAAGGAGTATTTGGTCAGTGCCACTATCCTGGATGATCATACCTGGAGGAAATGCCATTCTGCTCAGTCACTGAGCTGGTAAATAAACAGATAATACAAATCATCCATATTATTCAAATAAGAATGTGACAACATATGACACATACAGCTACAGCAAGAGGAGAGTTTGACTGATAATCATCAAGGTTAGGGGAATCCAGTGAAAGCCTAACCTTAACATATCCATGTTGTTTTTTTTTGTTCAGTTGTAACTTTGTGACGCATTCAATAACATTAGTGTTACTGCAGGCATCAGTATTTTTCAACAACAGATGATCTGCTTACAATGTTAGGGATAGACGATAGCTTTGTGCTTTTTTAACCCTGAGTCATTAATCCAAAGACCCAGGTAACGTTCTGAGGATCTGGGTTCAAATCCTATGCACAGCAGATCGTGGACTTTGAAATTAATGAAAATCTGGCATTGAGAGTATAATGAAGATGATAAATCCATTGTCAATTGTTAGAAAAATCCATCTGGTCCACTAATGTCCTTTATGGAAGGAAACTGCCATCCTTATCTGGTTTGGTTTATGTGCAACTCAGAGCTACTGTAAGGTGGTTGACTCTTAACTGGTTTCTGGACAATAAGGGATGGGCAATAAGTGCTGTAAGATTTTAGAGCAGATTTGGAGCCCGGGTTGTTTATGTTGTGGTTGGTTGGCTCACCGAGCTGGTTCATTGTTTTTCCGCAGACGTTTTATTGCTCTGCTGAGTAACATCATCAGTGTAGCCTCCAGTGAAGTGCTGTTGTGTTTTCCTGCCTGTTATTTAAACTCTGGAGTCCGTTGAGCTGGACCACCTCACTTCCGGTGTTCCTTCGCAGTGGGGTGTATATGGGGTCGAGTTCTATGTGTTTGTTGATGGCTTTCTTCATGGAGTACCAGACTTCTAGGAATTCCCGTGCTTTTCTCTGCTTTGCTTGTCCCAGGATCTTGGCATTATCCCAGTCAAATTGGTGGTTCTCCTTATCCATGAGTGTAGACAGGAGTGAGTATTGGTCGTGTCTTTTTGCAGCCAGTTGATGTTCGTGTACCCTTGTTGTTAATTTCCTTCCTGTTTGTCCAATGTAGTGTTTGTCACAGTCTCTGCAAGGAATCTTGTATATGACACTGGTCCTGTCCATAGTGGATAGTGGGTCTTTGGTCCGGGTGACCAGTTGGCGAAGGATTGATGTGGGTGTGTGTGTTACTCTGATGCCCAGTGGTCAGACGTTCAGACGTGTTCCTGATGTAAGGTAGAGTGATGATTGTGTCAGGGTGTGTAATATCTTCTTGGTGTCGTTCATGTAATAGGCATCTTCTGACATTAATGCTGGCCTGGCCAGTGGCACCTTCATCCCATGAATGAATAAACAAAAAAGTATTATTTCAAGGTTTTTCTCTCAGTTATTTTTTGAACAGAAGAATGACATACACAATTTCCACCCGAAAGGAACAGTTGCTGAATCGAGAGAATTTCAAATGATTACCAATGGAACAGGATAATATTCTCTCAGAAGGTAATGCAGCTTTGAAGGTCTTGGAAGACGATTAAAGACAGGTCACTGAACATTTTTAGAATGGAGGTAGATAGATTCTTGTTAGGCAAATGAATCAACGGGAATCAAGGAAGCATGGAGATATGGAACTCAAAACCGGCACAGATCAGTCGAGATCTTATTGCGTGGTGGAGCAGATTGGATGGATATAATGGTTTAATTTTACCCCTATTTTGAATGCTCATATGATTTCCAGTTCACATTGCCGCTGTGGAAAATCATTGTCCAGTGAAATTTCCATGTACTTTTCCTTGGCAACATCAACGATGTTATTTGGTCCTTTTGATCTGTTCTGGCTCATTGGTCAAGTTATGTAATTAACCCACCATTATGCTGTTTCTACTTAGCCCTGAAAAAGACAGTGGTAGCTAGTGGAGGGGCTAGGTGGGCATAGTGGGGATAGAGGCCATGCTCTTGGATTAAAGTTCAATTCCCAAAGTAGCAACTGGCATTTAAATTCAGTTCACCAAACATTGCCTTGAAAGCCTTCAGCTGGATTGTGGTGAATCTGTGGAACTCTTTGCGAGATAAGGCTGTGGAAGCCAAAACATTGAGTGGATTTAAGTCAAAGATAGTTAGGTTCTTGATTAGTCAGGTGGTCAAAGTTTACAGAGATACGTCTCTCAATCCCATTCTCCTGCCCTACCAGCCATGATCGAATGGTGGAACAGGCTCGATGGGCCAGATAGCTGAATTATACTCCAATATCTTATGGTTTTATGGGCTTATTAGCCACGGAAGGAATGTTTGTAATGTGGTCAGACAAGTTGATTATCATTCTGCATATCCTTCTAATGCCCCTAATAGCATATGGTAAGAGTGGCTGAATCTGCTGGTCAGCAATCCCACAGAAGAAAATTGCACACCATTGCAATGACTTGCCAATTAATGGGGATTAATCTGGGAGAAATCCATGGCCCATTCCTAAAAGAAGGATGGCAGAAAAGACAGACAGAGGCAGATAATCAGTCAATATTGTCTGTCACTGCTTGCATGACAAATTGCTCAGATTATGGTTTCTGTATTGTCTCTGACATTTAATGTTGTAAAAACGATTAACTCAAGCAAACAACAGCTTGATAGCGAAAGAGCTCAAGCACAGATGGCCTAGAAACAATAGACGTGAAGAAGAAGTTTCCACTTGTAGGAGAGACTAGGATCTGAAGGCACAGCCTCAGTGAAGGGATGACCACTCAGAACTGCGATGAGGAGAAATATTTTCAGCCAGAGGGTGATGAGTCTGTGGAACTGATTTCTACAGAAAGCAGTGGAGTCAAAGTCATTGAGAGTGTTGACAACGGAGATAGATTTTCTTTTTAATTGGTAAGAGGATTAAAATTTGCAAGCAGTAGACAGGGGAATGGAGTTGAGGAAAAATATCCGTTATTGAATGACGGAGCAGACTCAACGGGCTGAATAGCCTAAGTTTGCTCCTGTATCTAATGAAATAATTGCACTTCGGAAGGATGACATTTGTCAAGTGTGGTGCATCGACATGGAATTGAGCAATGTTACTGGGTTATGGGTGGATATTTCTTGTGTGTATTGAATATGGCAAGACAGTTTAAGATATCATATTTAAGATAGTCTGGTATAAGATAAGTTGTTACAATAATGACTATCTGATCATTCATTATTTGTGTTTGTAATATCAGCAAAGCTGTTTTGAATGCTATGTGCTTTCAGATACATAGCCTTTAGATATCCTTTCATTATTTAGGAATGTCTAGCCTTATCTGTTGATGTACTCTTAGATTTGTACTTTTATCTCCTCTTATCATGGTCTGTTTATAACTTCCCATTCAGTGTTATTCTCTGCGGTCTTGTCTCTGTTCTTTGATTTACAATATCTCTCCAAGTTGCTTTCCTTGGCTCACTGTTTGGTTTAAAGCCCTCTGCCCTGGCCAACTATGTGGTTCATGGAATCACCATTGGTCAGCTGTAAATCAAACCTGTGACATGGCCCTTCTTTCACCAGTAATGGTGCCAGTGCTCCATGAACCAGAACATACTTATATTTGGGCCCTGACTTCACTTCGTTAATCCAAAATGTGTGTCGCTCAGGTAATATTCCAGCAATTGTAGATTGGCCACCAGGCCATCTGAAACTATTCCCGTTTAACACTACTGTAGTGGTGGTTGTCCTGGATCACACTGGTGTCCAGGAGATCTCATATTCTACAATCACAACATGCCTCCTGTTTTGCAAACTTAAATAGGATGCAAATAAGTAATTTATTAATTAATGCCTCTTTTCAGTACTTGGTAACATTATAACTCAAATCTCAGAAAGAAATAAACTTTACTCCTTTCAAATAGGATAAACATACAAATTATCATGATCAAACACTACTATCAGTTGGCATTAGTATTGCTCAAACCTTATTTTGATAACTTTTATTCATCTATTCAAAGAGATTTTGAAGATCAACGAGCAAAATATCCACCATCAAATTGTTACTTTGTTTTCCTAAGATGTCAGACTTTGATTTCTCTCGAAACATGTCTGCTGTCCTCCTGGATAGCTCCAATAAGCAATGCTGACTGGCATTGGTTTTCCAATCACTTCATCTTCCAACTGACATTGACTGCCTCCATCTAGCTTATCTGTAGTCAGTAACCTTCCTAACATGTAAAAAGTATTTATATCAGCACTTGCTACGGCCAAATGCCGGAAAATAGGATTAGGATAGATGGCTGTTTTTGAATCGCACAGGCACAGTGGAATGAAGGGTCTTTCTCTTTGCTGTGGATCATGATGACTGTATGGGTCCTCTCTCTGCTTATTCTTATGACTGATTGCTTGTGTGATCCATCAACTCACTGTTCTAACAAATACAGTCTGTGTCCAGATCTTGCTTTTGCGCACTATTTAACTGATACTGACTTCCTTTAGGTCCTAATCTCACTCGCTTCCCTAACTGATGCTGACTGCCTCTGGATCTTCTTCTCACTTGCTGCCTAACTCCATTATCTTTTCCCTGCTTGTAACAACTTTTATTAAATATTTTTCCATAAGATCAACATGAATTCTGATAATGACAAAATGACATTAAAGTAGTGCTCATAGTTTGATAGCTTTTCGAATCAAACTGAAAGGATATTTGACAACTGTTTTTAACTGCTCTCGGAACTGACTCTGGGTCACTGTGTAGATGCAAGTGTTTGAGCAGGTACTGAGGAGCTGGAGCAGGTATCCAGTGGTACCCATAGTGGGTGAAGGTGGAGATGAACCATACACAAATGCAATTCTCTGTTGGATGAAACATGTAACATTAGTCATCCATAACAGGATGAAACTGCCTGAGATAGAAAAGAGTAAAATGATGGACTTCCTGCGCCTTTCCATCTCTGGGTCACTTGGACCCTCCCTCTCAGGTTCCATCCAGAGTCTCCTTCGGGCTTTACTTGCTATGAAGATGTGTCTGACTGTCAGAATGTTAAAGAGAACAATCAGAAGAAATGGGACTATTGGAGTTAGAAAGCGATGGAGAAATACATATACAGTCCAGAAGATTGAAGTGTAATATTCTGCTTTTTTGATGCAAAACCACTCCAGGTTATTGAAAGTGTATTTAGCTCCGTATTTGAAGAACCAGGGAATGCTTTCCAAACAGCCCAGCACACTCACTGTTCCAATAACCACTAGTGCTGTTTTCTCAGTGCAGTATTTTGTTCTTAGCTTCTTACAACAAATAGCCACAAATCGATCAAAGGTGAAAACAACCGTGAGCCATACTGAACACACTGTGGTGGCAAACATAAGCACTTCTACCAAACTACATACAAAAGTAATATCCAGGAAAGAAACTGGAAAGTAAATGATAAACCATCTCAACATTACATCAGTGATGACAACCAGAAGATCTGCTGCAGCCATGGCCACCAAGTAACGATTGACACATTTGGACAGTCCACAGGTTCTGCGAGATAGGATTGTGATTGCCATCAAGTTAACTGTTAAACAAAAGGTTAAATTTACTGCACAGATACAATGTGTCTGTGTCATAACATAAAGTGCTAAATTTGCACAAATGTTATCTGAAAATGCCTATTTATTGCACATGCTTTCTTGGTAAGAAAAATGAAAATGCTTATAGCTAATTTTTAAAAAAGACAGACAAGTCTTTTGAAATTGCACATCGTAGTGTTTCAGACATCAAACGGATGAAGATTGGAAAGTCTGTTTGATCCAATTTAATTCCATTATCAGGAAATACCACATTTTGTCCTGGGGTATTTCTTGCTGGCCAAATAATTATTTCTGACATATGGATGCGAGTCGCAGTTTGGGACCTTGTTGAGTCCTTAGGATAACAGATCCAGAGATTGACAATTCCAATGGAAATTCCTGTCTGCCTGGAAACCTCTGAAAATCCTCTTTTATCTTGGACAGTTTAGGTGGTCCTGCTGCAGTTAATTAAATAGTAACTCAAGAAAGATTAGACTATTGAGTATCTAATCTGATTCCTGAGCAAAATAAACATCTGAATTCACAAATTACAACAAACAGAACTGCTCCATCTCCAAATACACGCACACATGCACACACAATCTCTGCCCACCCCCCAGAGAAACCTGTGAGCCTCAATCTACCTCCAATCTCAACTCTAGGATCCAGCACACCTACCACTTCAAGACACAGCTCCTGCAGCCCCTGAGATCTGATTCCCACCGTCCCCCTGCTCCCTTCTCCGGTATTTCTCATACTTTCCCTCAGACCTGAAGTGCATTAGGACCCCAGTCCCAATATTCCCCTCACATACTTGAGACTTAACAAAGTCTGATTACTGGCGCTAACAAGCTCTTGCTCCAGACCGACACCATGTCACCAGTCGCATAGGGTCCAAGGTGTACTAGCTAGATGGATAGAGAACTGGCTGGGCAACAGGAGACAGAGAGTTGTCGTGGAAGGGAGTTTCTCAAAATGGAGAACTGTGACCAGTGGTGTTCCACAGGGATCTGTGTTGGGACCACTGTTGTTTGTGATATACATAAATGATCTGGAGGAAGGTATAGATGGTCTGATTAGCAAGTTTGCAGATGACACGAAGATTGGTGGAGTAGCAGATAGTGAAGGGGACTGTCGGACAATGCAGAATATAGATAGATTAGAGAGTTGGGTGGAGAAGTGGCAGATGGAATTCAATCCAGGCAAATGCGAGGTGATGCATTTTGGAAGATCCAATTCAAGAGCGAACTATACGGTAAATGAAAAAGGCCTGGGGAAAATTGATGCACAGAGAGATCTGGGTGTTCAGATCCATTGTACCCTGAAGGTGAAAATGCAGATCGATAGAGTGGTCAAGAAGGCATATGGCATGCTTTCATTCATCGGACGGAGCATTGAGTACAAGAGTTGGCAGGTCATGTTACAGTTGTATAGGGCTTTGGTTCGACCACATTTGGAATACTCCATACAGTTCTGGTCGCCACATTACCAAAAGGATGTGGATGCTTTGGAGAGGGTGCAGAGGAGGTTCACCAGGATGTTGCCTGGTATGGAGGGCGATAGCTATGAAGAGAGGTTGAGTGGATTAGGATTATTTACATTAGAAAGACAGAGGTTGAGGGGGGACCTGATTGAGGACTACAAAATCAAGAGAGGTATAGACAGGGTGGATAGCAAGAAGCTTTTTCCCAGGATGGGGGACTCAATTACTAGGGGTCACGATTTCAAGGTGAGAGGGGAAAAGTTTAAGGGAGATATGCGTGGAAAGTTCTTTACGCAGAGGGTGGTGGGTGCCTGGAACGCGTTGCCAGCGGAGGTGGTAGAGGCAGGCACTATAGCGTCATTTAAGATATATCTGGACAGACACATGAATGGGCAGCGAGCAGAGGGATACAGATCCTTGGAAAATAGATGACAGGTTTAGATAGAGGATCTGGATTGGTGCAGGCTTGGAGGGCCGAAGGGCCTGTTCCTGTGCTGTAATTTTCTTTGTTTGTTGTTCTATTCCATCAGCACCTGACACCACCTGCCTCGCTGTCTTAAACAACTCTTTCCAGCTATCAGTCATGGCCCTCTCACCTCAGCTCTCGGCACCTGATGTATCTGGCATACCCCTTACCTTGTGCCCCATCTGGCACCCTACCTACTATTGTCTCAAATGTACCTACCTAGCACCCTTCCCTGTACATATCTTGCATTTGAATTACTTGGTGCCTTACCCCTATACTTACATAAAACATTACCTACCTGCGATTCTACCTCCTCCTCACCTGATGTCCACCTTTTGTATGTTCTGCAGTTTGAATCTGCTTTCTATTTCAACTTGGTTTGGTCAGAAAGTGACCTATATATATATTTTTTCTTTTAATCATTAACACGGTGAGGGTGTTGCTGGCTAGGCAGCATTTATTGCCCAATCCTAATTGCCCAGAGGGCAGTTCAGACTCAACCACATTGCTGCGGATCTGGAGTCACATGTGGGCCAGACCTGATAAGAATGGCAGTTTCCTTCGCCAGAGAGCATTAGTGAACCAGATGGGTATTTCTGAAAATTGACAATGGATTTGTGATCATCATTAGATTCTTGTTTCCAGATTTTTTTAAATTGAATTTAAATTCCACCAGCTGCTGCAGCAGGATTCAAGCCGGAGTCCCCAGAATATTATCTGGATTGTGTTATAATATTCTATACATAGAATTTCATAGATTTCATAGAATAGAATCCCTTCAGTGTGGAAACAGGCCTTCGATCCAACAAGTCCACACCGAACCTCAGAGAATCCCACCCAGACACATCCCCCTACAACCCACCTAATCTACACCTCCCTGAACACTACAAGCAATTTAGCACGGCCAATCCACCTAACCTGCACATCTTTGGACTGTGGGGGAAACCAGAGCACCCGGACGAAACCCACGCAGACACAGGGAGAATGTGCAAACTCCACACAGACAGTCGCCCGAGGGTGGAATCGAACCCGGGTCTCTGGTGCTGTGAGGCAGCAGTGCTAACCACCGTGCCACCATGCCGCCCTTTGGTAACAAACTCCTTGTATCAGTGCTTTTTCATTTACCCCACTCAAAGCTGACAAACACAAGTTGCTTTATCGAGTTTTCCTTCAGAACATCCAAGCATAATCTGAAGGATTATGCTTGGATGTTCTGAAGGAATATCTATGCAAACGACGACGAATACTCAGTTTGAAGCCTATGGCCTCTCTTTTTAATTTGGCCATAATATGTTTCAGTATTTCAGTTTGTTCTAATTTGCATTGCTCAACAGTGATGGATAACTTCCTTCTGGATCCTTTAAATATTTGCAATTATTCACGACAATTTCAACACTATTTTGATTGTGTGATAAGATCACAGAATGAATTGTAGTTTTTTGGAATCAATATCACAATCTATTGAGTAAGGGCGGAACATACTTAACCTATCTTTTGGGTTGAGAGTCAGTTAGCTAAGTTGGCTGGAGGGCTTGTTTTCAATGCTGTGCAATGCAAAGTGTACCCACCAGTCCTCTGGTGCTAGCCATATATTTAAGGAAGATTGGGAAAGTTTGGCCATTTACTCAGCAGTCACCATCCGTATTCCTCTAACATACCTGGATCCATTTGAACCGATTGTGGTGATGAATAAACTTTAAGTAAACCAGCATATCTGATGTCAGTTCTTTGTCTGTGCTTTTCACTTGTTGTAAATTAGTAAACCTTCCTCACTTCTTCACTCTACACTGCTCCAAACAAGCCAAGAAAACCAAGTGCATTCATAACAGCCTTCTCAATTTTTTTCCCATCTTCAAAGTATATTTTATATTTAGGTGGCACGGTGGCTCAGTGGTTAGCACTGCTGCCTTACAGCACCAGGGCCCCGGGTTCAATCCCGCCCTCGAGTGACTGTCTGTGTGGAATTTGCACAGTTGTCCCCGTGTCTGTGTGGGTTTCCTCCGGATGCTCTGTTTTCCTCCCACAGTGCAAAGATGTGCAGGCTAGGTGGATTGGCCGTGCTAAATTGCCCATAGTGCTCAGGGATGTGTAGATTAGCTGGGTTATAGGGTTTTGGGTCTGGGTGGCATGCTCTGAGGGTCCGTGTGGACTTGTTGGGTTGAAGGGCCTGTTTCCACACTGTAGGCATTCTATGTTATTTATGTTCTCACCTTCCAGGGTGATTCTAATATTCTCCAATTTGCTTCCAAGTAGCTCATTCCATATTTTCTACCTAAGGCCACTTGAATTGAATTAATTCACAGAGAACATTTGTCTCAATACTAATTACAATCAGTTCTATATCTGCCCCAGCCTGAAATGAAACCAATCATACAGCAGTACATTTTCTGTTCTCTGTGCTCACACAGCCACTGATACACCACTGTCATCAATGTCAGCTTAACTTGTAAATAGCTTTTTCAAATGATTTTAAATCATTTTCAGTTATTTAAAGCAGGGTTGTACACAGGCAGGAAATGAGTTAATTATTGTTCCAATAATCATATTTTGTAAGAAGCACAATGTTAACTTAGTTAAAACAAAATATTATGATTTTATAGTCTTGAATATCTCACAATGGTCAATCGCTAATTTACCAATTTACCATTGTTAAATCCAGCATAATATTGACTCGTGACAGATTTTGTGCTCGAAACAGAAACAAGTAATTTTGCAAGAAAACATGACAAGACGCAGTCTTATATTCCAACTGAGTTCTGAGCACAATTTGCAGCTGAATTATGCATTAAAGCTGAGTCAAAGTAGAAACATTTGTCTGATTGCACAATGCCAAACAGGTATTAGTAACTTACTGGGCACTCCAATCGCCCCAAGTACAGGGCAGTAAATAAATTCAACATCAGCGAGTGTTGGAAACAGATTGAACGGATACTTCATACTCAGAGGAAAGCAGTTGTAGCTTACCCAAAAGCAATCCAAGCTTATCTGGAACTATGATCATCATTTATACGTACAAAACAGATCCTCCAGGGATACAATTTGGCTGGAAGATCATTGGTATTAGTTCCAGTTCTATTAACAAACATATCTGAGAGAGACATACAGCATCAGAATAAACATTAATACTGAAATACAAGAGTTAAATGATGGAGAGAAACAAACAAACATACTTCAGGGTTCAGCATACTGAGGGCGTGAGTAACAGAGCGGTGGTGTGAAAGATAGTGATTTTTTTTTGTTTGGTTTAACCTCTACAACCGCAACAGCATCTCATATCAGATGGTTCATTTATTTCTTATTGTCATTATCACCACGACTAAAATGAACAATGAGCCAGTGAAGAGTAAGTGAACAACTGAACTCATTCAAAGAAGAGACAGTGGCAGAAAAGAAGTGGAGATTTTCCACGAACCAGAAAACAGGGTAACTGACAGATCGAGTTCTTTGAATGAATAAAAATTTCGAGATTATCATGAAAAAGATAGGATTAACGTTAAAAAAAATCCGATCTAAATACATTACAGAACCAAGTCTAACACAGGATGTATAAAAGAAACATTAAACTGAGAACAAAAGAGACGAGCATAGATCAAGAGAAATGATGCTAAGAACACTTTTGATTTTATATGTTTAGAGTTCAGGAGGAATGGAGTAACTGGTAGTTTACAAGTTTAGTTACTTTGTTATTGATAGGGCATTCACGCCATAGTGCGAATTCATGAGAATTTTTGAACATACCTTGCTTCATTTATCGTCTTATAGGCTGTAACTTACCAGTTCAGACGAACACTGGAAATGGCTTTAATTCCAGAACTTCGTTCATCCAATTAACTCTCGGCCAATTGGTTGAACTCCCAAAGCAAAAAGCTCTGAGCCTTCCGCAAAAATGGAATACAGCAGATGCTGGATTTCTGAAGTAAAAAAAGAAACTACTCAAAATCACTCTTGAGGGAAGCTGTATTCTGTTGAGGGAGAAGTAGTTTAGATTTCAGCTTAATGACTTTTCAATGCGTTTCCAGTATTTTCTATTCTTATTAGCTCTGACCCTAATCAATTGGAAAGGTTAGACAGAACTTTTTGAAGATTTTCTAAGCCAACAGAGCCCTGGTAGACACTGTAAAATATTATCCCTTAACGAATAGGTATTATCACTGTGACATATGCTGCTTTCCCTCTTTGATGAGAACAAGACACTGGTTTGAAGCAGAAGACCCTTCTGAATCAACTTTAATGTCTTATTGTCATCCCGGCTGAAGTGAATGTCATTCGCAAAATCAGAATAACGTTGAGTTGCTGAAAAGATCAGCACAAATTTCTTTCACCAGCAGTCGATACCTCTGCTGCTGATTTCACAGCTTCCTGCTCATTATCTACTTCCATTAGATCTTTCAGATTGAATGTATTTTGCTCCAGATTGTTCCTGTAAATGGTTTCTGGACACACTGTTTGTTTAAGTCATTGCAGACAAATTGACCTTTGAATTTATTTGCAGGAAAATATATTGAATTAAGAGATTGTGAATATGTGAATGTCTCTGCCATGGATTAAATGTTTATTTTACCAATATTTATTTGGAGGCCCTGACATTTTGAGCATTAATGGTTTGGCTACGTTATATGAATGGAAGAAATGCTGCGAGGAGGTTATATATTGAACAAAGAAAACTTACAGCCCAGGAACAGGCCCTTTGGCCCTCCAAGCCTGTGCTGATCCAAATCCACTGTCTAAACCTATCGCCCAATTCCTAAGGATCTGTGTCCCTCTGCTCCCCACCTACTCATGCATCTGTCCAGACGCACCTTAAATGAATCTACCGTGCCTGCCTCTACTACCTCTGCTGGCAACGCGTTCCAGGCACCTACCACCCTCTGTGTAAAGTACTTTCCGCGTGTATCCCCCTTAAACTTTTCTCCTCTCACCTTGAATGCGTGACCCCTCGTTATTGAATCCCTCACCCTGGGAAGCTTATCTCTATCAAAAATGTTCCTGGATCAAATTGATCCTAGAAACTTATCTGAGTTATCAATTCACTCCTTTATTCAGGATAAAACAATGGAAAAAGTGCATTTAAATCAGAAAAGAGTCTGATGCTGCCTGACCTGCTGGGCTCTTCCAGTTCCACATTTTACCGACTCTGACTTCCAGCATCTGCAGTCCTTACTATCTCCTGGACAGAACATGCTCTGTGCAGGGACGATAGTCCATATTCCTCTCTCTGTACAGTCACTTCAGTCTTCCTTCAGCAAGAAGATAATCAGCTTAATTCCACTATCAGAAGATTTATACAATCATGAAACTTCAAATTGTAGTCTCAGCACAGAATCCAGGACCTAAACTGAGATGCACGGTCAGTGATTTAAATCATTGCTTATGCAGGATCCCAGTATTTAAACTTTCAGATAAACAGCATATGATTTCTAAGTAGATTTGTAGCTTGGGTTTTGGATGTTGTAGCTGGTTGACTCGCCAAGCTGGTGGGTTGGTTCGCAGGCGTTTCGTTACCCTACTTGGTAACATTATCAGTGCAGCCTCTGAATTCTCCAAATGGAGAATTCCTAACAAAGGTACACAGGAAAGCCACTCACACTGACACAGTACTGAATTTCAACAGCCACCACCCCAACACATACAAATGAAGTTGCGTGAGAACATTGTTTAAACAGGCAACAACACACTGTAGCAGTACAGAGCTACGCCAAAATGAAGAAGAGTACACCTTGCAAGTATTCAAAGACAATGGATACCCGAAAAACTGGGTCAGAAGATGCCTATTACATGAACAATACCAGGAAGATACTATACGCCCCGACACACTCATCACGCTAAAGCAGGAAGACACCTGAACTGACCACAAGACTCTGTCGACCACTATGCATCAGAGTAGCACACAAACCCACATCACCACTACAACAACTGATCACTCGAATCAAAGACCCACTCCCTACTATGGACAGGACCAATGTCATACACAAGATTCCTTGCAGAAACTGTGACAAAGACTACATTGGACAAAAGGAAGGAAATTAACAACAAGGGCACACGAACATCAACTGGCTACAAAAAAACACGACCAATACTCACTCGTCTCTATCCACATGGATAAGGAGAACTACCAATTCAACTGGGATAACACCAAGATCCTAGGACAACCAAAGCAGAAACAAGCACGGGAATTCCTAGAGGCCTCGTACTCCACGAAGAAAGCCATCAACAAACACATTGAGCTCGACCCCTTACACACTCCACTGCAGAGGAAAACAAGGGAATCCAGCTCAATGGACTCCAGAGTTTAAATAACAGGCAGGAAAACACAACAGCGCTTTATTGGAGGCTGCACTGATGGTGTTACCCAGCAAGGTAATGAAATGTCTGCGGAGAAACAACAAACCAGCTTGGCGAGCCAACCAACTCCAAGTGTATGGTTTTTTTCAACAGTGCCTATACTTCCATCAGGTCACCCTTCAGTCTCCAATGTTCAACTGAAAACAAGTCAAGTTTTGTCAAATCTCTCCTCATAGCTAATATCCTCGAAACTACACAAAATCCTGGTAAATCTTTTCTGTCATGTCTCCAAAGACAGGTTGGGGCTTTTCCAGCTTAGGAGGTTGTGGTGTGTCCTTATACAAGTGTTTAAAATCATGAGTGGCATAGTTAAGATGAATAGCAAAGATCTTTTCTTTATATTAGGGGGATTCAACAGTAGAGGTCATATTTTTCAAGGTGAGAGAAGAAAGATATAAAAGGTACTTAAGAGGCATCTTCTTTTTTCCACAAACATGGTGGTTCATATGCGGAATGAACTATCAGATGAAGTTGTAGATGTAGGCACAGTTACAACTTTTAAAATACATTTGAATAGGTACATGAATAAGAAAAGTTGTTCGGCATAGGAGAGTTGGACCAAAGGGTCTGTTTCCGTGATCCACGATTCTATCCTTCTGCTCGTGTGGTCTAAAATGTTCCACATGTGGCCTAATAAAGGTTTTCTACAGCTCCAACATGGCCTGCCAATTTTTATACTCCATGCTCTGACCGATGAAAGCAAGCAAGCTATCTGTCTTCACAACGACCTTATCCACTTCTGTTGCCACTTTCAGGGAAGTGTGCACTTGTATGTCTTAATCCCTCTATATGTTAGTGCTTCTAAGTGTTGTTCCATTTACTGTGGACTTTCTTCATGCGTTAAAGTTTCCAAAATACATTACCTTGCTTTTGTCCAAATAATTCATTTCTCTTCTCCAGCCTCCAGCAGATCTGTATCTGTTGTATCCTCTGGCAATCTTCCTCACTATCTGCAGTATCTTTGTCACTATTTTTGCGTCGGCCGCAAAACTACTAATCAGAACATTTATAAATGCCTCACCTACTGATCATCTTTTCAGCTCATGGATCCGATGTGCCTTCACCTTTTGTTTCAGCCTGCCATGGGAGACCTTGATAAATGTCTTGCTAAAGTCCATGTAAACACAATCTATCAGAGAACACAGAACATAGAACATTACAGCGCAGTACAGGCCCTTCAGCCCGAGGTGTTGCGCCAACTTGTGAAACCAATCTGAAGCCCATCTAACCTACACTATTCCATTATCATCCATATGTTTATCCAACGACCATTTAAATGCCCTTAAAGTTGGCGAGTCTACAACTGCTGCAGGCAAGGCATTCCACACCCTTACTACTCTCTGAGTAAGGAATCTACCTCTGACATCTGTCCTATATCTATCACCCCTCAATCTAAAGCTATGTCTCCTCGTGCTAGCCGTCACCATCCGAGGAAAAAGGCTCTCACTGTCCACCCTATCTAATCCTCTGATCATCTTGTATGTCTCTATTAAGTCACCTCTTAACCTTCTTCTCTCTAACAAAAACAGCCTCAAGTTCCTCAGCCTTTCCTCATAAGACCTTCCCTCCATACCAGGCAACATCCTGGTAAGTTTCTTCTGCACCCTTTCCAATGCTTCCACATCCTTCCTATAATGCAGTGACCAGAACTGTACGTAATATCCAAGTGTGGCCGCACCAGAGTTTTGGACAGCTGCAACATGACCTCATGGCTCCGAAACTCAATCCCTCTACCAATAAAACCGAGCACACCGTACGCCTTCTTCGCAACCCTATCAACCTGGATGGCAACTTTCAGGGATCTATGCACATGGACACCGAGATATCTTTGCAGAGAAGTGGAGGAGTGGATTGGGAGGCAGATACTGGAAAGGTGCAGAAGTCACAGGGTTGTAGTCATGGGTGACTTCAACTTTCCAAATATTGATTGGAAACTTTTTAGTTGTAATAGTTTAGATGGAGTGGATTTTGTCCAGTGTGTTCAGGAAGGATTCCTGACACAGTACGTAGATAGAGAAACACAAGGAGAGGCCACTTTGGATTTGGAGCTTGGCAATGAACCGGGCCAAGTGTTAGACCTGTTGGTCGGAGAGCATTTTGACGGTAGCAATCATAACTGTTACTTTTACAATAGCCATGGAAAAGGATAGGTACATACTGCAGGGTACGGTTTATTAGGGGAAGGGTAATTACAATTCTGTTAGGCAAGAACTGGGTAACATAAAATGGGAACAGATGCTGTCAGGGAAGAGCATTTTTGAAATGTGGGGATTATTTAAGGAATGCATACTGCTTGTGCTCGATATGTTTGTTCCTACCAGGCAGGGAAGATGTGATCAAGAGAGGGAGCCTTGGTTTTCGAGAGAGGTCGAACGACTAGTTCAGAGAAAGAAAGATGCTTACATAAGGTTTAGGAAACAAGGGACGGAAAAGGCTCTAGAGGGATACAAGTTATCCCGGAAGAGCTGAAGAAAGGGCTTAGGAGAGCTATAAGAGGGCACGAGAAAACCTGGGCAGATAGGAGCAAGGAAAACTCCAAGGTTTTTTACATGTACGTGAGGAATAAGAGAATGACCAGAGAAAGGGTAGGGCCAATCAAGGATTGCAAAGGGAATTTGTGCACGAAGCCTAAAGAGATTGGAGAGGTTCTTAATGAATACTTTTCTTCAGTATTCACAACTGAGAGGGACATAGGGGAGGACAGTGTGAAACAGGCTGGTAGGCTACAGGAGGTTGATGTTAGTAAGGAAAATGTACTAGGATTTTGAGGAACTTGAAGATAGATAAGTCCCCCGGGCCTGATGGGATTCATCCAAGGATTCTATGGGAAGCAAGGGAAGAGATTGCAGGGCCTCTGGCGCTGATCGTTTCATCCTCATTGTCCACAGGTATAGTGCCGGCAGATTGGAGAGAGGCAAATGTCATTCCCTTGTTCAAAAAAGGGAATACGGATAACCCGGAAGTTACAGGCCAGTTAGTCTTACGTCAGTGGGTGAAGGCAGAGCAGTGTACGTGGTACACATGGATTTAAGTAAGGTGATGGATAAGGCTCCCCACAGCAGACTCATGCAGAAGGTAAGGAGGCATGGGACAGGGGAAAATGTGGCAGATTGGATTCAGAATTGGTTGACCCTTAGAAGGCAAAGGGTGCTAGTGGACAGAAAATATTCAACATGGTGCTCAGTTATCAGTGGTGTACCACAAGGTCTGTTCTGGGTCCTCTTCTGTTTGTGATTTTTGTAAATGATTTGGATGAAGGAGTGGAAGGGTGGATTAGTAAGTTTGCAGACGATACGAATGTAGATCGAGTTGTGGACAGTTTGGAGGGCTGTTCTAGGTTACAAAAGGACATTGGTAGGAAGCAGAGCTGGGCTGAGAAGTGGCAGATGGCGTTTAACCATGAGAAGTGTGAGGTGATTCATTTTGGAAGGACAAACTTGAAAGCAGAATACAGGGTTAACGGAAAGATTCTTGGCAGTGTGGAGGAGCAGAGGGATCTTAGGGTTCATGTGCACAGTTCCCTGAAAGCTGCCACCCAGGTGGATAGAGTTGTTAAGAAGGCGTACAGCATGTTAGCTTTCATCAATAGAGTGATTGAGTTCAAGATCCGTGAAGTTATGCTCCAGCTATACTGAATCCTGGTTCGGCCACATCTGGAGTATCATGTCCACTTCTGTTTGCCTCATTACAGGAAAGATGTGGAAGCACTGGAAAAGGTGCTGAGGAGATTTCCCAGAATGTTGCCTGGAATGGAGGGAAGGACTTACGAGGAAAGGTTGAGAGAGCTAGGGCTTTTCTCTTTAGAATGACAAAGGATGAGAGGTGACTTGATAGAGGTGTACAAAATGATCAGAGGGAGAGATAGAGTGGACAGCCAGAGACTTTTTCCTTGGGTGGAGGTAGCTATGACAAGGGGGCATAGTTTTAAAGTGAGTGGAGGTAGACACAGGGGAGATATCAGAGGTAGGTTCTTTACTCAGAGAGTGGTCGGGGCGTGGAATGCATTGCTGGAGAGGGTAGTGGAGTCGGCCTCATTAGGGGCATTTAAGCGGCTATTAGGAAGGCATATGGATGATAGTATAAGGTAGGGGTGGAGGTTAGATAGACCTTAGGATTGGGGTAAAAATTCGGCACAAGATCGTGGGCCAAAGGGCCTGTCCTGTGCTACGCTGTTCTCTGTTCTATGTTCTATATGCACCTGGTCAGAGTTCACCCATGACGGAAAATGACTAAAATAATAATGAATTGTGAGAAATTGGACTTTCAGGAGTAAATAGGAAAAACCATGAAAACGGATGGTAAAAATGTCTACATGTTCATACAAGTGAAAATAGCAGCTAAACAGAACATCAGTCCTCAGATTGTGCGACAGTGGAATCAATAATATCTCCACAACAGATGGTACAAATGATATCCGAAGAATAGCAGAAAGAAGGATGTAATATGGGGCTGAGATAACAAGGTGTAGAGCTGGATGAACACAGCAGGCCAAGCAGCATCAGAGGAGCAGGAAAGCTGACGTTTCAGGCCACGAGCCTTCTTCAGAAATATGGGGCTGCATTATCTTGATGTTTGAAAAGTCCCAAAGGACTGGGAAAGTACAAACCTAACAATTTTGTTCAAGACAGGAGAAAGAATGTAGAGAACTATAGGTTAGTTAGTCTAACATCACAAAATACTTGAATGCATTATTTAGGAGGTACGAGCAGGACATTTAAAAAAATCATAATTGTCAACTCTACCAATTACATATTCATTGAATTCCAGCAGATTTGTCAAGCATGATTTCCCCTTCATTAATCCATGCTGACTCTGTCTGATCCTGCCACTGCTTTCTACGTACTCTGCTATAAAGTCCTTGATGGTGGATTCAAGAATTTTCCCCACTACCGATGTTAGGTTTACTGGTCTATAATTCAGTGTTTTCTCTCTACCTTCCGTTTTGAATGTTAGAGTGACTTTAGCTACCCTCCAATCTGCAGGGACTGTTCCAGAATCTATAGAATACTGGAAGATAACCATTAATGGATCCAACATTTATACAGCCACTTCCTTAAGTACTCATGCTGCAACTGTACAAAACGCTAGTGCAGCCGCACTTGGAATATTGCGTACAGTTCTGGTCGCCCCATTACAGGAAGGATGTGGAAGCATTGAAAAAGGTGCAGAGGAGATTTACCAGGATGTTGCCTGGTCTGGAGCGAAGGTCTTATGAGGAAAGGCTGAGGGACTTGGGTCTGTTCTCATTGGAGAGAAGAAGGCTAAGAGGGGATTTAATAGAGACATACAAAATGATCAGAGGATTAGATAGGGTGAACAGTCAGAGTCTTTTTCCTAGGATGATGACGTCGGCTAGTACGAGGGGGCATAGCTGCAAATTGAGGGGTGATAGATTTCAGACAGATATCAGAGGTAGGTTCTTTACTCAGAGAGTGGTAAGGGCGTGGAATGCCCTGCCTGCCAATGTAGTTAACTCAGCCACATTAGGGGCATTTAAACAGTCCTTGGATAAGCATATGGATGATGATGGGATAGTGTAGGGGGATGGGCTTAGATTAGTTCACAGGTCGGCGCAACATCAAGGGCCGAAGGGCCTGTTCTGCGCTGTATTGTTCTATGTTCTACTCTGGCATGTAGATTATCAGGGCCTGGCAATTTATCTGCCTTCGACCCCATCAATTTTCCTAGCAGTTTCTCTACTAATTTTGATTACCCTCAATTCTTCCCTCTCTCTAAATCTTGCATTCTCCAACCATTTCTGACACCTGATTTGTGTCCTCTTTCGCGAAGACAGAACCAAAGTGTGTATTCAGTTGCTCAGACATTTTTTTTTGTCCCCTATTATATATTCGCCTGTTTCTGTCCATAGGGGACATCAATTTGTCTTCACTAATCTCTTTCTCTTCACATACCGATAGAAAATCTTAGTGTCAGTCTTTATATTCCCTGCAAGCTTACTTCCGTACTGTATTTTCCCCTTCTTAATCAATCCTTTGGTCCTTCTTTTCTGAATTCTAAACTGCTCCCAATTCTTAGACGTGTATTATTTTTATTGGCCAATCTGTATGCATCTTCCTTGGATCAGATACTGTCTCTAATTTCCTTTGTAAGCCATGGATTGCTCATTTTGCTTTTGCGACAGGCAGGAATAAACAGTTATTGCAGTTCCCCCATGTGTTCCTTGAATGTTTGCCATTGCCTACCCACTGTCATCCCTTTCAGTAACTCTCCCCAATCTATTAAGGCCAACTCATGCTTCATATCTTCATTGTTTCCTCCATTAAGATTCAGCATCCGAGTCTCTGAATCACACCTCGAATATTGTGTGCAGATTTGGTCTCCTTTTCTGAGAAAGGATGTTGTTGCTCTCGAGGGAGTGCAGCAAAGGTTTACCAGCCTGATTCTGGGGATGGTGGAACTTACGTATGAAGAAATATTGACGAGGTTGGGAATATTTTTGCCAGAGTTCACATGAATGAGGGGGGATCTCATAGAGACTTATAATATTATAAAAGGACTCGATAGGGTAGATGCAGGGAGGATGTTCCAGATGGTGGGTGTGTCCGGAACTCGGGGTCACAGTCTGGGGACTTGGGGTAGGCCATTCAGGACGGAGATGAGGAGACATTTCTTCACCTAAAGAGCGGTGAGCCTGTGGAATTTATTATCACAGGAAGTAGTTGATGCCAAAACATCGAATGTATTCAAAAGGTAGCTAGATATAGAACTTGGGGTGAATGAGATCAAAGATTATGGGAAGAAAGCAGGTTTGGTGTATTAAATTGGATGATCAGCCACGAACATGATGAACGGTGGAACAAATTCGTAGTGGGTCGAATGGCCTCCTCCTCTCCTATCTTCTATGTTTACCTGTTAACAAGCCGGACTGATAAAGGGATATCAGTAATTGTAGTATATGTGGATTTCAAAAAGACATTTTTTTTAAAAAATTCAGTTGCGGGAAAACAACATCACTGGTTGGCCAGCATTTATTGCCTGTTCCTCGTTGCCCTTGAGAAATGGGGGTGAGAATTCTTTTTGAACCATTGCAGTCCATGTGCTACACGTCGCCACATCATGACCTTTTGGAGGAAATTCCACGATTTTGACTCAGAAACAGTAGAGATATATTTCCAAGTCAGAGTGGTGATTGGCTCAGAGGGGAACTTGCAGGTTGTGGTGTTCTCATGTATCTGCTTCCCTTGTCCTTTTAGATGGAAGTGGTCATGGGTTTCAAAGATGTAGTCTAAGGTTGTTTAGTGAACTTCTGCTGTATATCTTACACATAGTGCACACTGTGGCTACTGAGCATTGGTGGTGGAGGGAGTTCATGCTTGTCAATGAATCTGTTTACTTTGTCCTGTCAAGCCTCTCTTGTAATGTTGGAGCTGCACTCTTCAAGGCTACTGGAGAGTATTCTATCAGATTCCTGACTTGTACCTGTAGATACTGGACAGGCTTTGGGGAGTCAGGATGTGAATTACTTACCACAGTATTCCTAGCCTCTCATCTGTTCCTGCAGCCAATGTAATTTGACAGTGATTTGCTTTGGGTTTCTCATCAGTGATAACCCTCAGATGTTAATAGTGGGGAATACAGAGATGGTAACATCATTGAATGTCAAGGGTTTGATGGTTAGGTTGTCTCTTATTGCAAATGATCATTGTCTGGCAATTGAGTAGCATGATTTTTTTTTGCACTTATCAGCTTAAGCCCAGCTATTGGCAAGATCTTGTTGCATTTTGATATCAATTGCTTTAGCATCTGAGGAGTGGCAAATGTGCTGCACTGTATACATTCATTGCCAATCATCTCCACTTCTGATCTTAGGATAGAGGAAAGGTCCTTTTGAAAGATGACTACAGAATGTACAAGTTTGTGGGTGATAGTTAGCATGGAGAGAGAATGCCGAATGAACAGTCAGCACACTTGTGACAAATGAATCATTTTCAAGTTGACAAAGCTGTAACAATGGTAGAGCCTGATGATTTGCAATCGAGTTCAATAATTTAAGATCTATATTATTGACTGAGATGAAGTGACCAAGTGCTTTGTTGCCAAGTTTGCTAAAGATAAAGGTTGGTAAGAGAACATGTTGTGAAGATACAGAGATAACTCAGTGAAGATTCAGAATTTCTGAAGAAGGTTGCCGACCTGAATCGTCAGCTTTCCTGTTCCTCTGATGCTGGCTGGCCTGCTGTGTTCCTCCAGCTCCACAACTTATTATCTCTGACTCCAGCATCTGCAGTCATTTCTATGTCTACAGTTACAGTTTTTTTTATCACCTTCAATTTCTAAGTAAAGATGTCATAAAAGCAGTTTTCCAATGCTCTAGGACTTTTCACACATCTAAGGATTCTTGGAAGATTATTACCAACACATCTACGATGTTACATCTCTTAGTATCACAGGATGCAGTATTCACTTTTACTCTGGGTATAAGTTAAAGGACATTTTGAGTTTGCGCAGGGGATGCACTGCTTATACTAGGGATGAAGAACTTCAGTTAAGTGGTGAGACTGCACAATATAGGGTCTGTTCTTCACAGAGTCATTCAAGAGGAATTCCAAAGAAGTGGTCAAGACCATGACATAATCAATGAGAAGGAAACCTTCACACTGACATAATTGGAATAGCCAGAAAAACCAAAGGAAAGTAATTGAAGTAAAGGGAAAGTAAAAATCAAAAAATTTACTCAGTGAGTTTGTTACAATGTAGACTGACAGGATTTTGGAAGTTGATACAAGAGTACCTTCCACAGGGGACACGGATAAGTCATTGAAAATGAAAATGAACTGAGATTTTCTCTGATCTCTGTGCTGTGGGGAAAACTGTGCCTCACTGTGTTGTGGGCTCAGAAATGCTCAGCTCGGATATAAGATGATTTATGAGAGGGAATTGAATTCGAATGCATGCAAACTATTACATTTACTGTTTGATTGATTTGAAAATCAGAGTGAAAGGGAATTTCACAACTGCTTTCAGCTGCTCTCGGAATTGGCTCTGGGTCACGGTGTATATATAAGTGTTTGTACACGTACTGAGGAGCTGGAGCATGTATCCAATGGTACCTGCAGTTGGTGAAAGAGGAGAATAATCATACATTAATGAAATTCGTCGATATAGGTAGCACACTACATAAGGTGTCCACAAAATAATGAAGCTGCCTGAGATAGCAAAGAGTAAAATGATGGATTTTCTGCGTTTGTCCATCTCAAGGTCACTGGGCTTCTGCCTGCCACTGTCCTTCTGGAGTCTCCTGCGCGCTTTGCTTGCTCCCAAAATATGTCTGATGGTGAGAGTATTCAAACCAAAAATAATAACGAATGGCAGTAAAGGGGCGAGAAGGCGATGAAATATTTCATACACTGTCCAGAAGATTGAACTGTAATATTCTGGTTTTGTAATGCAAAACCATTGCAGGTTATTGAAGGTGTATTTGGATTTGAATTTGAAAAACCAGGGAATGCATTCCAAATAACTCACCACACTCAATAATCCAATAATCACAGATGCAGTTTTTTCAGTGCAGTATTTGGTTTTAAACTTTGGACAGCAAATGGCCACAAATCGATCAATGGTGAAAGCAACAGTCATCCAGACGGAATGTATTGTGGTTGCAGGAATGAGCACCATAACAAAACTACAGACATGAGTAATATCCAGGAAAGATACTGGGAAATACATAATAAGCCACCTCAACATCACATCAGCAATGACAACGAGGAAATCTGCTGTCGCCATTGCAATCAGGTACTGGGTGATACACTTAGTGAGGCCGCATTCTCTCCGAGAAAGGATCACAATCGCCAACATGTTAACTGTAATGAATAAATAAATCCAGGTGTATAGGTTTAATTCATGAGTTTGACCAGATCGTCTGTTGAATTTGCTGCATCAAATATTCAATAATTCCATCTGATTCATGGATATTTTTCACAGGAAATGTTTTGTGAAAAGACCTTTTCTTTTACCCAATTTCTGCAAGTTGAAGTAATATCAATTTTAAAAGCAAGCATGAATAGTCCCCAGATATTTCATTGCAGAGAATGTTGCAGAGACCACTACCACTGTCCCTGGATATGTCCTGCCCCATTGGCAGGAGAGACCCAGCAGAGGTGGTGACACACTGGTATACAGGCAGGAGGGAGTTCCCCTGGAATTCCTCAACATTTACGCTGGGTCTCATGAAGTCTCACGAAATCAGATTAAACACAGGTAAGCAAATCTCTCGTTGTTTAACATATACTGTTCTGACTCTGCTGATGAATTAGTATGCCTCTTCTTGAATAACACTGAGAGTAGCAAGCACACAAATTCTACGCTGGCTGGGAAGTTAAATGTTCACCACCATCAGTGGCTCAGCACTTGTGATCAAGTTGTTTGCGTCCTAAAGGATACTGCTGCTCGACTGCATCTGTGGTGGGTGGTGAAGGAACCAATAAGAGTGAAAAATATACTTGACCTCATCCTTACCAATCTGCTGGCTGCAGGTACATCAGTGCATGACCATATCTGTGAGAATGACCTCCGCATGGTCGTTGTGGAAACAAAGACCCACCTTGACATTGAGTATATTTTCTGTTGTTTTGTGTAGCACTATCACTGTGGTAAATGGGACAGATTTCGAAAAGATCCAGCATCTCAAGATGGGCATCCATGAGGTGTTTTTGGCAATTAGCAGCATCAGAACCATACACAAATCTGCAACCTCGTGGTCCAGAAAGTCCCCTTTTCAACCATTACCATCAAGCCAGAGTTTCAACCCAAGTCCAGTCGAGAGGGCAGAAGCAGCACAAGGCTCACCAAAAAATGAGATGTCAACCTGGCGAAGCAACCAAGCAGGATTTATTGCACGCCAAACAACATAAGCAGCAAGTGATAAAAAGACCTAAGTGATCCCACAACGGCTCAAATCTAACATATCCAGTAATGCATTGTGAGGGACAATTAAAAAAAAACTGACTGGAGAAGTTGGAGGCACAGCAATATCCCTATCCACAGCTATGGAATATTGCAGGTCATCATTGCAAAAGAAAAGTCTGAAGCATTCACAACAATTTTTACCCAAATATTCCAAGTGGATGATCCATCCTGGCCTGCTCCAGTGGCCCCAACATCACAGATGCCAGTCTTCAGCCAATTTGCTTCACTCCACATGATATAAAGAAACAGTGGGAGGCAGTGGATACTACAAAAAGTATGGGTCCTGACAATATTCCTGCCGTAGTACTAAAGACTTGTGCTTCAGATCTTAACCCCAGCCAAGCTGTTCTAGTTCGGTTTCAACACTGGCATCTACATGACAATGTAGAAAATTAGTCAAGTGTGTCCTGTACATAAAAAGCAGGACAAATCATCCTGGCCAATCACAGGCCCAGCAGTCTACTCTCAACCATCAGTAGAGTGATAGAAGCTATCATCAACAATGCTATCAAGCATCACATGTTCAGCATTTTCAGTTTCTTCATCAATGAACTTCCCTCTGCCATAAGGCCAAATGTGTGGTTGTACACTGATAATTGCACAATGTTCGTCACCATTCATGACTCCACAGATACTGAAGCAGTCTATGTTCCAAAGCAACAAGGCAATATCCAGGCTTGTGCTGAGAAATGAAAATTATTCTTTGTACCACACCATATCCATCTCTAATTAGAGACAAATTAACCACTGCCCTTTGACATTCACTCACTGAATTCCCTATTATCAACTTGCTTGGAGAGTTACTGTTGACCAGAAACTCAACTGGACTCACCATATAAATACTATGGCTACAGGAGCAAATAACAGGCTTGGAATATTGCTGCAAGCATCTCACTCCCTGACTTCCAAAGCCAGCCCCAATGTACACTCAACAATTCAGAAGGGCGATGGAACACTCTCCACTTGCCTTGAAGCTCCAACAACACTCAAGAAGATTGACACCATCCAGGACAAAGCAGTCTCCCTGTTTGGCACCAAATCCGTAAGCATTCACTCCCTCCACTGCCGATGCTTAGTAGCTGTGATGTATACTATCTACAAGATGCGCTGCAGAAATTTGTCCAAGATTCTTAGACAGCACCTACAAAAATCAGACTTACTTACATCCAGAACCATGAGGGCAACAGATACATAGGAACGCCAACACCTGCAATTTCCCCACAAAGCCATAGACCATCTTGACCTGGGAATATGTCACCATTTCTTCACTGTTAGTCGGTCAAAACCTTGAATTTCACAATTGTGAGTTTACCTACAACATCCATATCCCATATACTGTGTCTAAGACCAAAGTACAAAGGCACATGAGTGGTCCATTCAGCACTCAAGTCTGGAGACCATGGCTGAGTAGGTTGTGGTATTATTTTCACTTACCTGTATGATCCAAAAGCAGGAATTTTCTAATCAGTGGAAGTGGTTTTCCAGCAAGCATTGAAACAGTTCGCGATGATCATTGAAGCTTAAGTCATGCTTCTTTATCATTCAAGTTGTTTATCTTTTGTCTTCAGTCAGTTAAGAAATATATTATATGTTGGCTCTGTTCTCAAAGTCTGATGTTTCCATGTCTAATCAATCACCATTGAGTGTTTCCACTATTTGAACATTTTAGTAAAATTATCTAAAATAGGATTACACATTGCAAGCACATGAAGTAATTTGACATTGACAGGTTAGGTTTTGTTATATTAATCAATGCACATGCAACTATCACTCTTAAAGATGTGAAAGAAAATCATGAAGGTATTTTATTTAAAGTACCATTCCATTTGACAGGGTTCCCAACTGGTTCATAACTGATTTTGAAAAGATAGTGAAGTAACGTTGAATGAACAGTTTAGGAAGAGAAACACTTCTCATAAGTGGCTTTGTTTTGAGTGCCATTCTGATGTAGATTATGTATCATGTTCAAAACAAAAACAATTAATCAATTACACAAATGTGGACAGATATTACTTACCAGACACTCCAATAGCTATAAGCACAGGGCAGTAAATGAACTCAACGGCAGCGAGTGTTGGTATCAGATTGAAAGCATACTTCATTTTCTGTGTCAAATAATCCAACCTTTACTTGAAACTGTCACCAACTCAAGGAATATATATATAGCAACCAAATCCTCCAAAGATGTAATTAGGGTGATATTACTTCCAGTCTGTTGAACAAACAGATCTGAAATGAAAATTATTAGAGTGCAGAAACACCTAATGTGGACTGGGATCACAGAAATACGAACAGACATAAGAACTAGGAGCAGGAGTAGGCCATCTGGCCCCTCGAGCATGCCCCGCCATTTAATAAGATTATGGCTGATCTTTTTGCGACTCAGCTCCACTTACCCGCCCGCTCACCATAACCCTTAATTCCTTTACTGTTCAAAAATTTATCTAGCCTTGCCTTAAAAACATTCAGTGAGGTAACTTCAACCGCTTCACTGGGCAGGGAATTCCACAGATTCACAACGCTTTGGGTGAAGAAGTTCCTCCTGACCTCAGTCCTACATCTGCTTCCCTTTATTTTGAGGCTATGCTCTCTAGTCCCAGTTTCACCTGCGAGTGGAAACAGCCTCCCTGCCTCCACTTTATCTATTCCCTTCATAATCTTATATGTTTCTATAAAATCTCCCCTCATTCTTCTGAATTCCAACGACTATAATCCCAGCTTTCTCAGTCTCTCCTCATAATCCAACCCTCTCAACTCCAGAATCAACCGAGTGAATCTCCTCTGCTCCCCCTCCAGTGCTAGTATATCCCTTCTCAAGTAAGGAGAACAAAACTGCACACAGGACTCATGTGGGGCCTCATCAGGACCCTATCCAGCTGCAGCATAGCCTCCCTTTTTTTAAATTCCATCCCTCTAGCAATGACAAACAAAATTCCATTTGCCTTTTTAATCACCTGCTGCACCTGCAATCCTACTTTTAGCGATTCATGCACAAGGACACCCAAGTTCCTCTGCACAGCAGCGTGCTGCAATTTTTTACCATTGAAAACATAGTCCATTTTGCTGTTATTCCTACCAAAATGGATGATCTCACACTTATCAACATTGTACTCCATCTGCCAGAGCTTTGCTCACTCACTTAGACTATCTACATCCCTCTGCAGACTTTCAGTGTCTTCTGCACACTTTGCTCTATCACTCATCTAAGTGACATCTGCAAATTTTGACACGCCACACTTTGCGGTCCCAACACTGATCCCTGAGGCACACCACTAACCACTGAACCGCCAACCAGTAAAACACCCATTTACCTTTACACTTTGTTTTCCACTAGTCAAGCAATCCTCTATCCATGCCAACACATTACCTGTAATACCGTGCAACTTCATCTTATGTACCAGCCTTTGGTGTGGCACCTTATCAAATGCCTTCTGGAAATCCAGATACACAACATTCACAGGTTCCCCATTGTCCACCATGCAAGTAATGTCCTCAAAGAATTCCACCAAACTAGTTAAACATGACCTACCCTTCATGAACCCATGCTGGGTGTTCCCAATCGGACAATTGATATCCAGGTATCTTCCTATTTCTTCCTTAATGATAGATTCAAGCATTTTCCCTACTACCGAATTTAAGCTAACTGGCCTATAGTTACCTGCTTTTTGTCGGCTTCCCTGTAAAAGGCAGACAGTGAAATGTTCTACCAAGCGTGCGTGCGAATGTCTGGAGAACATTCCAGAATGATGCTGGGCTGATTTCTCAAGTAGCCATAGTATATTCATTTCATTCTTTCCTGTGATTTGGGCACACATGGCAAAGCCAGGATTTGCTGCCCACTCCACGTATCCTTGTAAGGTGGTGGTACATGGTCATCTTGTACCACTGCTGTCCAGATGGAAAGTGGGATAGTTGATTCTGAGAGTAGGGTCCCGAATCTTAATAAGGGAAACTACGATGGAATGAGGCAGAAGGTAGCTACAATGGATTGGGAAAGGATACTGAAAGAAATGAAAGTCGACAGGCAATGGTAAACCTTCAAAGAGTGAATGGGTGAACTACAAAAATTGTTTCTTCCTGTTTGATGCAAGGTTGCAAAGAGAACAGTGGCAGAACTATGGCTTTTGCGGGAAGGTACAGTCTGAGATGCAAAAGAGAAGCATACCACTTGGCAAGAGAACTGAGGATTTGGAACAGCTTAGAAGTAATCAAAGGATGATCGGGGGTTTGTGGGAAATATGAGAACTGGCTATAAAAGTTTACTTGGATATTGAAAGAGAAAAAGATTGATGAATACTTCTGTCGATACCTTACAGTCAGAAACAGGGAGTGAATTTCTAACTTGGAACAAAGAAATGACTGATGAAGTAAGTTCAGACTTGGACTCTATCTTAAGAAAGGAAGACACAAATAATGCACCAGAAATGAGAGAGAAGACACGGTTTGGTGAAAGGAAGGACCTGAAACAAATAGGTATTCACAGAGAAATTGTGAGAGAAATTGATGGGACTCAAGGCTGGGACGAGGAAGGTCCCATAATCTACATCCCGAGGATTTAAGGAAGTGACCTGAGAAATATTAGGTGCATTGATGGTCATTTTCCAAGATTCTTTAGACTCAGGAACAGTTTTTACACTTCGGACTTTAATCCCATTTATGTCCCATTATTGGCATGGCGACTCAGTGGTTAGCACTGCTGCCTTCACAGCGCCAGAGACCTGGGTTCCATTTCACCCTTGGGTGACTGTCTGTGTGGAGTTTGCACATTCTTCCTGTATCTGCATGGAGGTCCTCCGGAAGCTCCGGTTTCCTCCCACAGTCCAAATGGCCATGCTAAATTGCGCATAGTGTTCAGGGATGTGTAGATCAGATGAGTTATAGCGGGATGGATCTGGACTTGTTGGGCCGATGGACCTGTTTCCACGCTGTAGGGATTCTATGAAATTCAATGAAATCTATAAATACCACATTCATGTTTGGGGATTTTCCGCTGTCCAAATAATTATTTCTGAAGTGTAAATGGGTTTTGCTGATTTGGACCTTGCAGAGTACCAGGATAGCAGACACAGAAGTTGAAGATTCCAGTGGAAATTCCCAAATGCCGTGAACACTCTAAATGTGTTAGTTTTATTTGGCAAATTTAAGAGGTTCTGCTGCAGTTAACTAAATAGTACTTACAGAAATATTTGACTAATAAATACGTAATCCAACTCTGAGCAAACTAATCACCCATATTCACAAGTTAGAACAAACAGGGCTGCTCCATCTTCATGAATCCCCACACAGTTCACCTGCACGTGCACACATACACACACAACAGAGAAACCCGAGAACCTGAGTCTACACCTCTCATCTTACCTCTGCAATCTAGCACTCATAACACATCAAGACACAGCCCCTACATCCCTCGAACTCCAACACTCTCCCCTGCTGCCTTCTCCGATAGCTCCCTTACTTTTCCTGGACCTGACCTGCATTGTTACCCTGCCGTCAACATACTTGAGACTTAAAAAACTCCTACCACTAGAGTCAACAAGCCCTTGCTCCAAAACTGACACCATCTGACCACTCTCGCTGCACTTGTCACCTCCTTCCTCTTCATCTTAAACAACTATTCCCAGCTATCGGTCATTGGCCCCTCCACCTAAGCTCTAGCCACCTGATATACCTGGCACATTACCTACCTGGCACCCTGCTCTGTACGCATCTTGCACTCTACTCATTTGGCACTTTATCCCTGTACGTACCTCACACTTACCTACCTTCACACTAACCCATACTCACACGATCCCTCTTTTCCTGACCACCCAGCTCTATGCTCCAGGCTCTTTACCTATCAGGCACCCTGCCCTGTGCATAACTCGCCCCCTAATTACTTGACACCCTACCCCCATACCATAGAACATAGAACAGTACAGCATAGTACAAGCCCTTCAGCCCACGAAGTTGTGCCGACCTATTATCCTACTAAAATCAACCTACTCTGCATATCCTACATTTTAGTATCCACCACGTGTCTGGCCAAGAATCGTTTAAAAGTCCCTAAAGTATCTGATTCCACTACAACTGCCGGCAGCGCATTCCACACGCTCACCACTCTCTGTGTCAAGAAACTACCTCTGACATCTCCCCTACATCTTCCACCAATCACCTTAAATTACCGACCTAAAACTTTGACCTACCTGGAAACCACCTAACATATGTTGTTCTCCAGTCTTCATTTGTGACTTTTTTGTAGTCTAATTTGGTTTGGTTGGAAGCGGTATCCAGTATATACATTGTTATTTTATGTTATAATATCATACACATGGTAAAAAAAAATCATGTATCAGTGATTTTTCATTTCTCCCACTCAAAGCTGTCAAACACAAGTTGCTTTTTCCAGTTTTCCTGCAGAACATTAGGCAATACTCTGAAGGAGTTTCTATGAGGACTAAGCTGAACACTGAGTTTGATAGCTATGGCCTGTCTTTTTGATTTGGCGATACATGCTTCAGTATTTCAGTTTGTTGTGATGTGTACTGCAGAACAGCAATGGGCTTCTAACTACTGTGTTCTTTGTATATATGCAGGTATTCATGACAATTTCACCACCATTTTTGATTACGTGATAAACTAACAGCGTGGGTTGGAATTTCTTAGATTAACAGCACAATCTATTGAGTGAGGATGGAACATACCCAACTCTTAAGGCTGAGAGTCAGTGAGCTGTGTTGGCTTGATCACTGGTTTTCAGTCCATTGTAACGCCAATGGCAATGGTTTAATTCCCGGACCCATCCGCCCTCTGGTGCTAACAGAATGTTGAAAGAAGATTGGGAATGTTTGGCCATTTACTCAGCAGTTACCATCCTATTTCTCTGAATTTCCGGATCCACTTGAACTGATCCTGGTGACTAATAAACTTTAGATAAACCAGCATATCTGAATTCAGTTCGTTATCACTGCTTTTCACTTATAGTTGTTAATTAGTAAACCTTCCTCGCTTATTCACTCTATTCTGCTATAACCAACCCAAGAAAACCGAGTGCCTTCTTCACAGCTTTCTCAATTTGTTTCCCATCTTCAAGGTATAATTTTGATTTATGTTCAGTTCTAACTTCCAGGGGTGATTCCAACATTCTACAATTTGCTTCCAATTAGCTGATCTTATATTTTCTACCTAATACCATTTAAATTGAAGTTATTCATTGAGAACAGTCATCTCAATACTGATCACAAGCAGTTCTATACCTACCCCAGTCTTGAACTGAACCAATCAGAAATCAAAACATTCCTTTTCCTTTGTGTTCACACAGTCACTGACGCACTGCTTTAAAAAGTGCTAGAAAAGTGAATTTCAGCTGAACTGGTAAATCGTGTTTTAATACCATTTTAAATAATTTTCAATGTTGAATCAAAAAATTATGATTTTCAAGCCTTAAATGTCACAAGATGGTCAACCGTTAAAATACAAAGGGCAGTACATTCTGAAAATGAACATAATACTGGCAAATGACAGATTTTGTGCCCAAGAGAGAAGCAAGGCATTTTGCATGAAAACAAAGCAAGACACAGTTTTAGCTGCAATCACAGTTTTGAACACAATTTGTAGTTGAGTTGTGCATTGTTCTGAAAGCAGAAACATTTGGCTATTTGCACAATGCCGAAGAGCTATTAGTAACTTACTGGGCTCTCTCATAGCCCCAAGTAAATGACAGTAAATGAATTCAACATCAATGAGTGCTGGAAGCAGAGTGAGTGGATACTTCATACTCAGACGAAAGTGATTAGTCCAAGCCGATCTAGAAATGTGATCATCATTTATGGAAACAAAGCACGTCCTTCAGGGGTATAAATTCACGAGACAATCATTGAAATTCCACATTCAGGCCTTCCCAATTTGGCCCCAACCGTGACAATATCTACATTCAGAACATTGAGATCCTTCAGAAGATTTTCTCCCTGCGACTCCTGAAAAACAACCTCCTCCAAAACTTCCAATTCCCCGGTCTCCAATACCTCATTTTTACTATGGACGTCCAGTCCCTACGCACCTGCATTCCCCATGCAGATGGCCTAAAGGCCCTCCGCTTCTTCCTATCCCGCAGGCCTGACCAGTCCCCCTCCAGTGACACCCTCATCTGCGAAGCTGAACTCGTCCTCACCCTCAACAACCTCTCTTTCAATTTCTCACACTTCCTACAGACGAAGGGGGTGGCCGTGGGTACCCGCATGGGCCCAAGCTATGCCTGCCTCTTTGCAGGTTACGTGGAACAATCCCTCTGACATAGAACATAGAACAATACAGCGCAGTACAGGCCCTTCGGCCCTCGATGTTGCGCCAACCTGTGAAACCAATCTGAAGCCCATCTAACCTACACTATTCCATTATCATCCATATGGTTATCCAACGACCATTTAAATGCCCTTAAAGTTGGCGAGTCTACAACTGCTGCTGGCAAGGCATTCCACACCCTTACTACTCTCTGAGTAAGGAATCTACCTCTGACATCTGTCCTATATCTAACACCCCTCAATTTAAAGCTGTGTCTCCTTGTGCAAGCCGTCACCATCCGAGGAAAAAGGCTCTCACTGTCCACACTATCTAATCCTCTGATCATCTTGTATGTCTCTATTAAGTCACCTCTTAACCTTCTTCTCTCTAACGAAAACAGCCTCAAGTCCCTCAGCCTTTCCTCATAAGACCTTCCCTCCATACCAGACAACATCCTGGTAAATCTCCTCTGCACCCTTTCCAATGCTTCCACATCCTACCAATAATGCAGTGACCAGAACTGTACGTAATATCCAAGTGCGACCATACCAGAGTTTTGTACAGCTGCAACATGACTTCATGGCTCCGAAACTCAATCCCTCTACCAATAAAACCCTATCAACCTGGATGGTAACTTTCAGGGATCTATGCACATGGACACCGAGATCTCTCTGCTCATCCACACTACCAAGAATCTTACCATTAGCCCAGTACTCTGTATTCCTGTTACTCCTTCCAACGAGAATCACCTCACACTTTTCCACATGAAACTCCATTTGCCACCTCTCAGCCCAGCTCTGCAGCTTATCTATGTCCCTCTGTAACCTGCAACATCCTTCCGCACTATTCACAACTCCACCGACTTTAGTGTCATCCACAAATTTACTAACACATCCTTCTACGCCCTCATCCAGGTCATTTATAAAAATGACAAACAGCAGTGGACCCAAAACAGATCCTTGTGGTACACCACTAGTAACTGAACTCCAGGATGAACATTTCCCATCAACCACCACCCTCTGTCTTCTTCCAACTAGCCAATTTCTGATCCAGACCGTTAAATCACCCTCAATCCCATGCCTCCGAATTTTCTGCAATAGCCTACCGTGGGGAACCTTATCAAACGCTTTACTGAAATTACTCTTCCGTACCTACACTGGCCCTAAACCCCACATCTTCCTCCGTTACATTGATGACTGTATCGGCACCGCCTCGTGCTCCCACGAGGACCTCGAAAAGTTCATCCACTTTACCAACACCTTCCACCCCAACCTTAAGTTCACCTGGACCATATCTAACACCTCTCTCACCTTCCGGGACCTCTCTGTCTCCATCTCGGGTAACCACCTAGAAACCGATGTCCATTTCAAGCCCACCGACTCCCACAGCTACCTGGAATACACCTCCTCCCACCCACCTTCCTGCAAAAATGTCATCCCCTATTCCCAATTCCTTCGTCTCCACCGCATCTGCTCCCAGGATGAGGCATTCCACTCCCGAACATCTCAGATGTCCTCATTCTTCAAGGACTGCAACATCCCCTCCGCAGTGGTCGAGAACGCCCTCGACCGTGTCTCCCGCATTTCCCGCAACTCATCCCTCACACCCCATCCCCGCAATAACATCCAAAAAAGAATCCCCCTCGTCCTCACGTACCACCCCACCAACCATCGTCCTCCAACACTTCCGCCATCTGCAATCTGGCCCCACCACCAAAGACATTTTTCCCTCCCCACCCTTGTCTGCTTTCTGGAGGGACCACTCTCTCCTTGACTCCCTTGTCCGCTCCACACTCCCCTCCAGCCCCACCACACCCGGCACTTTACGCTGCAACCGCAGGAGGTGCTACACCTGCCCCTACACCTCCTCCCTTACCCCCATCCCAGGCCCCAAGAAGACTTTCCACATCAAGCAGATGTTCAGTCAAGCCTTTGATAAGGTTCCACATGGTAGGCTATTGGAGAAAATGCGGAGGCATGGGATTGAGGGCCGATTTAGCAGTTTGGATTAGAAACTGGCTTTCTGAAAGAAGGCAACGAGTGGTGGTTGATGGAAAATATTCAGCCTGGAGTCCGGTTACTCGTGGTGTGCCACAAGGATCTCTTTTGGGACCACTGCTGTTTGTCATTTTTATAAATGACTTGGACACAGGCATAGGTGGATGGGTGAGTAAGTTTGCAGATGACACTAAAGTCGGTGGAGTGGTGGACAGTGTGGAAGTATGTTGCAGGTTGCAGGGAGACTTGGATAAACTGCAGAATTGGGCTGAAAGGTGGCAAATGGAGTTCAATGCAGATAAATGTGAGGTGATGCACTTTGGGAAGAATAATAGGAAGGCAGAATACTGGGCCAATGGAAAGATTATTGGTAGTGTGGATGTGCAGAGGGATCTTGGTGTCCAGGTACATAGATCCCTGAAAGTTGCCACCCAGGTTGATAGTGCTGTTAAGAAGGCATACGGTGTGTTAGGTTTCATTGGTAGAGGGATTGAGTTCCAGAGCCGTGATGTCATGCTGCAACTGTACAAAATGGTAGTGCGGCCTCACTTCGAATATTGCGTACAGTTCTGGTCGCCCCATTACAGGAAGGATGTGGAAGCATTGGAAAAGGTGCAGAGGAGATTTACCAGGATGTTGCCTGGTCTGGAGGGAAGGTCTTATGAGGAAAGGCTGAGGGACTTGGGTCTGTTCTCATTGGAGAGAAGAAGGCTAAGAGGGGATTTAATAGAGACCTACAAAATGATCAGAGGATTAGATAGGGTGAACAGTCAGAGTCATTTTCCTAGGATGATGACGTCAGCTAGTACGAGGGGGCATAGCTGCAAATTGAGGGGTGATAGATTTCAGACAGATATCAGAGGCAGGTTCTTTACTCAGAGAGCGGTAAGGGCGTGGAATGCCCTGCCTGCCAATGTAGTTAACTCAGCCACATTCAGGGCATTTAAACAGTCCTTGCATAAGCATATGGATGATGATGGGATAGTGTAAGGGATGGGCTTAGATTAGTTCACAGGTCGGCGCAACATCGAGGGCCGAAGGGCCTGTTCTGTGCTATCTCGTTCTATGTTCTATGTTCTATGATCACCTGCACATCTGCCAATGTGGTATACTGCATCCGCTGTACCCGTTGTGGCCTCCCCTACATCAGGGAAACCAAGCAGAGGCTTGGGGACCGCTTTGCAGAATACCTGCGCTCGGTTCGCAATAACCAACTGCACCTCCCAGTCACGAAACATTTCAGCTCCCCCTCCCATTCCTCAGATGACATGTCCATCCTTGGCCTCCTACAATGCCACAGTGATGCCACCCGAAGGCTGCAGGAACAGCAAATCATATTCAGCCTGGGAACCCTGCAGCCCAATGGTATCAATGTGGATTTCACAAGCTTCAAAATCTTCCCTCCCCCAACCGCATCCCAAAACCAGCCCAGCTCATCTCCACCTCCCTAACCTGTTTTTCCTCTCACCCCAAGCCACACCCCCATCTCCTATCTACTAACATCATCCCGCTACCTTGACCTGTCCGTCCTCCCTGGACTGACCTATCTCCTCCCTACCCCCTACCTACACTCACCTTTACTGGCTCCATCCCCGCCTCTTCGACTTGTCTGCCTCCTCTCCACCTATCCTCTCCTCTATCCATCCTCTATCCGTCTCCCCCTCTCTCCCTATTTATTTCAGAACCCTCTTCCCCTCCCCCATTTCTGATGAAGGGTTTAGGCCTGAAACATCAAGTTTTCCTGCTCCTATGATGCTGCTTGACCTGCTGTGTTCATCCAGCCCCATGCTTGTTATCAGTGACAGAACAAAGTTCAGTTGTTCCTTGAAGCAGAAAACAGGTTAACTGAAGGATGGAGTTCTTTGAAAGAACAAACATTTCGAGATGATTATGAGAAAGATGGCATTCACATTAAAGAAAAATCAGATCTAAATACTTTACAGAACCAAGTCTAACACAGGACGTATAAAAGAAACATTAAACTGAGAACAAAAGAGACAAGCACAGATCAAGAGAAATGATGATAAGAACACTTTTGATTTTATATGTTTGATTTAAGAGTTCAGGAGTAATGGAGTAACTGGTAGTTTACAAGTTTAGTTACCTTGTTATTGATAGGGCATTCACGCCATAGTGCGAATTCATGAGAATTTTTTAAAACACCTTGTTTCATTTATCAGCTTATAGACTGTAACTTACCAATTTAGACAACACTGGGATAACAAGCATGGGGCTGGATGAACACAGCAGGTCAAGCAGCATCATAGGAGCAGGAAAACTTGACGTTTCGGGCCTAGACCCTTCAGGCCCGAAACGTCAAGTTTTCCTGCTCCTATGATGCTGCTTGACCTGCTGTGTTCATCCAGCCCCATGCTTGTTATCTCGGATTCTCCAGCATCTGCAGTACCTTTTATCTCTAGACAACACTGGGAATGGCTTTAATTCCAGAACTTCATTCATCCAATTAACTCTTGGATATTTGGTCGAAATCCCAAAGGAAAAACCTCTGAGCCTACCACAAAACTAGAATACAGGAGATGCTGGAAATCTGAAGTTAAAAACAGAAACTACTCAAAATCACTCCTGAGGGAAGTTGTAATCTGTGGAGGGAGAAGTAGTTGAGATTTCAGCTTAATGACTTTTCAAAGCTTTTCCAGTATCTTCTATTTTTTCAGCCCTGACCCAAATCATTTGCAAAGGTTAGACAGAATTTTTGAAGATTTTCTAAGCCAACAGAGCCCTGGTAGATACCGTAAAATATTATCCTTTAACCAATAGTTGTTATCACTGTGACATACATGCTGCTTTCCCTCTTTGATGAGAACATGACATTGGTTTGAAGCAGAAGACCCTTCTGAATCAACTTTACTGTCTTATTGTCATCCCGGCTGAAGTGAATGTCATTCTCAAAATCAGAATAATGTTGAGTTGCTGAAAAGATCAGCACGAATTTCTTACACCAGTAGTCGATACCTCTGCTGCTGATTTCACAGCTTCATGCTCACTATCTGCTTCCATGAAATCTTTCAGATTGAATGTATTTTGCTCCAGATTGTTCCTATAAATAGTTGCTGGATACACTGTTTGTTTCAGTTATTGCACTTGAATAGACCCTTGAATTTCTTTGCAGGAAAAAATATTCCATTGTGAGTGTAAATATGTGAATGCCCTTGCCCTTATTCATTTTACCACTACTTTTTTGGAGGCCCTGACGCATTGAGCATTTGTGGTTTGGATACCTTACATGAATGGTCGAAATGGTGTGAGGAGGTTATATATTGATACTAGAAACTTATCTGAGTTGTCAATCCACTCCTTTATTCATCATTTAAAATAGTCTGTTGCATCGACATGGAAGCGAGCATTCTGTCACTCGATTGTCAATTTAATGGGATTATGGATGGATGGTTCCTATGTGCATTGAATGTGGCAAGAATGTTTTTGAGATAATGCAATAGTTGTGGTAATAATGACTGTCTGATCATACCTTGTTTTGTAATATCAGCTCATCTGTTTTTGAATGTTATCTCCTTTCAGATACATAGCCTGTAGATTTCCTTCCATTGTTTTGGAATATCTAGCCCGTTGATGTACTCTTATATTTGTACTTTTATCTCATCCTGACATGGTCTACTTATAATTTCCCATTTAATGCCACTCTCTGCTGTCTTGTCTATGTTCTTTGATTTGTAATATCTCTCCAAATTGCTATCCTTGCCTCACTGTTTGATTTAAAGCCCTTTAATATGTTAATGAAGATCTGTAGATCGGGGTGTGGATGCAGTTGTTGGTTGGTTCACCGATGTGGCTGGTTTTCATGCAAACATTTCATCTCCCTTCTCGGTGACATCGTCTGTGCTGTGTAGCCTCCATTGAAGCGCTGTTGTTCTGTCCCGCTCTGAATTTATATGGTCCGGTCTGTCATGGTGGGCAGTTTTGTTTCTGGTTTTGTATGGTAGTGGTATGTCGATGTGGTCAATTTCAGCATGTTTGTTAATTGCATCGGTGGTTGAAATCCAGGCCTCTACGAATTCTCATGCTTGTCTTTGTCTTGCTTGTCCTACTACTATAACTTAGTCGCAGTCAAATTGATGGTGCTCTTTGTCAGAGTGTATTGAAACGGGGGAGAGTTGGTTGTGCCGTTTTGATGCGAGTTGGCGTTCATGTATCCTGGTGGCGAGTTTCTGCCTGTCTGTACTATGGAGTGTTTCTCGCCCTCTCTACTTCCCTAACTATGTGGCTCAAGGCAGCAGTGGTCCCACCATTGTTCAGTTGTAGACCATCCCTGTGGGTTAGCCCCTTCTTTCCCCAATACCGGTTCCAGTGCTCCATGAACCATATTACACAGTATTTGGGCCCTGCATTCACTTCCTTAATCGTATTTGCCTTGTTCCAATTTGTATGTGACTGAGGTAACATTCCAGAAATTTTATTTGGTGCCTAGCTTCTTCTTACAATGCAGAACCTTTGTCTTTCTTCTGCCTATATTCTTATTATCTGCACAGGCCGCTGTTGTGAAGTTGGGTGGAGTACTTGTGTATTGGGAGGCAGTAAGTTAGAATTTGATGATTGCAAAATGCTCGGGATGGGGGAGCGGGAAGCATTGTGTGGCTCTTGAAAAGATTATGTGGTTTTCTGTGCTGAGGGATTTAAAATGGATGTCTGTGAGCAGCAGCTTGAAAGTTCGCAAGTATGCAGACAGTGCCCAAATTGAAACATTTGTATTGAAAGGCTGTAAAGTTAGCAGGCCAAGCAGCAGTTTATTTTTTAACCAAGACAACTGGCTTTTGAATTTAGCCAATCAATTTGAACCAAGTATTTAGATACCAAAAAGCTATTATATTTTAGACAGATAATTTTGATAACATAAGACTTAATCCTATTGTAAGAAATATCGATATGTCATCAAGGGTGTATGAAGATGGCAGTTGGATACAGAGAGCAGAACTACCTATCATCCGTTAGAGGGAATGACCCTCAGCTCTCAAGAGAGAATCACTGGATCTCACAGCCTCCACTATATATATCACTTCTACCTGTGATCCAGTCATATCGTTTCCATGAATAAACAGTTTTTCTGGAATAGCCAATTTTTCCATTACTCCTACTATCACTTCCCCAGTTTTGATTGGACTTTCTAGCCTTATCTTACACAGGGGAACACTATTCCTCTCTCCATTTATTTCACGGACTACCACTCTCTCGGGTAATATTTCAGGAGGAGTGCAAATATTTTCATCTCTTACTATTAGCGGCAGACCAGCTCCCCGTATTCCTTAATATTTTAACTTCTTTCCTATTCCCCCTGTTCTACCTATGTAAATCTTACCCATACAGGCGAAGTCTTTGAAAAGATCAGGTGCTATCTTACTATCCAGCTGTGCACTCTCCTGCAGCTCCTCGACTTCTCTTGGGATTTCCTTCACTGCCTTACATAATCCCACTGGTTTAGCCTCTTTTACCATGTCCTTTTCCCTAGGGTCTTTCTTAAACCACCAGCACTGTGGCTTTGTGTGTCCCATCTTATTGCAGTGAAAACACCTGAGGTTGTTAACCTCTTTACCACCCTCTTAGGTTTCTTTTTTCACATGTGGTAAAAGTATGACCTACTTTTTATTTTTCATTGAAGGATCTCCCTCGTCCCAATTTCTATCCCTCACGGAATGAAATTGCTGTCGGAAGAAAAACTTTGATTTATGCATTAATGCATATTCATCTGTCAACTCTGCAGCTCTTCTCACTGTTTTAACTTTCTGTTCCTCAACATGAGTTCTTGTCATTTCTGGAAGTGAGTTTTTAAACTCCTGCAGCATAATAACATCTCTAAGATCCTCGTATGTCGTTTCTGTCTTGAATGCTCTCATCCATCCATCAAAGTTGCTCTGCTTAACTCTTTCAAACCTGATATACGTCTGATCTGTTTCCTTCCTTATATTTCTGAACCGTTGTCTCTATGCTTCTGGTACCAATTTGTTGGCACTCAAAATAGCCTGTTTAACTTCTTCATATTCTCCTGATACCTCCGACAGCGCTGCAAACACCTCACTAGCCCTGCCGACCAACTTGGTCTGAATTAACATTACCCACACAGTCACTGGCCAGTTTATCTGCTTAGCCAATTTCTCAAAGGAAATGAAAAAGGCTTCTACATCTTTTTCAATGAACTTTGTTAATGTTTTGACATATTTGTGTACATCCCAAACATATCTTTCTCTGTGGTGGGTTCGCTCATCATCACTTCAATCTTGTACTGTTACTTCTGTCATTTGAAACCTTCTTGCTTCAAGTTCCAACTTCATCTTTTCCAAATCAAACATTCTTTCTCTTTCTTTATGCTCTGCCATGGCTGTCCTTTCTTTCCCTTCAATTAGGACTCTTCTTTCTCTTTCATTTTCTTCAGTTAGGAATCTTCCTTCCCTTTGTTTGTCCTCTAACTCCAGCCTTTTAAGTTCACTTTCTAACTTCAGCTGTCTTATTTGCAATTTAGTTTTTTCTAACCACTACACTTGACTGTTCCTCTGATATACCTAAATGCTTGGCTGACTCTATTACAATTTCAGCTTTCTTATTATCCTAAGTTAAACCCAATTTTAGCTTGTTTACTAATTCTACAGGTGTCACCTTTTTCTGAAGGAGTTGAGGTCCAGTTAGTTGACAGTTTGTTTGATGTGATAGTAAAGGGAAAACCTAAGCAGGTAGAGGATTAGGCAGAGGTACTTAGTTCTGAAAGATTTATAGAGTTAGAACAAAATGATAAGACTTTGATAAAGGATTTATATCATAAAGACCACTCGGAAAAGGTGCTATTACCTTAAGGCTAAAATCTTAAGGTGGAAATGGAGATCTTGGCAGGTTAGTGTTGATTAGAAATGGGTGGAAGTTCACCAGATTGTGTTGCTTTACATACAAGAGTTACTGGGGGAAGCACACAAACTACCTGTAGGAAGTCATCGAGGAGTGATGAAAACTCAGGCAAAAATAGAGAAGTATTTTTATTGTCCTGAGATGTGGTTGAATTTTTCCGTATCTGTCATACGTGTCGGATGGTAGGAAAGCCACAGACAGCAATAAAAGTGGGAGCCAGTATTTGCTAGCCATAATGGATGTGTCTACCAGGTTTCCGGAGGCAATTCATTTCCAGAATATCAAAGCAAAACAAAAGGTTGTGGAGGATTTACTTGCTTTCGTTACCCTTTGTGGATTACCCAGTGAGATTCAGTCAGGCAAAAGGTCCAATTTTGCTGCAAAATTACTTGAGGAGATCATGGATCGTTTAGGCGTCAAACACGTTAAATCAAGCTGTACCATCCTGAATCCCAGGGAGCATTGGTAATGTGGCATCGGACCCTAAAGACAATGTTGAGGGCTCATTGCCAGGATTACCCAAATAATTGGGATAAAGGTATCCCACTCATATTATTTGCTATTAGAGATGCTCCAAATCAGTCAACTCACTTTACACCATTTGAATTGATATTCAGACATGAAGTAAGAGGGCCTTTAAAATTAATTAAGGAAAAGTCGTTAACGTGTGAAGTCAGAGATCTCGCAGTTGGATTATGTATCTGAGCTAAGAGAAAGATTAAACAGAGAAGGTTAATTAACTGGACATCATTTGAAGGTGGCACAGCACTCCGTGCACTCAGATCTAACCCTGACGTTGTCATCAAGCCTGCCAATAAGGGTGGTGCTGTTGTAGTCTGGCGTACTGACCTCTACCTTGCAGAGGCTGACTGCCAGCTCTCAGATACCTCCTCCTACCTACCCCTGGACCATGACTACACCATGGCACATCAGGCCATTGTATCCACTACCGTTACGGATCTCATTTCATCCAGTGATCTCCCCCCATCCGCTTCCAAGCTAAAAGTCCCGCAACCCCGCACAGCTTGTTTCTACCTCATGCTGAAAATCCACAAACAGGACTGTCCAGGCAGACCCATTGTTTCAGCCTGCTCCTGCCCCACAGAACTCACCTCTTCCTACTTTGGCTCAGTCTTGTCCCCCCATGGTCCAATCCCTACCCACATACATCCATGATTCATCTGACGCCTTACAACGGTTTCAAAACTTCCAGTTTACCGGCTCCAGCCAGCTCCTCTTTACCATGGATGTGCAATCCCTTTACACATCCATTCCCCACCAGGAGGGTCTTCGGGCTCTCCGCTTCTTCCTGGAGCAAAGACCCGAACCATCCCTATCCACCATCACCCTCCTCCACTTGGCCGAGCTTGTCCTCGCCCTCAACAACTTCTCTTTCAACTCCTCTCAGTTTCTTCAGGTCAGAGGGATTGTCATGGGTACCGGCATGGGCCCTAGTTATGCCTGTCTCTTCGGGGGGTATGTGGAACATTCCTTGTTCCAGTCCTATTCCGACCCCCACCCATAACTCTTTCTCAGATACGTCGATGATATCATTGGTGCTGCTTCCCTCTCTCGTCTAGAATTGAAAAACTACAGCCCTCCAGACTCAATATTAAGTTCGATAATTTTAGGGCCTAAACTCTCCCCTGTCCCAGCCCCCTACCCCACACACCAGGCTTCGTTACCACATAGCCTGCCATTACACACCCCCTGTTGTTAGTCACTAACAGTTCCCATTAACAACTATTCACCCTCCCAGCCTGATCGGTAGCAACTCCTTTGTCTGTCCAACTGTCTTTCTCTCTCTTTGGGCTCTATCCTATCGTTTACTCTCTGCCCCCTATTTTCTGCATATAAAATGATGTTTTCCCAGCCACTACCAGTTCTGAGGAAGGGTCATCGGACCCGAAAACGTCTGTTTTCTCCTTCACAGATGCTGCCAGACCTGCTGAGCTTTTCCAGCAACTTTGCTTTTGTTCCTAGTGAAGCAAGATGCAGATAAGAAATTTAAAATATGTCCGTTCACCTGGGGGGATAAAGTATTGGTTCTGTTGCCAGTGGTAGGAGATCCCTTCAAAGCAAGGTTTAGTGGTCCCTATCAGATTGGAAAGAAGTTATGAGAGGTGAGTTATCTGGCAAAGATGCCAGATAGGAAAAAAAATTAATTGAATATGTCATATGAACATGCTGAAACATTACTATGACAGGGACAGGGAACCAGAAAAACAGATATTAGTTGCTGGCATTCAGAGTGAGGAATCACAACCAGATGATTTGGATATTGATGTGCCTCAGAATAAATTGAATAATGAGGGAGTCCTCAAGGAATGGGATAGGGTAGTGAGCTATTTGTTCCAGGAACAGAGAACTGAATTTAAAGACTTGTTGTAGTGCTATGAGGACTTTGGTAGAAATAGAATAGGGAGGACTAATGTCATTGGCATTAGTTTGACATGGGAAATGCTGTTCCAATAAAATGACATCCCTACAGGCTTAATCATTACAAAGCAGCATAGGTTCAGATGGAAGTGGAAGAAATGCTCCCGTAACACACTACAGAGATGAGTCAAAGTGAGTGGAGTTTGCCAATCATGTCACCACTCCATCAACACTTGAAACGATCTTCCTCGCCATCTTAAACTACTCTTCCCAGGAATCGGTCATGACCCTCTCCACCTAAGCTCTAGTCACCTGATGTACCTGGCACACTACCTACCTTGCACCCCATCAGGCACAATATCCCACCCCATCATGTACCAGAAAATTTACCTACCTAACACCCCATCCTGCAAACATCTTGCACTCTACTTACTTGGCACCTTACTTCGTACCTACCCAAAACTTTACCTACCTTGGAACCACCTCCTCACCTGATACCCACCTTACGTGTGTCCTCCTGTTTGGATCAGTGATGGCTTTATAGTCCAACTCGGTTTGGTTGGAAGCAGTGTCCAGTATATACATTGTTATTTTGTGTTAGAGTATTATATACGTGGTGATAAACTTCTGGCATCAGTGATTTTTTCATTTATGTCACTCAAAGCTGTCAAACACAAATTGCTTTTTCCAGTTTTTCTTTCATACTCTGAAAGAATACCTGTGCAAACTATAACAAATACTCAGCTTGATGTCTGTGGCCTCTCTTTTTGATTTGGCCATACATGCTTCAACATTTCAGTTTGTTGTAGTTTGCATTGCTCAACAGCAATGGACAACTAACTAATGGGTCTTTTAAATATCTGCAATTATTCATGACAGTTTCACTACCATTTTTGATTGCATGATAAACTAACAGCGGGTTTAGGCCCGAAACGTCAAGTTTTCCTGCTCCTATGATGCTGCTTGACCTGCTGTGTTCATCCAGCCCCATGCTTGTTAGCACAGATTATAGTTTCTTAGATTAATATCAACAGCTATTGAATGAGCGTGGAGCATACTTAATCCATCTCCTAGGTTCAGAGTCAGTTACATACGTGAGCTGGAGGGCTGGTTTTCAATGCAGTGTAATGCAAACTGTACCCATCAGCCCTCTGCTGTTAAACGTATACTTAAGGAAGATTGGAAACATTTGGTCATTTACTCAACAGTCACAATCCTTATTTCTCTAACATACCTGGATGCATTTGAAATGATCCCAGTGATTCATAAACTTTAAGTAAAGCAGCTTGTCTGACAGCAGTTCTTTATCAGTGCTTTTCTCTTATTTTTGTAAATCATAAATCTTCCTCAATTCTTCACTCTATTCTGCTATAACCAAGCCAAGAAAACCAAATGCCTTATTAACAGTCTGCTCAATTTGTTTCCTATCTTCAAAATATGTTTTAGATTTATGTTGCATTTTCACTTCTGGGGTGATTCTAACATTCCACATTTGCTTCCAATTAGCTGATCCCATATTGTCTATCTTAGACCATTTGCATTCCATTTATTCAGAGGGAGCATTAGTTGCAATACTAATCACAAGCAGTTTTGTTTGCACCCCAGTCTGAAATGCAAACAATCAAACATCAGCACATTAATCAGTCTTTGGGCAGTAAATTAGTCAATTAGCTTTCCAATAACTATATATTGTGATAAGCACAATGTTAACTTAATTAAAAATATGAAATCATTATGTTTATTTGAACAATCTCAAGATGGTCAACAATTAACTTAGCAACCGCAGTATATTCTTAAAATCAACACAATGCTGGCTCATGACAGATTTTATGCTCAAGAGAGCTGCAAAAAAGTATGACGAAACACAGGTTTATATTCGAAGAAAGTTTTGAGCACAACAGCAGCTGAGGTATGCATTGCAGTTAAAGAAACAATTGGCTAATTGCACAATGCTGAACAGGTATTAGTAACTTACTGGGCACTCCAATAGCCCCAGGTACAGGGCAATAAATGAATTCAACATCAGCGAGTTAACAAGCATGGGGCTGGATGAACACAGCAGGTCAAGCAGCATCATAGGAGCAGGAAAACTTGACGTTTCGGGCCTAAACCCTTCATCAGAAAATGCTATAACCAGATTGAACGGATACTTCATACTCAGAGGAAAGCAATTAGTCCAAGGTTATATGGAACTGCGATCATCATTTATATACACATCTTCCAGGGGTAAAATTTGGCTGGGCAAGCACTGATATTAGTTACAGATCTTTAAACAAACACGAGAGAAATAGAGCATCAGAATAAACATTAATTCTGAAACAGAAGGGTTGAATGATGAAGGCAAACAAGGATAACTTGAGGATTGGGTACACTGAGGTCATGAGTAACAGAATGTGGTGGTGTGAAAAATAGTGGTCCCTTTTTTTTTTGGTTTAACCTCTACAACTGCAACACCATCTCAAATATCAAATGGTTCATTTATTTCCTATGTCATTACCAAAATGAACAAGTCAGCCAGTTAAGAAAAAGAGAATAATTAAACTCTTTCAAAGTGTCAGTAGCAGAACAAGTGGGTGATATTCCAAGAAGCAGAAAACAGGGTCACTAAAGGGTGGAGCTCTTTGATCAAGTAAACATTTAGAGATTAACATGACAAAGATCGGATTCATGTTAAAAAAGAACCTAAATATGCTACAGAACTAAGTTTAACACAGGAAGTACAATACAAACATTAAACTGACAGCCAACGACACAAATATAGATCAAGAGAAATGATCATAAGAACACTTTTGATTTTATCTATTCGATTTAAGTTTTCAGGAGTCACGGAGAAACTGCTGGTTTGCAATTTTAGTTGCCTCATTATGGACAAGGTTTTCAAGCCATAGGACGAATTCATCAGAACTTCCAAACAAACTTTGTTTAGTTCATGGCCTTACAGACTTAACTTACCAGTTTACACAAACACTAGGAATGGCAGAACTTTATTCATCCAGTTAACTCTCAGACATTTTGTTGACCTCCCAAAGCAAAAAGCTCTGAAGCCCACCTACTGCAAGTGCTGAAAAGCTGAAGTACGACCAAAAGCTCCTCAAAAACACTCTTGAAGCTAGTTCTAATCTGTGGAGAGAGAAACAGTTAAGATTTCAGCTTATTGACTTTTCAAAATGTTTCCAACATTCCGTTTTCTCCATTAGCCCTGACCCTAATCAATTGGATAGAATTTTTGAAGGTTTTCTAAACCAATGGAGCCCTACTAGAAGCCGTAACATATTATCCTTTAACCAATAATTATCACTGTGGCATAAGTGATCCTTTCCCCTTTTGATGAGAACAACACACTGGGTTGAAGCAGAATGCCCTTCTGAATCAAGCTTAATGTTTTATTGTCACCCCACCCAGAGTGAATAGCATTCTCGAAATCAGAATCACGTTGAATGGCTGGAAAGATCAGTACAATTTTTTTTCAGCATCAATCAATACCTCTGCTACTGAATTCACAGCTTCTGGACCATTATCTGCTTCCATTAGATCTTTCAGATTGGCTGTATTTTGCTCCAGATTGTTGCTGGAAATACTTTATGTACACACTGTTTATTTCAATTACTGCAGTCTGATGAACCTTTGAATTTATTTGCAGGAAAATATCTTGAGTTATGTGAATGTGAATGCCCCGGCATGATTAAGCATTTATTTTCCCACTATTTTTTGGAGGCCTTAACATATTGTACGTTAATAGGCTGGATAGATTAACTGAATGGAAGAAATGGTGCGAGGAGGCTATCAATTGAAACTAGAAACCCATCTCTGGATTAGCAATCCACACCTTTATTAACGACAAAACAATGGAATAAAGTGAAAATACATGAGCAAATTCCCAGAAAAGACTGATGTGGAGGTGCCGGTGTTAGGCCGGAGTGGACAAGGTCAGAAATCACACAATAGCAAGCTATAGCCCAACAGGTTTATCCGAAAACACAAGCTTTCAGAGCCTCAGTCACTCACCGAAAGCTTGTGTTTTCAGATAAACCTGTTGGACTATCACCTGGTGTCATGTGATTTCTGACCCAGAAAAGACTGAACAGCCTGTCCACAGGGATGATCATCCACATTTGCCTCACTGTACAATCACTTGGGTCTTCCTTCAGTGAGACGATTATCAGGTAAATTCACAAGGTTTATACATTCATCAAACTTCAAATTGTTGTCTCCACATAGAATACAGAACTTAAATCACTGACAGTTCAGAAAGTTTCCTTATGCAGAACTCCAGTATTTACACTTTCAGATAAGCAGTGCAAGATTTGCTCCATAGTGCCTCATGCTTACAGGGTCAGATCACCACAGGAGTTCCTTGGAGTAGGGTTCTCATGTCAAATACTCTCAGCTGCTTTATCAACATCGTTCCCTCCATCTTATGGTCAGAAATGCAATTGGTACCAACATACTGCAAAATTTGGATGACATTCAGGATGGAGCTGAACATTTGCATGTAAAATGTGCACCACGCAAGATCAAAGAAATGTACAGCACAGGTATAGGCCCTTCAGTGCACAAAGCTTGCGTTGACACGTGATGCCTTTATAAATTAAAAACCTTTTGTCTCTACATGGTCCATATCACTCTTTTCCCTGCTTGTTCATATATATGTCAAGATACCTCTTAAACTTTCCTGCGGTATCTGCCTCCACCTGCTCTGCTAACAGTGCATTCCAGTACACTTAAGTACCCACTGTGTAAAAAAAAAAATTGACTCTCACATCTCCTTTAAACTTTCCCCCTTTTAGCTTAAACCCATGCCCCCCAGTAATAGATACTTCTATACTGGTTAAAAGACTCCAACTGTCAATTCTATCGATACCTGTCATAATTTTGAAAACTTCCATCTGGTCATCACTCAGCCTCCGACGTTCAAGTGAAAAAAAATCAAGTTTGTCTAATGTAAACTCATAGCTTCGACCTTCTAAACCAGGCAACATCCTGGTAAACCTTTTCTGTATTTCCTCCAAAGATAGGCTGGGACTAGTTTCACTGAAGTGTAGAAGGTTGAGGGGTGATCTTTTCGAGGGTTTTTTAAAATCATGAGGCGCATTGTTAAGGTGAAAAGCAAAAGTCTTTTGTTAAGGTAAGCGAATTCAAAACTAGTGGGCATTTTTTTTAAGATGGGAAAAGAAATATTTATAAGGGACTTGAGAGGCAACTTTTTCACACACCGGGTGGTTCTTATGTGGAATGAACTGCCAGAGGAAGTTGTAGATTCAGGTACAGTTGGAACATTTAAAAGGCATTTGGGCAGATACATGTATAAGAAAGATTTAGAAGGATACGGGCTAAATGCAGGCATGTGGAACAAATTTAGTTTGGGACACTTGGTCAGCATGAGCGAGTTGGACCAAAGGGTCTGTGTCCTTCTAGTAGTGTGGTGACCAGAACTGTCCACAATATTCCAAGTGTGGCCTAATGGACATTTTACATATAACATAGTGTGGAGCTGGAAGAACACTACAGGCTAGGTAGCATCAGAGGAGCAGGAATGTTGATGATTCAGGTCGGGACCCTTCTTCAGAAATGGGGACCAGACTTGAAACGTCATCTTTCCTGCTCCTGTGATGCTGCCTGGCCTGCTGTATTCCTCCAGCTGCACACTGTGTTTTCTCTGACTCCAGCATTGGCAGGTCTTACTATCTCTAATAAATGTGTTATGCAGCTGCAACGTGGCTTGCCAAATTTTATCTTCCATTCCCCGACCGATGAAGGCAAGAAAGCCATATGCCATTTTGACCACCTTATCCACATCTGTTGCCACTTTCATGGAAATGTGGATCTGTATGCCCTAATCGTTCTGTATGTTAATACTTCTAAGCATTCTGACATTTACTGTAAATTTCTCTCTTGCATTAAAGCTTCCAATTTCAATTACCTTGCATTTATCCAGATTAAATTCCATCTGTCATTTCTCCGCTCCAGTCTCTAGCCTCTCTGTATCCTGCCAAATCCTCTGGCAATACTCCTCATTATCTGCAGCTCCCCAAGTCTTCGTGTCATCCGCAAAATTACTAGTCAGAACAAATATTCTCCTCCAAATCACCACTGATAACCATTTTATAAGCTCATGGATCCCATGCATCTTCACCTTTTGAATCAGCCTGCCTTGAGGGACCTTGACATAGGCCTTGCTAAAGTGCATGCAGACAACATCTATTGCCCTGCCCTCAATAATCGCCTGCAAGAAGCACAATCAAACTTGTGAGACACAACTTAGCCACTTAAAGTCATGCTGGCTATCACTGATAAGTCCATATTTTTTCAAATGTGAGTAAATCTTATCCCAAAGAATCTTCTCCAATAACTTCCCTATCTCTGACAATAAGGTTCACCAGCCTTAAATTTCCTGGATTATCCTAGCTGCCCTCCTTAATCGAAGGACCAATGTTTGCTACTCTCCAGTTTTCTGGGATCTCTTCTGTGACTGAAGAGGATACAAGGCACCAGCCATTTCCTCCCTCACCTCCCTCAGTATTCTGGGATAGATCCTTGATGACTTCCAAACATGCGAATCTAACTATATGACTTTGACTGTTGACAACATAAACACGACTGAATCCCCAACCATCATGACCCTGAGGGTTATAATTAACCAACAGCTTCACTGGCACAGCCACTTCAGAGAAAGAATCTTGAAATATTGTGGTGGGCAATACACCTCCTAATTTTGAACCACCTAGGATCAAGAAGCCAGATGTGTGATGAAAATTATACACTTCTCTGAAAGGAAAAAACAGAAAATTCTCAAAACATTCAGCAGGTCAGGCACCATCTATGCAGTGAATATTTCATGACAATGATCCTTTATCAGCGTGCCCTGAACCAATCAGAAAAAAGACCTTCGATTTCACATTTGAACAAAACTTGAGAGTTAGCAATCAGTTATCATGAACTCATGCATTCTCCATGCAATACCCCTACTAGACTCTGCTTATCATCCAATAACCAATCTCCTTTCATGCAGTATAAATTTTCTTTTGACTTTGTGTTGCAATTTCTTGCAAATTGCACTGATAAGTGCAAAACGAGAAGCTTCCAGAAAATTAGTCTCTTTCCAGCAATATTTAAGTCTTGTACTGCCAAATGACTGTTTTTGTGTGTGTTTAATTTCCTACTTGACTGGATGAGCAAAGCTGCAAGTGCACGCAAAATTCTTCACACCATCCACAACAAAGTAATTGTTTTGAACCACTCCAGCCCGCATCAGATGTCTGCTTGTTTCAGTACTACAAGAACTCACAAAGAGTTTTTTGGCAACCCTCTTCCTAAACACACTTTTGAAATTTGGGCAAGGAATTCAATAAAGCCTTATTCTCTTTTCCCAATGGTGAATGATCATGTTTACAGCAAAAAGGAGTTAACATTTTGAATTTCTTCAGTGTTAAAGAAAGAGGCAGAAGAGTGATAAACTCTATTCAGGGAAAAGGTGGGGCAGAAAAGAAGGCCAGAGGATGGTTGCAGAATGAGGTAACGTAAAGATCATAGTTGTCACAGAACAAAGGCAAAGGAGAGAGATCCTAGGTAAGTGTTAATGAGAGGAGAACCAAGAATAGAAGACACTGAGGTAGGATGGGTGGGAGGTATTCGAAGTGGAGAATAGTTTTTAAATTCAATGTTGAATCCTGAAGGTTGTAAAGGGAAGTGAGCAGCTGTTCTTCCAGCCTACTTTTGGACTTCACTGAGACACTACGGCAGGCCTAGGACAGAAATGTCAGTGTGAGAACAGAACACTGATTTTAAATTTGCAAGTGATCTGTTATACTTGAGGGCCGAGTGGGTATATTCCACATAGCAGTCTTCAATCCTGTTATGTTTCAGACATCACTTTGTGAACAATGAATACAGTTGACAAGATTGAAACATGAGCAAGGAAATTGCTGCTTCACCTGAGAGCAGTTTGGACAGTGAGGGCAGAGCAAGTAAAAGGTCATGTGTTGCACCTCTTTTAACTGAATGGGAAAATAACAAGGAGAGGGTGAAGTGTTTGGCTGGTAGAGGAGTGTACCATAGTGTCACAGAAGGAACAGTCCTTGGAAATGTTGACAGAGGAAGAAAGGGAACGATGTGGTTGGAGGTAGCATTACACCAGAGGTGGTAGAAGTGATAAAGGGGTGATTTTTTCAATGATGATGATGCCAGTTAATGTCAAGCTGAAATAATTAGATCCTCTTGTTGGAGATATTCATGTGACATGGATGTTACAGTCATCAATCCATTTCTGGCAGCTATCCATGCATTATTTTATACGGATATGAACTGCTTCAACATCTGGGCAGTTACTAAATGCTGTACAATTATCAACGACATCCCCATTTCAGACCTTATGCTGGAAGGAAGGTTGTTGATGAAGCAGATGAAGCTGGTTGGTTCCAGGACATTGATCTGAGGAACACCTGCAGAGATGACCTGGAGCTGAGATGACTAATTTCCAACAACCACAACCTACTTGGTTTGTGATGGCAATAACTTGGAACAGTGTAGAGAGCTCCCCATAATTACTGGTTTTATCATGAATCTTTGAAAGTGTACTCATCAAATGCTACAATTTTGTCGAAGACATTCATTATCACCTTTTCTCGGGAGTTTTTGGACTAAGGTTGTTAGGTGGGCAGAGGTTGAGTGGCCCTTGTGGAAGCAAAAACAGAACATCAGTGAACAGGTTCGTCTTGAGTAACTGTCCCTTCAAAGCACTGTGGATGATGCCTTCCATCACTTTGCTGATTATCAAAAAAGGTCTGATGGATCAATAATTATCTGGTTGGATTTGTTCTTCTTTTTGTGGGCAGGACATACCTGAGCCATTTTCCACATTGTCTGATAGATGCCAGTGTTGTATCTGTCCTGGAATAGCTTCTCTGGAAGCATTGTTTCAGAGATAGTAGGAACTGCAGATGCTGGAGAATCTGAGATAACAAGGCGTAGACCTGGATGAACACAGCAGGCCAAGCAGCATCATAGGAGCAGGAAAGCTGATGTTTTGGGCCTCGACCCTTCTTCATTTCTGAAGAAGGGTCTAGGCCCAAAACATCAGCTTTCCTGGTCTCTGGAAGCAGGACTGGTTGTGGAGGCCATTTTTCAGTATTATTGCCAGACTGTTATCATTGCACATAGTTTTTGCAGTTTCCAGTGCCATGATCTGCTCCTTGGAATCACGTGGAGTGTCTCATAATGGCTGAAGTCTGTCCACCCAACACTTTTGGCTGATGGTGAATGGAAATTTTTCAGTGTTGTCTTTTGCACTGATGTGCTGGTCTCGCTATCACGGAGGTTGGGGATGTTTGTGGAGCCTCCTCCTCCAGTGAGCTACTTAATAGTGCACAACGATTCACAACTGGAGAACCTCAGACAATTTTTTGGAAGAATAGTCTTGCAGAAAGATAGCAGGCATCCAAGAATTAAATTCATACCAGAGGTTTTATAAACTGGGATCTATTCTCTTGCAGTTGGAAGGTTTATGGATTCATAGATTCATGCAACACAGAAAGGGCCTTTCAGCCCATGGAGTCTACACCAACATAGCTACCACTAAAAGTGAAGTAATTCCCAATTTTCTGCACTTGTCCCAGATCAGGGAAGGTGATGGCCCAGTGGTATTAATGGTAGACTTTAATCCAGAAACTCAGCTTATCTTCTGGGGACTCGGGTTTGAATCCTGCAGAGGTGGCAGCACAGTGGCATACCGTCAGGAGGGAGTTGATCTTGAGTCCTCAACATGGACTCTGGACGCCATGAAGTCTCATGGCTTCAGGTTAAACATGGGCAAGGAAACCTCCTGTTGATTACCACATGCTGTCCTCCCTTAGCTGATGAATCGGTACTCCTTCATCTTGAAGAACTCTTGGAGGAAGCAATGGGATGGCAAAGGCACAAAATGTGCTCTGGGAGGGGAATTTCAATATCTACCACAAAGAGTGGTCAGCAGCAGGACCACAGATCAGGTTGGTTGGGTCCTAAAGGACATAGCTGCTAGACTTGGTCTTCAGCGGGTGGTGAGGGAACCAACAAGAGGGGAAAGCATACTTGACCGCTCCTTAGCAATCTCCCAGCTGCAGATGCTTCTGTCCATGTACAGTCCTTGTGGAGATGAAGTCCAGCTTCACTGTGTTGTGTGGCACTATCACAAAGATAAGGCTGAAGCTTATGCGGCAATCTTCAGTCAGAAGTGCCGAGTGGATGATCCATCTCAGCCTCCTCCAGTGGTCCCTAGAGGTCCCCAGCATCACAGATACCAGTCTTGAGCCAATTCAATTCACTCCATGTGATATCAAGGAATGTTGGAGACACTGGATACTGCAAAGGCTACAGGCCCTGATACTATTTTGACAATAGGGCTGAAGACTTGTGCTGCACAAGTTGCTGCAAATTCAGGAAGCACCTGCTCAGCAATAACCTGCTCACTGTTTGGGTTTCATCAGGGACACTCAGCCCCTGACCTCATGACAACCTTGGTTCAAACATGGACAATAGAGCTGAGTTCTAGAGGTGAGGTGAGGTGAGAATGACAGCCATCGACATCAAGGCTGCGTTCGACTTGAATGTGGCATCAAGGAGCCCCAAGCAAAACTGGAAACAATGGGTATCAGGGGCAAACTCTCCGGTAGCTGAAGGCATACCTGATGTGAAGGAAGATGGTGGTGGTTCTTGGGAGTCAGTCATCTCAGTTCCAGGATATCTCTGCAGCAGTTCTGCAGGGTAGTATTCTAGGTCAATAATCTTCAGCTGCTTCACCAATAATCTTCCCCCCCATCACAAGGTCAGAAGTGGGGATGTTTGCTGATGATTGCCAAATGTTCATCAACGTTTGCAACTGCTCAATACTGAAACAGTCAACCGAGGGGATTAGCTGCTCTCTATTCATCCTGTCCTTACCCCTCATGATCGTGTATACCTCAATCAAGTACTTTATGACCAGTAGAAAAAAAAAATCCAAGCCTATCTAGTCTCTAGTTTAGCTATGAAGCAGAGAATTGTCTTAAGATAATAAGGTAGAACAGGAAAAGTTGACCTATCTCTTGTACGGAAAGTCTAGCAGCACAGGTTAAAGCAAACAAAAACAGACCTCAATAAAGTGAAACTGGGAAACTTGCAAAGTGGTTTGAAAGTTCAAACTCTTTTCTGTGAAAAGTAATCATTAATTTAAAAACAATTTTTTATTTTAAATTCAAAATTGGCAAACCATTGTTACCCAACTTATTTTGTCATATGGGACAAATGTTCATTTCTGGATCTGGTCAGAATTCAGCCATGGTCTCATTGAATGGTGGAAGGTGACCAAAATAGTATTGAATTATGAGAAACTGGAAAATGGGGGGTAAATAGGAAGAGATATAAAAGCATTTTTTTAAAAAATTTGCAGGTTTATGCAAGTAAACATTGCAGCCAAAGAGAACATTAGTTGCCAGATGGTGAGACTGTGGAATTAATAATGTCTCCACAATAGAGGGTACAAATGGATATCCCAAGGATAGTAGTATACAAGAGTGAAACATGGGGACAGAATTCAAAACAACTACAATCAATTGAGCAAGCAAACTTGGAAAAAAAATCAATCAAATTAAATACTGAGAAGTTCCCAAGACCTGACATTGCAGGTTATTAAAAAATAGAACATTGAACAGCATGTTACAAGAACAAGTCCTTTGGGCCATGCTGTTGTGCTTTACATGATGACAAATTAAACTAATCCCTTCTATCTGCTGTTGGTCCATATCCCTCCATTTCTTCACTATTCATGTGTTTATCTGAAATGCCCTTAAGAGCCCCTAATGTATCTGCCTCCACCGCCAGCCTTGGCAGCACCTTCCAGACTCCTACCACTCTGCAGATAAACTTGCACCTCACGTATCCTTTGAACATTTCCCCCTCTCACATTAAATGCATGTAACGTGGTATGAGATATTTCAACTCTGGGAAAAAGATTCTGACTGTCAACCCTATCTGTGCATGAGGTCACAAGGCGTAGAGCTGGATGAACACAGCAGGCCCAGCAGCATCAGAGGAGCAGGAAAACTGACGTTTTGGACTGAGATAACAAGGTGTGGAGCTGGATGAACACAGCAAGCCAAGCAGCATCATGTGTGCAGGAAAGCTTGACGTTTCAGGCCTAGACCCTTCATCGGACCACTCCCTCTGCTACTCCCTTGTCCGCTCCACACTCCCCTCCATCCCCACCACACCCGGCACTTTTCCCTGCAACCGCAGGAAGTGCTACACCTGCCCCCACACCTCCTCCCTCACCCCAATCCCAGGCCCCAAGAAGACTTTCCACATCAAGCAGATGTTCACCTGCACATCTGCCAATGTGGTATACTGCATCCGCTGTACCCATTGTGGCTTCCTCTACATTGGGGAAACCAAGCGGAGGCTTGGGGACCGCTTTGCAGAACACCTGCGCTCAGTTCGCAACAAACAACAGCACCTCCCAGTCGCGAACCATTTCAACTCCCCCTCCCATTCCTCAGAAGACATGTCCATCCTGGGCCTCCTGGAATACCACAGTGATGCCACCCGAAGGTTGCAGGAACAGCAAATCATATTCAGCCTGGGAACCCTGCAGCCCAATGGTATCAATGTGGATTTCACAAGCTTCAAAATCTCCCCTCCCCCAACCGCATCCCAAAACCAGCCCAGCTCATCCCCACCTCCCTAACCTGTCCTTCCTCTCACCTATCCCCTCCTCCCACCCTCAAGGCCCACCCCATCTCCTATCTACTAACCTCATCCCGCCCCCTTGACCTGTCCGTCCTCCCTGGACTGACCTACCTCCTCCCTACCCCCCCACCTACACTCAACTTTACTGGCTCCATTCCTGCCTCTTCGACTTGTCTGCCTCCTCTCCACCTATCCTCTCCTCTATCCATCTTGTATCTGCATCCCTCTCTCTCCCTATTTATTTCAGAACCCTCTTCCCCTCCCCCATTTCTGAAGAAGGGTCTAGGCCCAAAACGTCAGCTTTCCTGCTCCTATGATGCTGCTGGGCCTGCTGTGTTCATCCAGCTCCACACCTTGTTATCTCGGATTCTCCAGCATCTGCAGTACCTATTATCTCTGTTTCGGACCTAGACCCTTCTTCAGAAATGGGGGAGGGGAAGGGGATTCTGGAATTAATAGGGAGAGAGGGGGAGGCGGATAGAAGATGGGTAAAGGAGAAGATAGGTGGAGATTAGACAGACAGGTCAAAGAGGCGGGGGTGGAGCCAGTAAAGGTGAGCGTAGGTGGGGAGCTAGGGAGGGGATAGGTCAGTCCAGGGAGGACAGACAGGTCAAGGGGGCGGGGTGAGGCTAGTAGGTAGGAGATGGAGGTGGGGCTTGAGGTGGGAGGAGGGGATAGGTAGGAGGAAGGACAGGTTGGGGAGGCGGGGACAAGCTGGGCTGGTTTTGGGATGCAGCTGGGGGAGGGCAGATTTTGAAGCTTGTGAAGTCCACATTGATACAATTGGGCTGCAGGGTTCCCAAGCGAAATATGAGTTGCTGTTCCTGCAACCTTCAGGTGGCATCGTTGTCGCACTGCAGGAGGCTCAGGATGGACATGTCATCTAAGGAATGGGAGGGGGAGTTGAAATGGTTAACGACTGGGAGGTGTAGTTGTTCACGAACCGAGCGTACAGGTTCCGCATCTGTGCATCTCAACTTTATAGACTTCTCTCAAATCTCCCCTCAGCCTCCATAGCTCCAGAGAAACAACCTGAGTTTTACCAGCCTCTCCTCATAACTCTTACCCTCTTATCCAGGCAGCCTCCTTCGAAACCTCTTCTGCACCCTTTCCAAAGCCTCCACATGCTCCCTGTAATGTGGTGACCAGAATTGAATGCAATACTGTACGAATGGCCTAATCAAAGACTTATAAAGCTACAACATGACATCCTGACTCTTGTACTCAATTCCCCGATCAGTAAAGGCAAAGATGCCATATGCCTTCTTTGCCAGCCTATCTATTTGCGTGGCTACTGTTCGTGAGTTATGGACTTCAACCCCAAGATCTTTCGGTACATCAATGCTGTTCAGGGTCCTGCCACTAACTGTATAGTTTTCCTTAACTTTTGATCTCCCAAAGTACAGCACCTCACACATATCTGGATTAAACTCAACCTGGCATTTCTCCGCCCATGTCCCACTGTATCCTTTGACAACCTTCTACACTATCCACAACTCGACCGATCTTTATTATCTGCAAACTTACTCATGTAGCCATCTACATTTTCATCCAACTCATTTATGTGTATCACAAACAGCAGGGGTCCCATTATGGATCCCTGCAGAACTCCACTACTCATGGACTTCCAGCCAGAAAAATATCTTTCCACCACTACCCGCTGCCTTCTATGGGCAAGCCAATCCTGAATCCAAGTGGCCAAGTCACCGTGGATCCCATGCGTCTTAATCTTCTGGATTAGCCTATTTTGAGGGATCTTGGTGAAAACCTTACTAAAATCCACATCGACAACATCCACTGCTCTACCCTCACTAATCATCAAACCCTCTACCCTTCGTCACCACCTCGAAAAATTCAATCAAGTTAGTAAGACATGATCATCTCTGCACAAAGCCACGCTGACTGTCCCTAAATATGCTATGCTTTTCCAAATGTACGTAAATACTATCAGAGAATTCTCTCTAATACCTTCACAACCACCGATGAGAGACTCACTGGTCTATAGTTTCCTGAATTATCCCTATTTCCCTTCTTGAACAGAGCTATTCACCAGTCTTCTGGGATCTCTCCAGTCGCTAGTGAGAATACAGAAAGCTTCCTCAAGGCCCGAGCAAACCCTCTCTTGCCTCTTTCAATAAACTGGGATAGATACCATCAAGCTCTGGGGACTTAGCCACTTAAATGCTCTTCAAGAGACCCAACACCAGTTCTTTCTTGTTCGCAAAATGCCCCAGCTTATCAGCATGCTCCACACTAATTGCATTATCCTCTATATCCTTATCCTGGGTGAATACTGATACAAAGTACTCAGATCAGATCTTGCCCATATCCTCTGCCTCCAAGCACAAGTTCCCTCCTTTATCCTTGAGTGATCATTCATTCTCCCTCGTTATCCTCTTGTTTTTAATGCATGATTAGATTACCTTGGGATTCTCTTTAACCCTACTTGCCTACTTGGCCCCTCTTGTTGTCCTAATTCTCTGCTCGAGTTCTTTCCTGATTTTTTATATTCTTCACTGGTCCTGTCAGATTACAGCTTCCTAAATCTTATTTGTTCTTCTTTTTGCTTTTTGACTAAATTCACAACCTCCCTCATTGTTGAGTGTTCATTGTTGAATGCCATCCTTGTCCTTGCCCCTTACAGGAATGCGCCCATCATAAACTCTGATCAGTAGGTCTTTAATCAACTCCCACATAGCAAATGTGGACTCGCCTGATATTAGCTCCTACCAATTAACACACCCTAGCTCCTGCCTTATACTGACAAAATTTGCCCTCCCCCAATTTAGTGCCTTCCTATGAGGTCCTGATTTATCCTTATCCATGCAATTAGCAGCATCACTTTTTTGCAGCAGCGGGAGCAGCGAGAGCGAGGACCAGGGGGCTGTCCAGAGGTAAGTTCTTCATTTCGGCAGCAGAGCTGAGTGGGAGCGGTCGAATTGTGCTCCCGGACGGTGAGTGAACTGATATATTTGGGCAATGGTTGTGTAGTGTACTGTCTCCCACCCGCCCTCCTCTTCTGACTAAAAAAAAGAATCTGGTGTGTTGGTAAGGTAAGTGTTTTTCTTTTTCTTTGTTTTAATCATGTGCTGGTAAGTAGAGTGATTTGGTACAAATTTTTTTCATTTCATTTACCTAGTATTTGATATTATAGTAGGAGTAAGTTAAGCTTAAGAGTAAAAATGGCAGAAGATCCCAGACCCATGTTATGCTCCTCTTGCTCAATGTGGGAGCTCAGGGATGCGGCTGATGTCCTTGACTCCTCCATGTGCAGGAAGTGTGTCCAGCTGCAGCTCTTGTTAGACCACATGACGGCTGTGGAGCTGCGGATGGACTCACTTTGGAGCATCCGCGATGCTGAGGAAGTCGTGGATAGCACGTTCAGCAAATTGGTGACACCGCAGATTAGGATCGGTGAGGGAGAAAGGGAATGGGTGACCAAAAGGCAGAAAAAAAGCAGGAAGGCAGTGCAGGTGTCCCCTGCGGTCATCTCCCTCCAAAACAGGTATACCGTTTTGGATACTGTTGGGGGAGATGGCTTACCAGGGGAAGGCAGCAGTAGCCAGGTTCATGGCATCGTGGCTGGCTCAACTGTACAGAAGAGCAGGAAAAAGAGTAGAAGGGCTATAGTCATAGGAGTTTTGATTGTAAGGGGAGTGGATAGGCGGTTCCGCGGTCGAAAACGAGACTCCCGAATGGTATGTTGCCTCCCAGGTGCAAGGATCAGGGGTATCTCAGATCGACTGCAGGACATTCTGAAGGGGGAGGGTGAACAGCCAGCTGTCTTGGTGCATATAGGCACCAATGATACAGGTAAAAAACGGGATGAGGTCCTACAGGCAGAATTTAGGGAGTTAGGAGCCAAGTTAAAAAGTAGGACCTCAGAGGTAGTAATCTCAGGATTGCAACCAGCGCTACGTGCTAGTCAGAGTAGAAATGAAAGAATAGGCAGGATAAATGAGTGGCTTGAGAGATGGTGCAGGAGGGACATTGGGACCGATTCTGGGGGAGGAGGAACTATTTCAAATCAGACAGTCTATACCTGGGCAGGACTGGAACCAATGTCCTAGGGGGTGCTATAGCTAAAGCCGTTGAGGAGGGTTTAAACTAATGTGGCAGGGGGATGGGAACCAAATGAGGTGGTTAGTGGACAGTAAGGAGGTCGTAACTAAAGCCTGTAAAGAACTAGATAGTGAAGTCAGTGTGACTAAGGGGAAGAGTAGGCAGACAGCAGATGATGAACGCAAAGGTAGTCTGAGGTGCATTTGTTTTAATGTGAGAAGTGTAGTAGATAAGGCAGATGAATTTAGGGCTTGGATTAGTACCTGGGAGTATGATGTTATTGCTATTACTGAGACTTGGTTGAGGGAAGGGCAACATTGGCAACTAAATATCCCAGGGTATAGATGCTTCAGGCGGGATAAAGAGGGAGGTAAAAGGGGTGGAGGAGTTGCATTACTGGTCAAAGAGGATTTCACAGCTGCGCTGAAGGGGGGCACTATGTAGGATTCGAGCAGTGAGGCAATATGGGCAGAGCTCAGAAGTAGGAAGGGTACAGTAAAAATGTTGGGGGTGTACTACAGGCCTCCCAACAGCGAGCGTGAGATAGAGGCACAAATATGTAGACAGATTATGGAAAGATGTAGGAGGAACATGGTGGTGGTGATGGGAGATTTTAATTTTTCCAACATTGACTGGGATTCACTTAGTGTTAGGGGTATAGATGGAGCAGAATTTGTAAGGAGCATCCAGGAGGGTTTTCTAGAGCAGTATGTAATAGTCCAATTCGGAAAGGGGCCATACTGAACCTGGTGTTGGGGAATAAGCTTGGCCAGGTGGCTGAAGTTTCAGGAGGGAATACTTTGGGAATTACTTTGGGAATAGTGATCACAATTACGTAAAATTTAGAATACTGATGGACAAAGACGAGAGTGGTCCTAAAGGAAGAGTGCTGAATTCGGGGAAGGCCAACTATAGCAAAATTTGACAGGAGCTGGGGAATGAGGATTGAGACCAGCTGTTTGAGAATAAATCCACATTTGATATGTGGGAGGCTTTTAAAGAGAGGTTGATTAGAGGGCAGGACAGACAGGCCCCTGTGAAAATAAGGGATAGAAAGGGAAAGATTAGGGAACCATGGATGACAGGTGAAATTGTGAGACTAGTAAAGAGGAGAAAGGAAGCATATATACGGTCTAAGCGATTGAACACACACAAAGCTTTGGAATAATATCGGGAAAGTAGGACCAATCTGAAACGAGGAATTAAGAGGGCTAAAAGGGGTCATGAAATATCTTTGGCAAACAGGGTTAAGGAAAATCACAAAGCCTTTTGTTCACACATAAGAAGCAAGAGGGTAAGTAGAGAAAGGGTTGGCCCACTCAACAACAAAGGAGGGAATTGTATCAGAGATAAAAGGTACTGCAGATGCTGGAGGATCCGAGATAACAAGCATGGGGCTGGATGAACACAGCAGGTCAAGCAGCATCATAGGAGCAGGAAAACTTGACGTTTCGGGTCTAGACCTTTCATCAGAAATGGGGGAGGGGAAGAGGGTTCTGAAATAAATAGGGAGAGAAGGGGAGGCGGATAGAGGATGGATAGAGGAGTTGCAGTGGGAGAGAGATTCCCTGAGGTTTGTCCGGAGGGAGGAGGATAATTTCTTCAGGGTAGGCATCCTTAGAAGAGGCTTCGCAGTGGGGTTAAAGTTGTATCAGAGATAAAAGAAGGGAAGTTATTCGAGGAGTCAGAGAAAATGAGTGAGATTCTTAATGAGTACTTTGCGTCGGTATTCACTGAGGAGAGGGACATGAAGGATGTTGAGGTTAGGGATAGATGCTTGATTACTCTAGGACAAGTCAGCATAAGGAGGGGTGTGGAAGTGTTGGGTAATCTAAAAGGCATTAGGGTGGACAAGTCCCCAGGTCTGGATGGGATCTATCCTAGGTTACTGAGGGAAATGGGAGAGGATATAGCTGGGGCCTTAACAGATATCTTTGCAGCATCCTTGAGCACAGGTGAGGTCCCGGAGGACTGGAGAATTGCTAATGTTGTCCCCTTGTTTAAGAAGGGTAGCAAGGATAATCCAGGAAATTTTAGACCAGTGAGCCCGACGTCAGTGGTGGGGAAGCTCCTGGAAAAGATACGGAAGGATAGGATCTGTTTACATTTGGAAGAAAATGGGTTTATTAGTCATAGGCAGCATGGTTTTGTGCAGGGAAGGTCATGTCTTACCAACTTGACAGAATTCTTTGAGGAAGTGACAAAGTTGACAGACGAGGGAGGGGCTGTGGATCTCATATACATGGACTTCAGTAAGGCTTTTGACAAGGATCCACATGGTAGGCTGATGGAGAAAGTGAAGTTGCATGGGGTCCAGGGTGTACTAGCTAGATGGATAGAGAACTGGCTGGGCAACAGGAGACAGAGAGTTGTAGTGGAAGGGAGCTTCTCAAAATGGAGAACTGTGATCAGTGGTGTTCCACAGGGATCCGTGTTGGGACCACTGTTGTTTGTGATATACATAAATGATCTGGAGGAAGGTATAGATGGTCTGACTAGCAAGTTTGCAGATGACTCTAACATTGGTGGAGTAGCAGATAGTGAAGGGGACTGTCGGAGAATGCAGCAGAATATAGATAGAATGGAGAGTTCGGCAGAGAAATGGCAGATGGATTTCAATCCAGGCAAATGCGAGGTATTGCATTTTGGAAGATCCAATTCATGAGCGAACTATGTGGTAATTGGAAAAGCCCTGGGGAAAATTGCTGTACAGAGAAGTCTGGGTGTTCAGGTCCATTGTACCCTGAAGGTGGAAACGCAGCTGGATACAGTGGTCAAGAAGGAATACGGCATTCTTTCATTCATCGGATGGGGTGTTGAGTACAAGAGTTGGCAGGTCATGTTACAGTTGTATAGGACTTTGGTTCGACCACATTTGGAATACTGCCTACTGTTCTGGTCGCCATATTACCAAAAGGATGTGGATGCTTTGGAGAGGGTGCAGAGGAGGTTCACCAGGATGGTGCCTGGTACGGAGGGTGCTAGCTATGAAGAGATGTTGAGTAGATTAGGATTATTTACGTTAAAAAGACGGAGGTTGAGGCGGGACATGACTGAGGTCTACCTCATCATGAGAGGTATAGACAGGGTGGATAGCAAGAAGCTTTTCCCCAGAGTGGGGGACTCAATTACTAGGGGTCACGATTTCAAGGTGAGAGGAGAAAAGTTTAAGGGAGATATGTGTGGTAAGTTCTTTACGCAGAGGCTGGTGGGTGCCTGGAACGCGTTGCCAGTGGAGGTGGTAGAGGCGGGCACGATAGCATCATTTAAGATGTATCTAGACAGATACATGAATGGGCAGGGAGCAGAGGGATACAGATCCTTGAAAAATGGGTGACAGGTTTCGATATAGGATCTGGATTGGCGCAGGCTTGGAGAGCCGAAGGGCCTGTTCCTGCGCTGTAATTTTCTTTGTTCTTTGTTCTTATTCGTAAGTATCTTAAAACGTAAGGAGTGGTGATCACTGCTTCCAAAATGCTCTCCCACTGAAAGATCAGTCACTTGGCCAGGCTCATTACTCAATACAAGGTCCAGAATGGCCTGTCCTCCAGTTGAATGATCCACATACTGTTTCAAGAAATCTTCTTGGATGCACTTAACAAATTCCTCCCCCTCTAAGTCTCTTGCTGTAAGGGACGTCCAATCAGTATTGGGAAGTGAAAGTCATCCACTATGATAACCCTGTTGTTGTTGCATCCTTCTGTAATCTGCTGACATAGTTGTTCCTGAATGTCTCGGTGGCTGTTGGGGGGCCTATAGTCTTATCTTATCAGAGTGATTGCACCCATCTTAACTTTGAGCTCTACTCATATTGCTTCAGTGGATGAGCCCTCCAGTATGTCCTCTCTAAGTGCAGGAGTTACATTCTCCCTGGATCGTAATGCAACCCCTACACCTCATTTACTTTCCTCTCTACAGGACATAGAACACAGAATAGTACAGCATAGAAACAGGCCCCTTGGCCCGCTATGATGTGCCAAACATGATGCCAAATTAAATTCATCCCTGCTGCCAGCCCATGGTCCATACCCATCCATTCTTTGTATATTCATGTGCTTATCTAAGAGCCCCTTAAATCCCCCTTACTTATCTGCCTCCACCACCATCCCTTGCAGCACCTTCCAGACTCCTACCACACTCTGTGTAAAAAACTTGCCCTCACATCTCCTTTGAACTTTCCCCCTCTCATCTTAAATGCAAGCCCCCTAGTATTGGACATTTCAGCTCCAAGAAAAAGATTCTGACTGTCAACTCTATCAGTGCATCTCACAATTGTATAGATTTCTATCAAGTCTCCCCTCAGACTCCGACGGTCCAGAGAAAACAACCAGAGTTTTACAAGCCTCTCCTTATAGCTAATACCCTCTAAGCCAGGCAGCAGATATAGTAGGAACTGCAGATGCTGGAGAATCTGAGATAACAAGGTGTAGAGCTGGATGAACACAGCAGGCCAAACGGCATCAGAGGAGCAGGAAATTTTCTGAAGAAGGGTGCAGGCCCGAAACATCAGCTTTCCTGCTCCTCTGATGCCACTTGGCCTGCTGTGTTCATCCCGCTCTTCACCTTGTTATTTCTTAAGCCAGGCAGCATCCTGGTTAACCTCTTCTATACCATCTCCAAAGCTTTAACATTCTTCCAGTCAATGTGGTGACCAGAATTGAATGCAATACTCTAAGTATCGCCTAACTAAAGTCTTGTGAAGCTGCAACATACGTCCTGACTCTTATACTCAATTCCCCAACCAATAAAGGGAAGCGGGCCATACACCTTCTTTACCACCCTATCCACTTGTGTGGCCATTTTCAAGGAGCGGTGGACTTGAACTCCAAGATCCCTCTGTATCTCATCTAAAACAACAAAACCCTAGAAAATTGAGTAGCTAGTCTTGTCCCTCCCTGAACCAAGGCTCTGCAAAGACCACAACATCATAGTCCTAAGTACTGATCTCGGCTCGAAGTTCATCTGCTTTACCTATAACACTCCTTGCATTGAAATAAATGCAGTTCAGCCCATTGTGTTCATTTAGCTGTCTCTGCCTGTCCTTCCTTTCTGACTTACTGGTCCTAACATCTACCTTCCCCTCAATTCCTCCACTCGCTGACCTGCTGCTGTGGTTCCCAGTTCCCTACAACTCCCATGTCGCACTAGTGAATCTCCCTACAGGGATATTGGTTTCCCTCCAGTTTAGGTGCAACTAGTCCCTCTTGTACAGGTTACCTCTGCCCGAGAAAAGGTCCCAGTGATCCAAGAACCTGAAACCCTGCCCCCGCACCAGCTCCTTCACCGTAGCCTCATCTTTCTATTCCTTCCTTGACTAGCATGTGGCACTGGCTGTAACATTGAGCTTACTTCCTTCGAGGTTTTGTTTTTCAGCCTCTTTCCTAACTCCCTGTACTCACTCTGCAAGACCTCATTCTTCTTTCTACTTATGTCATTCCTATCAACAAGCAAAAAGGCATCTGGCTATTCACCTTCCCCCTTAAGCATTTCATGCAACCACTCAGAGTCATCCTTGACCCTGACACCAGGGAGCAAACACACCATTCCGGAGTCTCAAATGCAGCCACAGAAATGCCTGCCCGTGCCACCAACTCGCAAGTCTCTGACCACTATCGCTCGCTTAGACTTTGCTCGATCCTGCTCTACATTGCATTTGTTGCAATCATAAAGAACTGTCTCAATGTTTCAACGGTCCAAATGGATTAGGAAACTACAAACCTACCACTTCTACTCAAGACAGGATTGAGATAGAAAGCAGGGGACTTTTGGCTAGTTAGTCTAACGTCAGAAAATGCTTGTATCCATTTTTCAGGATATAGTAGCCAGACATTTAGAAAAATTGTAATACAAGCAGTTCTGAAAAGCAGGACTGATGAAGGGTACCAGGAAATGTAGAATATGTGGATTTCATTTGTGGGATACTGACATTGCTGGCTGGCCAGCATCTTTTGCCTGTCTCTTAGTGGCCCTTGAGAGATGGTGGGGAGGGAGCTTCTTGAACCACTGCAGTCCACATCCCATATGTAGATGCACAATGCTTTTACAGAGAGAATTCCAGGATTTTGACCCAGCAACAGCAAAATAGCAGTGATATTTTTTTCCAAGTCAAGACGGTGTTTGGCTTAGAATGGAACTTGTAGGCTGTGGTGCTCCCATGTGTCTGCTACGTTTGTTCTTCGACATGCAAGTGGTCATGGGTTTAGAGCATTATGTCTAAGGTTGGATGGTGAATTCTGCAGTGCATCTTGTAGATAGTACATGCTGTAGCTGCTGAACATTGGTGGTGCATGGAGTTATTGCTAATGGATGTGGTGCCTATTAAGCTGTTTGCTTTGTCCTGGATGGTGTCAAACTTTTGCTGTGTTATTGCAGATGCACTTGTCCAGGCTAGTCAGGGATATTCCATCACACTCCTTATAAATTGATAGATTCATACAGTGTGGAAAAGTCCCTTAGGCCCATTGGGTCTGCACAGGCATAACTAACATTAATCCCAATTTCCTGCATTTGATCCCAATCTTTGAATGTTATGATATGTTTGAATTAATCATCCAAATATCTTTTAACAATTTCCAGCCTCCTCCACTTTCCTAGGCAGTGCATTCCAGATTCTCACGACCACCCGCTGACTGAAGAGTTTTTTTCACAAATCCCATGCTCCATACCCTAAACTGATTGACTCCTCAACAAATAGGAACAGATGCTCTCTATTCACCCTCTCCAAACCCCTCGATCTTATACACCTGAAACATGTCCCACTTCAGTCTTCTCTGCTAGAAAGAAAACAAACCAAACCTATGTAGTCTCTCCTGTTAGCTCAATTTCTTCATCCCAGATAACATCCTGGCAAAACTCTTTGGTACCCCTCCAGCACTATCACATGTTTCCTGTAGTGAGGTGGCCAGAACTGCACACAGTACTCCAGACGCAGGCTGATCAATGCTCTATGCAACTCCAACATTAACTCCTTCCTATTATACTCTATACCTTGACTGATGAAAGCATGTGATACATATACCTTCTTAACTATCCTATTTTGCACGGTCTGATGACTCCCAGGATCTGTGAATAAATATCCCATGATCGATCTGTTTCACTAAGCTACCCTGTGTCCTGCCATTGATTAAATACTCTCTCATCTTGTTTCTCCTTCCAAAGTGCATCATCTCACACTTTGCAGGGTTAAATATCTCCCCATTTCCTATGTCAAACTTTGCAAGTTCCTCACAGCCCCTTTTCCTGAATTCTGTACTATTTTCTCTTTTCCCAGAATGAAGACCAAAGAGAAGTATTCATTCAACACTCTTCCAATATCCTGCTGCTTCACAAACAGGTTGCCCCCTTGTTCCCAAATCTCTCCCTAGTTAACATCTTCCCTTTAATGTATTCATAAAATATCTCAGGATTCTCCCTAATCCTGTTCGCCAGTCTTTTCATTGCGCCTCTTTTTGTGCTTCTATTTGTTTTCTTAAGTTGCCCTTTTCACTTCCTGTACTCCTGTAGACCAACATCTGAATTCTCTCTTTAGACTTGCTAAAAGCCCTACTCTTGTTCTTTATCCAGTTCTGAATTGTCCTAGACATCCAGGGTTCTCTGAACTTATTGCTCCTACATTTCCCTCTAAATGGTACACAATGGACCTGTACTCTCCCCAGCTCCTTTCTGAATGTTCCCAATTGCTCTGCTATTGACATACCCACAAGGAGATGTTCCCAGGGTATTGCGGCCAGATTCTGCTTTATTTTAATAACATTCCGCCAATCCCAAGCCGTCTTTTGAAAGCCAACTTTTTTCTTGTCCAGAACTAACTTGAACTGTAACCGAAACGTTCCCCCACTGCCACAATGAACACTTGTCTGGCTTCAAGTTTTTGAGAAGATTTATAGCTCGTGTCATGAATGAGGTTGCAGACTTGCTCGCAGAGCAGGTATGTTTGATTGCAGACGTTTCTAGCAGTGTGACAAAACGTCCGCAATCAAACAATCCGGCTCGGCAAGCAAGTCTGCAACCTCACTTGTCTGGCTTGTTTCTGGAGAACCCAATCCAACACCGCAACATGCCTTGTTGGGCCTTCTGCCTATTAGTCTAAAAACTCCCCTGGACACATTTCAACAAATCCACCTTCTCTAAACTCTTAACACTGTGACTATGCTAATTTATATTAGGAATGTTGAAATAGTATAAGATTATTAAGGGGAGGTAATGGCCTAGTCGCATTATCACTGAACTGTTAATCCAGAAAACCAGGTAATGTTCTCGGGATAACAAGGTGTGGAGCCGGATGAACACAGCAGGCCAAGCAGCATCATAGGAGCAGGAAAGCTTGACATTTCGGGCCTAGACCCTATCTGCCTCCCCCTCTCTCCCTATTTATTTCAGAACCCTCCGCCCCTCCCCCATTTCTGATGAAGGGTCTAGGCCCGAAACGTCAAGCTTTCCTGCTCCTATGATGATGCTTGGCCTATTATCTCTAATGTTCTCGGGACCTGGGTTCGAATCCCAATATAGAATTTGAATTCAATAAAGGGAAAAAAATCTGGAATCAAGAATGTAGTGGTGACCATGAATACATTGCCAATTGTCAGAAAATTCATCTGGTTCACTAATGTCCTTTAGAGAAGGAAACTGCCATCCTTAACTGGTCTGGCCAACATGTGACTCGAGACCCACAGCAATGTGGTTTATTCTTAACTGGCATCTGTGAATCTGTGCAATAAATTCTGGCCTAGCCAATGACATACAAATCCCAAGAATGAATAAAAAAACATTTTTTGCACATCTCTGTGAACTGTCTACAGATTTGCTCCTAGATTTTCCCCAAACACTTTTGAAGGCCTATAACACAGTCCCTGTAAAGGAACTGCCCCCTTAACATTCCTAAGCTCAACCTCAAAGCCTCCTTTGAGGACCCTTCCGAGATATCGTCTCTCCTCATTGCAGTAATTGACTCCTTCATTAATACTGCTACATCATCTGCCTTTATAAACCCTCTTCTGTCTCATCATTTGATTGGAAAGCATTGTATCTGGATGCATTATAGCTTGGTATGCCAACTGCTCTGCCCAAGACCGCAAGAAATCACAGAGTTGTGAACACAGCCCAGTCCATCACAAAAACGAGCCTTCCTTTAGTTGACATAGTCTACACTTCCTGTTGCCTTGGGAAAGCAGCCAACATAATCAAAAACTCTCTCACCCCTGTTAAACTCTCTTCCACCCTCTTTCATTGGGCAGAAGACACAAAAGTTTGAAAACACATACCAACAGGTTTAAGAACAGCTTCCTCCCTGCTGTAATCAGACATCAGAACGGACCTCTCCCATATTAAAATTAATCTCTCTCTGTACATTCTGTGTAGCTGTAATGCTATTTGCTGCATTCTGTCCTACTGGCCTGATGTCCTTATGTGAGTTATGATTTGTCTGAACAGAACGTAATACACTACTTTAGAACATAGAACAAAGAACAATACAACGCAGAATAGGCCCTTCGGCCCTTGATGTTGTGCCGACCTGTGAACTAATCTAAGCCCATCCCCCTACACTATCCCATCATCATCCATATGCTTATCCAAGGACTGTTTAAATGCCCCTAATGTGGCTGTGTTAACTACATTGGCAGGCAGGGCATTCCACGCCCTTACCACTCTCTGAGTAAAGAACCTGCCTCTGACATCTGTCTTAAATTTATCACCCCTCAATTTGCAGCTATGCCCCCTCGTACAAGCCGACGTCATCATCCTAGGAAAAAGACTCTCACTGTCCACCCTATCTAATCCTCTGATCATTTTGTATGTCTCTATTAAATCCCCTCTTAGCCTTCTTCTCTCCAAAGAGAACAGACCCAAGTCCCTCAGCCTTTTCTCATAAGACCTTCGTTCCAGACCAGGCAACATCCTGGTAAATCTCCTCTGCACCTTTTCCAATGCTTCCACATCCTTCCTGTAATGGGGCGACCAGAACTGAACGCAATATTCCAAGTGAGGCCGCACTAGCGCTTTGTACAGTTGCAGCATGACATCACGGCTCCGGAACTCAATCCCTCTACCAATGAAACCTAACACACCGTATGCCTTCTTAACAGCACTATCAACCTGGGTAGCAACTTTCAGGGATCTATGTACCTGGACACCAAGATCCCTCTGCACATCCACACTACCAAGAATCTTTCCATTGACCCAGTATTTTGCCTTCCTATTATTCTTCCCAAAGTGCATCACCTCACATTTATCAAGATACAGGAAACAATAAACCAAATCAAATCATGGCTGATTACTGACATTATCGCCCAAAACTTGCTCTATTGACATATTCTTTGCGAATGGTGCGTGAAGACTCCAAGATCTCATTCAGCATTCCCTTCTATCAATCAACCCGAATGTTTTTGCTACCAAAACATTTAACCTCACATTATCCACATTATACTGTATCTGCCATGTGTTGGCCCACTCCATCAGCCTGTCTGAATCACACTGCAACATCTCTGCATCCTCCTCACAGTTTGGCCTTCCACCCACGTTTGTATCAAATTGAGATTTTACATTTAGCTCACTCATTTAATTCATTGACATAAATTGTGAATAGCTGGGTCCTGGTACTGATCCCTGCACTACCCCACTAGTCACTGCCTGCTATTCAGAAAAAGACCCATTTATCCCTACTGTTTGTTTTCTGCCTGGTAATCAATTTTCTATCCGACCTAATACATTACCCCCAATCCCGTGCACTTTAATTTTACAAATTAATTTTTGATATGGGACTCTAAAGACTCCTGTAACTCCAAATATACCAGATCCACTGGCTCCCTCAATCAACTCTTTCAGTTAAATTCCAGAGAAATTTCAGTGGATTTATCAAGCATAATTTCCCTTTTGTCAATCCATGCTGGGTACATCATATTCTACATTCTTTTCTCTGTTATAATATCTTGCATAATGGGTTTGAGCATTTTCCCACTACCGGTGTCAGGCTCACTGGTGTTTGATTCCCTGTTTTCTTTCCTCCTACCTTTTTAAATAGTGGGGTTATATTAACTACCCTCCAATCTGTAGGAACTGTTCCAGGGTCTTTGAAAATAACCATCAATGCATCTATTATTTCTAGGGTCTTAAGTACTCAGGATGTAAATTAGCAGACCCTGGCTGTTTTTCAGTCTTCAATCCCATCAATTTCTCAACCACAATTTCTCTACAAATACATATCTACTTCAGAAAGACAGGAGGAGAACACACCCGCATTTACACCAATCAAATTGAAGTTGAGAGAGTGGAGATCACCAAGTCTCTCGAAGTGACAATAACTGACAACATATCCAGGAATTCCCACGTAAATGTGACAGTCAAGAAGGTACAACAATGCCTCTTCTTCCTCAGGCAGCTCAGGAAATTTGGCATGTCTATAAGGACCTTCACTAACTTCTACAGATACACCATTGAAAGTATACTGTCCGGGTGCATGACAGCCTTATACAGAGACTGCTCTGACCAGGACCATGAGAAACTACAGGGCAGCACGGTGGCTCAGTGGTTAGCACTGCTGCCTCACAGCGCCAGGGACCTGGGTTCAATTCCACCCTGGGGCAACTATGTGGAGTTTGCACACTCTCCTCCGGGTGCTCTGATTTCCTCCCACAGCTCAAAGATGTGCATGCTAGGTGCATTGGCCATGCTAAATTGCCCATTGTGTTTAGAGATGTGTAGATTAGGGGGATGAGTCTGGGTGGGTGCTCTGTCGGTTGGTGTGGACTCGTTGGGCCAAAGGGCCTGTTTCCGCTCTGTAGGGATTCTATTCTATTCCATCCTATTCTACAGAAGGTGGTGTGCATAGCCCAGACTATCAAGGAAGCCAACCTGCCATTTGTGGAATCCATTTACATGGCTTGCTGCTGTGTAAAGGTGGCCAACATCATCAAAGACCCATCGCACCCTGTTAATGATCTCCTACAATCTCTTCCATCAGGCAGAAGATACAGAAGCCTGAACACACGCACAAGCAGGTTCAGCAACAGCTTCTTCCTGGGTGCTATTAGACTGATAAATGGGCTCTTTAGCAGTAAATAATGCTGCTCTTGCTAACATTGGCCTTGCCTAGCACACGGCCTGTGCAATGTAATCTGTATGCTTCTATCAAAGTTTTTTTGATCTGTACATCCTTGCTCACTATGATCTGCCAGTACTGCTTGTAAACAAAGCTCTTCACTGTTCTCAAGTACACCTTCACAATAAATCAATCAATCACCATACATTTCAGTTCCTCCCTCTCACTAAACCCTCTATTTCCAATCATTTCTGGTGTGTTATTCATGTCCTCGCTTGTGAAGACAGGTGCAGAGTATGAATTTATATCCTCAGTCATTTCCTTGTTCCACATGATAAATTTCTAACTGTGAGCTAACTGTAAGGGACCTACATGAGTTTTCAACAGTCTTTTTCTGTTTACATACTCATAGAAAGTTTTGCAGTCAGTTCTTGTGTTCCGCCACAAGCTTACCATCATGTTTTGTTTTCCCCTTCTTAAGCGACTCCTTGAACCTCCTGTTCCCAATCCTCAGAACAATTGCATTATCCAGCCAATTTTTACACGTGTCTTTGGATCTAAGACTACCAAACATTTTGCACTCTTGCATCAGACACGAATAAACTATTTTTGTAGTTCACGCATTTGCTGTTTGAATGTTTGCCACTGCCTATCCACTGTCATTCCTTTCAGTAATCTTTCCCAATCCATCATAGCTAACTCATGCCTCATTTCATCATAGACTCCCTTATTAAGATTCAGGACCTAGTCTCAGAATCAACCACCTGACTTACCATCTTGATGAAGTGTGTGCATGCACATGCACCAACTGGAGGGCAGTGACACAAGAAGCCCACTTATCACCAGCTTCACAAGGATACTCAGGAGTTGGAAGAAAATCCAGGCTTTGCCAAGGATGCCAACATCCCAGGAATGGATGAAATGAATATACTGCGGCTACTTGTGAAATCAGCTCTGCATCATTATGGAACATTCTACAGGTATTCAGATATGTGCATTGCAAGAATTTTTTTTTTCTCTCGATGCCTTGTATTTCTGTAATCCCAGTCCACATTAGGTATTTCTACAAACTATTCCAGTACCACTTCTTTGCAGGTTTTACATTTTGTTTGTTCATTAGACTGTAAGTAATATCAACCTAATTATGTCCTTGGAGGATTTGGTTGTTATGTATATAAATTCCTTGAGTTGTTGACAGTTTCAAGTAAAGGTTGGAATATTTGACACAGAAAATGAAGTATCCTTTCAATGCGTTACAAACACTCGCTGATGTTGAGTTCATTTACTGTCCTGTGCTCGTGGCTGTTGGAGTGTCTGGTAAGTAATATCGGTCCACATTTGTATAATTGGTCAACCATTTGTTTTTAGAATGATCCATAATCTGGGCACGAATGGTGCTCAAAACAATGCCACTTATGAGAAGTATAACTCTTCCTAAGCTGTTCATTCAATCTTACTTCAACATTTTTCAAAATCAGATACAAACCAATTGGGAATCCTTGTCAAATGTAAGGGTTTTTTTAAGAAAAAAACTTTCAAGATATTCCTTCATATCTTTAAGTGTGATCAACTTATACAGTTTGATTAATGTAACAAAACCTAACTTGCTGATATCAAAGTCTCTAATGTACTTGCTGTGTATAATCCCATTTAATATAATTTACTCTAAGTTCAAATAGTAGGAACACCCAATGGTGATTGATTAGACGAGGAAACATGCAACTTTGGCAACATAGCCTATATCTAGCAAATAATTGGTGGACTTGAATGGTAAAGAAACATTATTGAGATTATAATTCAATGATCATTGGCAATTATTTCATTGTTTGGGGGTGCGCTCTGCTGAAAAGTGACTTTCACTGATGGGAAATTCCTGCCTTTGGGTCACACAGGTTAGTGAAGTTAACACCACAACCTACTTAGCCATAATCTTATCCAAAGTCTCCAAACCTGAGCGCTGAACAGACAACACGTGCTCTACGTACTTTGGTTTTAGACAAAGTATTTAACTTTGTTTATTCTCTCGTGGGGGACATGGGTGTTGCTGCTGTCCAGCACTTATTGCCCATCCATAGTTTGCCCTTGAGAAGGTGGTGAGCTGCCTTTGTCAACCACTGTAGTCCATTTGCTATAGGTAGACCCACAATTGAGAACGGAAAAATTTTGACCCATCAACAGTGAAGGAACCATGATATATTTTCAGGTCAAGATAGTGATTGGCTTAGTGGAGAACTTGCAAGTACAGGCTTTCCCATGTATCTGCTAGATGGTTCTGGATGGATGTAGCCATGGGTTTGGAAGGTACGGTCGAACGATCTTGGACAAATTTCTACTGTATACCTTGTAAACTGTACACACTACGGCTACAAAGCATTGGTGGTGAAGGGAGTGAATGCATGTGAATGTGGTGCCAAACAAGGAGAATGCTTTGTCCTGGATGTTGTCAAGCTTCTTGTGCTGTTGGCGCTGCAAACATCCAGTCAAGGAGAGAGAATTCCATCACATTCCTGAATTGTGCACCGTAGATGTTGGACAGGCTTTAGGAGTCAAGAAGTGAGTTGCTTGTTGCAGTATTCTTAAGACTCTTATTTGCTGTTGTAGTCACCGTATTTATGTGGTGAGTACAGTTGAGTTTCTAGTCAATGGTAACTCCATTGATGTTGATATTAGGAAAGTCAGTTACAGCAACGCTATTGAATATCAGGGGTGGTGATTAAATTGTCTCTAACTGGAGATGGCAATTTTGTGGTGCAAAGTTTGCTTTCCATTTGTCAGCCCAAGACTGGATAATGTCCAGGTCTTTTTGCATTTGAACATAGACCATTTCAGTACCTGAGGTGTCATGCATGATACTGAACACTGTGCAATCATCAGTGAAAATTCCCACTTCTGACCTTATGATGGAGGGAAGGTCATTGATGTAGCAGCTGAAGATGATTTGGTTTAGGACATTACCCTGAAGAGCACTTTCAGAAATGTCCTGGAGTAAAAATGGTTGACTTCCAACAGTAACAACCATTTTCCTATGTACCAGGTACAACTTTAACCAACAGAGTGTTTGCTTCCTGATACCCATTGATTCCAGTTTTGCTTGGGCCCTTGATGTCACACTCAGTCAAATGCAGCCTTGACATCAAAAGCTGTCATGGTCACCTCACCTGTGGAATTCAGCTCTTTCATGCACTTTTGAAACAAGGCTGTAATGAGGTCAGGAGCTGAGTAGCCTTGGCATAATCCAAAATGGACATCAGTGGGCAGGTCATTGCTGCACAAGTGCTGTTTGACAGCACTGTTGATGACACCTTGTATCACTTTACCAGTGATCGAGAGTAAACTGATGGGGCAGTGATTAGCCAAGCTGGATTTTTTTTAATGTACAGAACACACCTCATTAGTTTTCCACATTGCAGCTTTGGCATCTACCTGACTAATGAACTGGAACAGCATGGCTGGGATTAAATTCTGAAGCACAAGTCTTTAGTACTACTGCATAAACGTTGTCATGACCCACATCCTTCACGGTATCCAGTGCCTCCAACTATTTCTTGGTATCATGTGGAGTGAATCAAATTGGCTGACGACTGGCATCTGTGATGCTGGAGACAACTGGAGCAGGCCAAGATGGATCATCCCACTTGGCATTTCTGGTGAAAGATTGTTGTGAATGCTGCAGAATTGACTTATGCTGTAATGAGCTGGGGTCTTTCATCATAGAAGGTGGGGATATTTGTGTAGCATCCTACTCCTCCAGCGAGTTTTTAAATTGTCCATCACAATACATTACTGGGATATGGTAGATTTGAGTAAGTGGTCATGGGATCACTTAGCTCTTTCTATCACTTGCTGCTTATACTGTTTGGCATGCATGTAGTGCTGATTGGTAGCTTCGCCAGGTTGACAACTAATTTCCAAGTATGCCTGGTGCTGCTTATGGCATGCCCTCTTGCACTCTCCATTGAACTAGGGTTGATCCCCTAGCTTGATAGTAAAGGTAGAGTGGGGTGATATGCTGGGCCATGAGGTTGTAATTTGCGATGGAGTATGATTCTGCAGCTTATGATGGCCTAACGTGCCACATGGATGCCCAGTCTTGAGTTGCTAGAACTGTTTAAAGTCTGTCCCATTTAGCACTGTGATAGTGCGACACAGAATAATGAAGGTACTCTCAGTGTATTGGAGGGACTTCCTTTCCACAGATTGTGCAGTGGTCATTCTTACATATACCATCATGGACAGATGCATCAGTAGCCAGCAGGTTGGTAAGAATGAGGTTAAGTATGCTTTTCCCCTCTTGTTGGTTCCTTCACCACCTGCCGCAGACACAGTCTAGTAGTAATGTTGTTTCAGACCCGAACAGTTCGACGAGCAGTGTTGAGCCACTGTTGGTGGTGAGCATCGAAGTTCCACAGCCAGAGTATATTTTGTACACTTGCTACCCTCTGCAGTTCCTCTAAGTGTAATTCATTGTGAAGGAATACTAATTCATCAGCTGAGTGAGAACAGTACATGGTAAACAGCAAGAGGTTTCCTTGTGTTGTAGAAATTTTTATTTCTACTTAACTAATAATGAGACTTGACTCCAGCTCTCATTCGAAGCAGTTTATTTTCTTACTTGGTACCAAGGAAAGTAAGTGCTGATCTCCACCGACACCGGACTCTGCTAACACAGTGTACAACAATCTCATTTATACAATTAACTTCAGAGCAGGATGTTCCCGTGACACCTTGTGTTTGTTGAGTTATTCATTGTAAGTTTAAAGAAAACAGACACTGCTCGAGATAACAAGAATGCTGTTTTACAGATATCTTAATAATTACTTTTTCTAACGACCTTTGGCATGCAGCTAGCATGGGGAGTGATATACGGTTTGATTGAACTCTAGCTTATCAGTAACTAGGCCCCACTGGGATACAAGGGATATCTCTAATTCAGCCTAAAACCTTGGTACAGTGACAATATATCAAGAGATCCTTCGCTAGCTCTAGCTAAGATAACGTGCACATAGTGATAACACAGTCTGAGTAGCTACCTCCCGACTTCTGCAAAGCTCATTAAAATCCCACATGTTAAACTAATTAAAATTCTCTCTCTATGCCATCAGTTTCTCCCATGTCTGCCTTTTCTCTCTTGGCCTAAATTCCCATCTACCCTTGCGATGTAATTTCTGTCTTGGCCTAAATGCCCATCTACCATTGCGATGTAAAATCTTTCTTCCACACCTTGCCTGCATTTAATCTGATTCTGTGAGGCTTCATGAGATCCAGAATCAATGTTGAGGGCTTATAGGAAAACTGCTCCTGCCTGTCTATTACTTGTTGCCATCTCTGCTGAGTCTGTCCTGCCAGCGGGACAAGGCATATACAAAGACAGCAATGTTAGTGCCTGTGACATGGTCAGCCGTGGAATATTTGAGCAGTATGCATGCATGTTTTTTAATATTGATGTTACTTCAAGTTTTTATAGTTGGGTTAAATAATGTTCTATTTTAACAAGGCATTGCCTGTGAAAAACACCTGCAGAATCAAATGTAATTATCAAATATTTGATGCAGTAAATTCAGCAGAAGTTCTGGTCAAACTCATGTATTATACCTATACACCTCATTTTATTTGTTTGTTGCAGTTAACTTGTTGGCGATTGCAATCCTTTCTCAGAGGAGCTGTGGTCTCTCAAGATGTGTCACACGGTACCTGATTGCAATGGCTGCAGCAGATTTCCTAGTCGTCATCTCTGACGTGATGCTGAGGTGGCTTATAATGTATTTCCCAGTGTCTTTCCTGGATATTACTCATGTCTGCAGTTTGGTTACGGTGCTCATTCCTGCAACCACAACAAATTCTGTTTGGTTGACTGTTGCTTTCACCTTTGATCGATTTGTGGCTATTTGCTGCCAGAAGCTTAAAATCAAATACTGCACTGAGAAAACTGCAGTCGTGATTATTGGGACAGTGAGTGTGCTGAGCTATTTGGAAAGCATTCCTTGGTTTTTCAAATTCAAAGCCAAGTATATCTTCGATAACCTGCCATGGTTTTGCATCACAAAACCAGAGTATTACACTTCAATCTTCTGGACATTATATGGTATATTCCATCGCCTTCTATCCCCTTTACTGCCATTCATTATTATTCTTGTTTTGAACACCCTGACTGTCAGACATGTTTTAGTAGCAAGCAAAGCCCGCAAGAGACTCCAGAAGGACAGTGACAGGGAGAAGCCCAGTGACCCAGAGATGGACAAACGCAGAAAATCCATCATTTTACTCTTTGCAATCTCAGGCAGCTTCATTATTTTATGGACCCCTTATATGGCATGCTTCCTTTACGAACGAATTGCATTACTGCATGACTATTCTCCACTTTCCCCAACTGCAGGTACCATCGGATACCTGCTCCAGCTCCTCAGTACTTGTACAAACACTTGTATATATACAGTGACCCAGAGGCAATTCCGAGAGCAGCTGAAAACAGCTGTGAAGTTGCCCATTACTCTGATTCTTAGATCCATCAAACAGTAAATACAATAGTTTGCATGCAATAGAATTTGATTCCATGCCGTAAATCTTATATATCTGAGCCGAACATCTCTGAGCCCACAACACACTGAAGCAGGTCTTTGCCCACAGCACGGAGATCAAAGAAAATTATTCATTTTCCTTTTCAAGGACTGACCCATTTACCATCTGGAAGTGACTCTTGTGTCAGCCTCCACCATCCTGTGAGGCAGGGACATCCACATTGTAACAACTCAGTGAATAAACATTTTGATTTCCAGCTCCCTTCGAGTTCATCTTTCAATTCCTTTCCCCTGGTTTTTCTGGCTACTATAATTATGTCAGTATGAACATTTCTTTCTCATTGATTATATCATTGTCATGACTATTTCTATTCAGTTCCTCTTGAGTCACCCTGTGAAGAACAGTCACTATTTCTGCAGTCTCACCACTTAACTAAAATTCTTCATCACTAGCATAAGCAGGAAATTCCCTCTACAACCTCACAAATTCCTGCAACTTATGTCTAGCTGAATAATGTATACTGGCATACAAACAGAAGAAACTACAGAGAGAGAGGATGCATTAGTAATAATTTTCCAAGGATCCTTAGATTCATGAGAAGTCACAGAGGATTGGAGGACTACCAATGTGACACCTTTATTTAGATAGATAAGAAGACAAAGAACATATCACTATCGGCTAAATGTGCTTTGATTTATATATCTACAGGTACTCAAATTTCCTTTTGTAATGTATTGCTTCATGTGTACAGTCCCTACAAAGCACCTTGTATGTGAATACTCAGGTCTCTTCTCCATTTCTCTTTGTCTATATAGTCTGCATGCCATTAAATGAAGTTCTGTATTACTTTTCTGTTCAGACTCTTCAAATGACATCAAAGAATATGTCGATAGAACAAGTTTTGGGCAATAATGTCAGTGACCAACCATGATTTGATTTGATCAATTGTTTACTGTATCTTGATACATGTGGCAAAGTATTATATTACGTTCTATTCAGACAAATCATACCTTACATAAAGACATCAGGCTAATAGGATAGAATGCAGCGTATAGTGTTACAGCTACACAGAATGTGCAGAGAGAGATTAACAATCTAGCCCACAAAGACATGGATTAGAAGTGGTCAATATCCACAGTACACCTGAAAAGTGACAGGTAAGGTTTGCACTGCACAAATGCTAAACAATGACCATCTATAATTAGAGAAAACCTAATCACTGGCACTTGACACTCAATGCCATTACCATCACTAAATCCTCTGCAATCAACATCCTAGGATTTTACAACTGACCAGAAACTGAACTGGACAAGTCACATAAATACAGTGGGAACAACAGCAGGTCAGAGGCTAGGAGTAGTGCAGTAAGTAACTCGCCTCCTACTCCCCCAAAGCCTCTCCGCCATCTATAGTTGGGAAACCCAACAGCAGTAGGTGGGGAGGGACACATTAATCGTCTTCATAGAGCACATACCTCAGCATCAGCAGATGGGAGGTGGCAAGGGACATAGTCACAGGTAAACTGCAGGAACACTGCAAGAATCTTCAGTGCAGCTTCTGTTGACATCATAACTGCAAAAGGTGAGAAAGGCTCTGGATTTGTTCTGGTCATTTGACAATTACTGATTAATTCTTTGTAAGCCTATACTTTTAGAGGCCTGGGAACTTAGTTACAGTTAACCTTCTCTTAACCCTAGTGATAGAGTTCAAAGTCTAACGAAAAAAACATATCAGGAGAGGCCAGGCAGGTGGAATGTGCAGTGGTTATCTTGGATACTGGCAGCATCCACATGTGCAGGAAGTATTCCCAGCTGGAGCTCCGGGTCTCGCAGCTTGAGAAATGGTTGGTGACGTTGTGGCACTGCTGTGAGGCTGAAATGTATGTTGATAGCATGTTTAGAGAAGTGGTCGCACCACAGCACAAGAGGCAACAGGAAAGAAGGGCATCAGTGACCACCGAACAGTCCAGAAAGACCAGGCAGGGAGTGCAGGAGTCTTCTATGGTGCCACTCTCTAATGGTATTCCATTTTGGAAGTTGATGTGAGTGCTGCTCCTGAGGAGTGCAGTCAAAGACATGCTTCTGGAACCACAAGCAGCTTGACTATATAGAGCGGGAGGAAGAATAACCCAGATAGGGGATTCTTTAGTCAGAGGGGCAGACAGGTGATTCTGCGGCCAAAGATGTAACGCCTCGCTGGTGTTTTGCCTCTTTCATGCAAGCGTCAGGTATGTCAAAGAACAAAGAACAAAGAAAATTACAGCACAGAAACAGGCCTTTCGGCCCTCCAAGCCTGCGCCGATCCAGATCCTCTATCTAAACTTGTCGCCTGTTTTCCAAGGATCTGTATCCCTCTGCTCCCTGCCCATTCATGTATCTGTCTAGATACATCTTAAATGACAATATCTTGCCCGCTTCTACCACCTCCGCTGCCAACGTGTTCCAGGCACCCACCACCCTCTGCGTAAAGAACTTTCCACGCACATTTCCAGAAACTTTTTCCCTCTCACCTTGAAATCGTGACCCCTAGTAATTGAGTCCCCCACTCTGGGGAAAAGCTTCTTGCTATCCACCCTGTCTATACCTCTCATGATTTAGTAGTCCTCAATCAGGTCCCCCCTCAACCTCCATCTTTCTAATGTAAATAATCCTAATCTACTCAACCTCTCTTCATAGCCAGTGCCCTCCATACCAGGCAACATCCTGGTGAACCTCCTCTGCACCCTCTCCAAAGCATCCACATCCTTTTGGTAATGTGGCGACCAGAACTGTAGGCAGTATTCCAAATGTGGTCGAATCAAAGTCCTATACAACTGGATCATGACCTGCCAACTCTTGTACTCGATACCCCGTCTGACGAATGAAAGCATGCCGTATGCCTTCTTGACCACTCTATCAACCTGCGTTGCCACCTTCTGGGTACAATGGATCTGAACACCCAAATCTCTCTGTGCATCAATTTTCCCCAGGGCCTCTCCATTTACCGTATAGTTCTCTCTTGAATTGGATCTTCCAAAATGCATCACCTCGCAGTTGCTTGGATTGAACTCCATCTGCCATTTCTCCGCCCAACTCTCCAATCTATCTATATTCTGCTGCATTCTCCGACAGTCCCCTTCACTATCTGCTACTCCACCAATCTTAGTGTCATCTGCAAACTTGCTAATCAGACCATCTATACCTTCCTCCAGATCATTTATGTATATCACAAACAACAGTGGTCCCAACACGGATCCCTGTGGAACACCACTGATCACAGTTCTCCATTTTGAGAAACTCCCTTCCACTACAACTCTCTGTCTCCTGTTGCCCAGCCAGTTCTCTATCCATCTAGCTAGTACACCCTGGACCCCTTGTGACTTCACTTTCTCCATCAGCCTACCATGGGGAACCTTATCAAACACCTTACTGAAGTCCATGTATATGGCATCTACAGCCCTTCCCTCATCTATCAACTTTGTCACTTCCTCAAAGAATTCTATCAAGTTGGTAAGACATGACCTTCCCTGCACAAAACCGTGCTGCCTATCACTAATAAGCCCATATTCTTCCAAATGTAAACAGATCCTATCCCTCTGTATCTTCTCCAGCAGCTTCCCTACCACTGACGTCAGGCTCACCGGTCTATAATTACCTGGATTATCCTTGTTACCCTTCTTAAACAAGGGGTCAACATTAGCAATTCTCCAGTCCTCTGGGACCTTACCCATGCTCAAAGATGTTGCAAAGATATCTGTTAAGGCCCCAGCTATTTCCACTCTTGCTTCCCTCAGTAACCTGGGATAGATCCCATCCAGACCTGGGGACTTGTCCACCCTAATGCCTTTTAGAATACCCAACACTTCCCCCCTCCTTATGCTGACTTGACCTAGAGTAATCAAACACCTGAATGAATCAAACGTCTGACTGAATCTCACTGGGTAATGCACAAAGGGTAAAGAAAGCAAGCAACTCCTCCACAACATTTTTCTGCCTTGACATTCTGTAATAGGATTGCCTCCAGAAACCTGGAGGACACATCCACTATGGTTAGCAAATACTGGTTCCCACTTTTGGTTTGGGCTGGTGGTGGGAACCTATAAAATCAACCATAACTAATGCAAAAGGTTCTTTGAAGGCAGGAACTGTAATCAAATTTTATCACTGTCTGTGGCTTTCCTACCATCTGACACTTGACTGTTTCTCTGATATACCTAAATGCTTGGCTGACTCTATTACAATTTCAGCTTTCTTATTATCCTTAGTTAAACTTAATTATAGCTTGTTTACTAATTCTACAGGCGTCACCTTTTTCTGTCTTTCTAAACTTGCATGGCAAATTTGGGAAGAACCTCTTTGGCAATGTTAAGAGCTATTTCCCCACATTTGATTTAACTAACAAGCAACTGAAATAAAACAGACTTTCCACTTCAGCCTTAAGTTTTATTTAAAGATCTAGGATGCTAGTCCCCAACTCTGTTTAAATCTGCTGGGAGCTTTTGTTCCCCAAGTTTCTTCAAATCTGTCCCGATCCTGAATGAGCCCCCAATCTGTTATAAAGGGGAGTTTAACCCCCTTCTGAGAACTAAAACTGAAACACCCAAAGAGGAGCACCTTGCTCTATAGTCTGTAAAAGGAATGTGAAAAGTGGTGTAGAGATAGTAGGAACTGCAAATGTTGGAGAATCTGAGCTAACGAGGTGTAGAGCGGGATGAACACAGCAGGCCAAGCAGCATCATAGGAACAGAAGAAGGGACTAGGCCCGAAACGTCAGCCTTCCTGCTCCTCTTGAAGTTGCTTGGCCCGCTGTGTTCGTCCAGCTCTACACCTTGTTATCTCTGAAAAGTGGTGTATCCTGCTTTTCAGCAAATTCTAGTGGTTAACTAAAATAAATCCCTGACATTCACTTTAAAATCAAAAAGTAACGATTTATTTATTTAAATCTAGCAGTGAACAAAATTAACTGAACTATTAACAAACCGAATGAATCGCTTCTAACTGCTAACTATTCCCAAATAAAGCAAATTAAATGGTATGCTATTCCAATAAACACAAGTCCCACTTATATATATACACATACACAGACGAGGCTGTGAGAGCCAGCGATTCTCTCTTGAGAGCTGAGGGTCATTCCCTCTGACGGATGACAGGTAGTTCTGTTCTCTGCATCCAACTGCCATCTTTATACACCACTGATGACATATTGCTATTTCTTACAATAGGATTAAGTTTTATGTTGTCAAAACTATCAGTCTTAAGTATAATAGCTTTTTGGTATCTAAGTACCTGGTTCAAATCGCATAGCTAAATTCAAAAGCCAGTTGTCTTGGTTAAAAAAAAGTGGGTCTAGGCCCGAAACATCAACTTTCCTGCTCCTCTGATGCTACTTGCCCTGCTGGGTTCATCCAGCTCTACACCTTGTTATCTCAGATTCTCCAGCATCTGCAGTTCCTACTATCTCTGCTGCATGGCCTGCTGACAGTACGGCATTTCAATGCAATTATTTCAAATTAGGCGCTCTCTGTGTGCTTGCAAACTCGCAAGCTGCTGCTCACAGACATTCATTTTAAATCTCTAATACAGAAAAAGTACATGATCTTTTCAAGAGCCACACAGTGATTCCCCCTCCCCCATCCCTAACATTTTGCAATCATCAAATTCTAACTTACTGCCTCCCAATACACAAGTACTCCGAGATACTCCACCCAACTTCACAACAGCGGTCTGTGCAGATAACAAGATAGGCAGAAGAAAGACAAAGCTTCTGCATTGTAAGAACAAGAAGTTAGGCACCAAATTATAAAACGTGACAGTTGATAATTTCTGGAATGTTACCTCAGCCACATACAAATTGGAACAATGCAAATACGATTAAGGAAGTGAATGCAGGGCCCAAATACTGTGTAATATGGTTCATGGAGCACTGGAGCCAGTACCGGGGAAAGAAGGGGCTATACCTCAGGGATGGTCTACAACTGAACAATGGTGGGACCAGTGCTGCCTTGAGCCACATAATTAGGGAAGTAGAGAGGGCGAGAAACACTCCACAGGACAGACAGGCAGGCAGAAACTCGCCACCAGGATACATGAACGCCAACTCGCAGCAAAATGGCACAACCAACATCATTTCAATACACTCTGACATAGAATGATTTCAATTTGACTGGAACAAAGTTTGAACCAACCAGTACCAGGACAAGCAAGACAAAGACAAGTATGAGAATTCTTAGAGGCCTGGTTTTCAACCACCGATGCAATTAACAAACATGCTGAAATAGTCCCCATCTACATATCACTATGGTACAAAACCAGAAAGAAGACTGCCCACCATGACAGACCGGACCATATAAATTCAGAGCGGGACAGAACAACAGCGCTTCAACGGAGGCTACACAGCACAGACGATGTCACCGAGAAGGGAGATGAAAAGTTTGCACGAAAACCAGCCACATCGGTGAACCAACCAACAACTCCATCCACAACCCGAGCTACAGATCATCATTAGCATATTAAAGAGCTTTAAATCAAACAGTGAGGCAAACTGAAGAGAGAAGACAGCAGAGAATGGCATTAAATGGGAAATTATAAATAGACCATGTCAGGATGAGGTAAAAGTACAAACGTAAGAGTATATCAGCAGGCTAGACATTCTAAAACAATGAAAGGAAATCTACAGGCTATGTATCTGAAAGCACATACTTTTCAAAAACAGATGAGCTGATATTACAATCTGATATGATCAGATAGTCATTGTTATTACAACTATTGCACTATCTCAAAAAAATTCTTGCCATGTTCAATACACATAAGAACTATCCAACCATAATCCCATTAAATTGACAATCTAATGTCAGAATGTTCGCTTCCAAGTCGATGCAACAGACTATTTTAAATGATGAATAGCACCCTTACCCGGGGTAATTAGACCATAAGATACAGGAGTACAGTTAGGCCATTTGGCCAATCGAGTTTGCTCCATCCATCATTTGATAACATATTATATATTTCTCAACTCCACTACCCTTCCTACTACCAGGAACTTTTAATCCTCTTCAAATAAAAAAAAGCTCTCTCTCTCTTAAAGACACTCAAAGGCTTGGCATCCACAGCCTTCTGTAGAAATGAGTTCCACAGATTCACCACCTTCTGGCTGAAGAAATTCCCCTTCATCTCAGTTCTGAATGGTTATCTCTTCACTCTGGGGCTGTGTCCTTGGATCCTTGTCTCTCCTTTGAGTGGAAATATCTTCTCCACATCTATTCTTTCCATGCTGACTGTGCTCAAGCTTTGTAGCCATCAAGCTGTTGTTTGCTCTTGAAATAATGGTTTTTACAACATTAGATGTCTGAGATAACACAAATCTACAATGTGAGCAACTGGTCATGAGAACTTTCACAGACCATATTGCAGTGAAAACTGGTAAAAGGAATGACTTATTTATGACTAATATATGCCTCTGTCTGTCTTTTCCTTCATCCTTGTTTTTGAGGGTTGGGCAATGGATTTCTGCTGTATTGATCCCCATTTATTGGAAAATCATTGCAATGGTTTGTAATTTTCTTTTGAGAGGTGGCTGACCAGGAGATTCAGCCAATTTTACTGCATGCTATCAGGGTCATGAGAAGGATTTGCAGATTGACAATCAACTCATCTGACAACATTACAAACATGACTTCCATGGCTAATAAGTCGATAAAACCATCAGATAGTGGAATATAATTCAGCCATTCGGCCCATTGACTCTGTTCCACTGTTCTATCATGGTTGATATGTTTCTCAATCCCATTCTCCTGCCTTATCCCTGTCAAATTTGACTACCTGACTTCTGTGGCAAAGAGTTCCACAGATTCACCCCAGTCCGGCTGAAAGCCTTAAAGGCGATATTTAGTGAATTGAATTTAAATGCAAGTTGTGGTGTTGGGGTTTGAACTTTCATCCAAGAGCATGGCCTCTAGCACTGTACTATCAGCAATCCCTCCACAAGCCACTGCTGTCCCTTTAAATGACTAGGTAGAAACAGCATGACGTTGGGTTAATTGCATAGCTAGATCAAGAAGCTGGAACCAAACCAAAGGACCAAATATAGCCTCATTTATCCTACCAAGGAAAAGTACATGGAAATTTCACTGGACAATGATTTTCCACAGGGCTGTGATATATCAGAATTCAAATGTGTTAACAACTTTTAATATAACTCCATAAATCATGTCTATTAATCCATTAACCCACTAATTCGTGGTTATAATACTAACTGCAGATGTCCATGTACTCGCCAGTCCCCATTCAAACCAATTCAGGGGTTCGCTACCGTATCAGATTACAACCAGTTCAATTTGTGGTTACACCCACTTGCAAGTGCACTCATGCATAACGCACTATGTAAACAACCCCATTTAAACAAGACCGACACTCCATTCGAAGGTGCAGTCAGGCATGATGGCTAACAAAACTGGACAGACACTACAGGATGGAGATAGTAGGAACTGCAGTTGCTGGAGAATCTCAGATAACAAGGTGTAGAGCTGGATGAACACAGCAGGCCAAGCAGCATCAGAGGAGCAGGAAAGCTGATGTTTCGGGCCTAGACCCTTCTTCAGAAATGCAGGAATTGTTACCTATGATTTTGGGGAATTCTATTTCACCTTACACCGTGCTACTGTGAAGGTGCAATAAAGAAGCTATTTTCGCCACTCACTGATCCTGGTTGTCTGGTTCTTTGAACGCGATCTCACAGGCGACCTGAACTGAAAATCATAGGACCATACAAAGTAAGAGCAAAAGTAAACCATTCTACCCCTCGAGCCTGCTCTGCCATTCAATAACATCATGACTGATCTGTTTCTGTTTTGCATTCCATGTCTCCATGCATCCTTGATAACACCTGATTCATTTGCCTAAGAAGAATCTATCTACCTCCATTCTGAAAATATTCAGTGATCCCTCTTCCATTGCCTCCTGAAACTTGCAAAGATGCATAACCTTCCAAGGGCAAATTCATCTCACATTTTCTTCCTGAAATGGCAACCCCCAACATTAAAACAGTGCCCGCTAAATTCTGCACTGATCCACATACTTTCCACATCCACCTTGTTAATATTTACTGAGTTCAATGCTGCAATTATTGTTTACAGACAGACAGAATAAAGCAGTGTGAGGAATATTTCACCCACAGATATGGAACTGATTTCTGCAGTGAAGTACATTTCTCCATCATACCTTCTGCTTATTGTTGCGTGATATGGGAGGGGTTAAAACTGTGTGATCATTTCTTCACTGTTTAGATAGGATAAATATAGTATAGGTTTACACAATGGCATATAAATTCTCCATAACGTAATTCGTTTACTGTTGAGACACCTGGGTCAGATTTAAAACTTATGAAGCACTTCACTTTGTAAATTAAGGTAAGAATTCATTCCCTCTGGGTAAAATTCTTGATGTCACAAGGAATTGCAAGGAAAAACAGAAATTTCAGTGAAACCGTTTTTGTCAATCCAGATTTTGTGATTTTAAAATATAATGATTATAATATTTACATCCTGCTTCACATGATATTTCTAACATCATCATCTCAGTTACTGCATAATGTAGAATAGTTATACTAAATAAAGGAGTGGATTGCTAAGTCAGATAAGTTTCTAGTATCAATATATAATCTCCTCACTCCATTTCTTCCATTCATATAACGTATCCAAACATCAATGCTCAATACGTCAGGGCCTCCAAAAATGTACTGGTAAAATGAATATTTAATCCATGGCAGGGATATTCACATATTCACACTCACCTAATTCAATATATTTTCCTGCAAAAAAACTCAAAGATCTATTCAGCTGCAATAACTTAAAATCTGGAGCAACATACGTTCAATCTGAAAGATCTAATGGAAGCAGATAGTGAGCAGGAAGCTGTGAAATCAGCAGCAGAGGTATCGACTACTGGTGTAAGAAATTTGTGCTGATCTTTTCAGCAACTCAACGTAATTCTGATTTTGACATTGATATTCACTTCAGCTGAAATGACAAGAAGACATTAAAGTTGATTCAGAAGGGTCCTCTGCTTCAAACCAATGTCTTTTTCTCATCAAAGAGGGAAAGCAGCATATGTCACAGTGATAACAACTATTGGTTAAAGGATAATATTTTACATTATCTACCAGGGCTCTGTTGGCTTAGAAAATCCCATGCCTCATTTTGAGTAGTTTCTGTTTTTACTTCAGAATTCCAGCATCTGCTGTATTCCACTTTTGTGGTAGGCTCAGAGCTTTTCGCTTTGGGAGTTCAACCAACGGACCGAGAATTAATTCAACGAACGAAATTCTGGAATTAAAGCCGTTCCCAGTGTTCATCTAAACTGGTAACTTACTGTCTATAAGTGAATGAAACAAGGTATGATGGAAAGTGCTCATGAATTCGCGCTATGGCATGAATGCCCTATCAATAACAAGTAAACTACTATTACTCCTTAAATATTAAATCAAACAAAGAAAATCAAAAGTGTTCTTACCATCATTTCTATTGGTCTATACTCGTCTCTTTTGTTCTCAGTTTAATGTTTCTTTTATACATTCTGTGTTAGACTTGGTTCTGTAACGTATTTAGATCTGATACACTTTTTAACGTGAATCCTATCTTTTTCATGATAATCTCTAAATGTTTATTCATTCAAAGAACTCCATCTGTCACTAGGCCCAAAACGTCAGCCTTCCTGCTCCTCTGATGCTGCTTGGCCTGCTGTGTTCATCCAGCTCTACGCCTTGTTATCTCCATCTGTCAGTACCCTGTTTTGTGCTTCATGGAATATCTCCACTTTGTTCTGCCACTGCCTCTTCTTTGAATGACTTAAATTGTTCACTTACTCTTTACGGGCTCACTTGTTCATTTTGGTGCTGGTGATAATGACACAAAATGAATGACCCATCTGATGTGAGATGCTGACGAGGTGGTAGAGGTTAAAACCAAAAAAAAGTCCTTCACACCACTACTCTGTTACTCATGACTTCAGTGTGCCCAATCCTCAAGTATGTTTTTGTTTGTTTCTCTCCGTCGTTCAATTCTCCTATTTCAGTATTAATGTTTATTGTAATGCTATATGTCTCTCTCAGATATGTTTGTGAAAAGAACTGGAACTAATATCAATGATCATCCAGCCAAATTGTATCCCTGGAGGATCTGTCTTCTATGTATAAATGATGATCATAGTTCCAGATAAGCTTGGATTGCTTTTGGGTAAGCTATAACGGCTTTCCTCTGAGTATGAAGTATCCGTTCAATCTGTTTCCAACACTCGCTGATGTTGAATTTATTTACTGCCCTGTACTTGGGGCGATTGGAGTGCCCAGTAAGTTACTAATACCTGTTTGGCATTGTGCAATCAGACAAATGTTTCTACTTTGACTCAGCTTTAATGCATAATTCAGCTGCAAATTGTGCTCAGAACTCAGTTGGAATATAAGACTGCGTCTTGTCATGTTTTCTTGCAAAATTACTTGTTTCTGTTTCGAGCACAAAATCTGTCACGAGTCAATATTATGCTGGATTTAACAATGGTAAATTGGTAAATTAGCGATTGACCATTGTGAGATATTCAAGACTATAAAATCATAATATTTTGTTTTAACTAAGTTAACATTGTGCTTCTTACAAAATATGATTATTGGAACAATAATTAACTCATTTCCTGCCTGTGTACAACCCTGCTTTAAATAACTGAAAATGATTTAAAAT